>JAHDVF020000460.1:0-219607 GCA_022606425.2 Lepidostoma basale | reverse complement strand
AGTGTTTAATCCGAGATGAGAGTGACAGACAAATTGAATACTGTTTATGTCACGTGAAACCTGATATATTCAAAACGATGGATCTGTATCACAACAGGTTTATGCTTAAAATAACGACTGACGTATCGAAGTGACTCCTTTTCCATGAAAAACGAAATCGAAGTGTCAAAATCCATTATCTTGAGTCCATCAAAGCCCACAATAACGCTTACATCATTACATATGTTTACATGTAAGATTTTATTTAACATTTCGCACATTACATGATTACCAAAAGCAAATATGACAGAATTTACTTCATGATCGAAATTGAGGCACATAAACGATTTAAAACTCAGGTATATTGAAAGTGATTAGTTTTTTTATTGTTTTTTTGACACCCGCATTACGAGGAGAATAATGAGGCATTTGTATAAGCATATATTTTTAATTCATTGTTTCCTGGTCATTGATATAAACTTAAACTCCATTTCATATCAAATGATTTAACTGAAATCTCTCGATGGAAGTTCATTTTAAATAATAATTAAAAAAAAGTTTTTTTTATAACTATTTCTACATATGTCTTTATTTCGAGAGCGACCGGTTTCGCCGGGCTCGCTGACAACGACAGACCCGCAGACATCGATAGACCAGTCTGTCGATGCCAGCGAGCCTGGAGAAACCGATCGCTGTCGAAATGAAGACAAATGTGGAAGTAATTATAAAAAAACATCGTTATATTTAATTATTATCCATTTAAAATAATTAATAAAAATGCGAACTGTCGAAAAATAGCTGTTATTTGAAATTTTACAGTGGATTATGCAAACGACTAAAGTTTACCAAGAATTTATATGTATTTTAAGATATTTTGATTTTATAAGGAAATACGATTCAATAATGAATTTTAAAATATTCACGTAGGTAACATATAAGGAAAAAAATCGCATGCTGTGGGTTTTGAATCAGAGACCAGCTCTCCAGGAGAATAGAGGAGGCAAGCTATCTGTTCAGTTACGTTAATATTATAGATACGCTATGCTATAGCTACGCTAATTATAAATAATGAAACGAATGGAATTTAATTTTGAATATATTTAGTTAAACTCTAAAACTATCTAACTAACTAATCATCACGCCGTCTCCCCGAAGGGGTAGGTAGAAAGAATAGACTGCCACACTTTTCTTTCCTGACATATTTCTCTCGCTTCCTCAACATTCATACACCGTGTCATGCACGCGCGTCGATTTCTCTGACTCCTCACATGGCCGACATTCAATAATTGATTTATTTGATCATGCCACGTTTTCCTCGGTCTTCCTCTATTTCTGGTTCCATTTACATCATTAACATATAATTTTTTTACAATTCTTTCTTCATTCATTCTCTCCATATGTCCAAACCATCTTAATGATCCTTTCATTATTTTGTTCATGACACCATCATTTGCACCGCATTCACTTCTTATATTTAGTTAAAATCTACTTAGGTTTATGGCTTCGACCGGTTCAGATATATTTAAAGAAAAAAATTAACAAACTGTCTAACTTGGAATGAAGTCTGTTTTCTAGAAGATTTATTACATTTGACAAGGTATACACAATTTCTCTGTTTTTCTTAGTATAATTTAGAATGCACTTATTTAAGTTCAGCTTTAATGATACTATTAACGAGGTTATGTATTTTCCCCCTAGATATTATAATTTTTTCGATTATTAGATTATAATACCGAAGGGGAAAAATAGAGGAAGAAACCAACCGACGAATTCAGTTACGTTGAGCGGCCTTTTGGGAAATTGCGTCATATTTTCACTTATGAAATACCACCTAGACCAAAGTCTTCTATCAGTGCTAATACCAGTCGTTATATATGGAGCAAAAAATTGGACTCTGAAAAGGTCTAGTATACGATATATATAATTACCATGTCGCCCAGCGCACCATGGAAAGATCCATGCATCGAATAACCTTAGATTAGCCTTACATATCATAGAGTGCTAACATTATTTTAAAACTCATTTAAAACTTACATTGATGATGTCCTAGGAACAGCAATGAAAACTCTAAAACTGGACACGTGCATAGATCGACATTTTATTTTCAATGAAATAAACGTGTAACAGTTTTTCATTAAAAATATAATAAAACAATATTATTGTGGAATTCCACAGTGTTAACGCTTTACGTTATTTTTTAAAACAATTTTGAAATGGTCAAGACAACATTACCACTGAAGCGTAATCGAAATATCCATTATTATGTTGCAGCAGAAGCCCTCTTGGTGTGGCTGGAGACAGGCTCCCATGCCAGCTCAGCTACAGACTATGATCCTTCTCCTTCACCCTATGCCACCAGCTTCTTTATGCAGTTCAAGGTATGGAATATTTTTTTCAAGACTTTATGACAGAATCAAGAATCTCCGTTTCCTTAGTTATTTGCAATTGACACCATCTATCGGGAAAAACGTCACGAACTTTTTCCCAGACCCATTAAAATCAATACAAATAGAACCGTCTGTTTTATAGAAGTTTTATTTTATTTCACGGGAATGACATGTTCTGCCATGCTAAGACATTAACAAATGAATGGGGAGTTTTACACAATTTCTTCTATTTTCTCCATCACTTTGTATTGTGGATTTAAGCTTGATTAATTAAAAAAACATAGTATTTTCACTAAACTCTTTGGCATTTTTCACAAACATATTGACGGTTGCGGTTTTAATTTTGTAAAACTCCATTATCTAATTAATTAATAATATGATGAAAGCTCGATAGCTTTTTCGTTCTACATTGATTTATTTATATACAAAATATATAAACAATAGTGACAAGTTTATTTATTATATATAAATATAAAACCAAAAAGCAATTGAGCTTTCGTAATTCATTAATTATTTAACAAATATGTTTGCTCTAGCATGTTTTAACATTTCACGCCGTCTCTCTAAAGGGGTAGGCAAAAATAATGGACTGCCACACTTTAACCGATGCGGCACTCCATTCCTTTTATTTTCGCCCCCGCGGGAGACGCGGCGTCATGGGTTGCGAACCTCATCGCCAGCAATAGACATCTCCCGCGCACACTTAGATCGTCCAACGTCCACAAAATAAACCCAAAACAAATAATATAAAATACAATGATATAAAATAAAATAACAAAATAAAAATAATTTAAAAATTTTAGATGGCGCTCATGTTGTCAGCTGGACGATCCGGACTTTTGTGTTCATTTAATTTATATTCCACGTATCCACCGTTCTTTTAAATAACTGTAATCATTCACTTAAAACAATCTAACTCTAGCAAGAACTTCAAAATGTTATTAAAGATTATTGTTACTGTTAAAATTTAAAATACTTATAATATCACAATTTCTTTTCATTCACTGGGAGTGTCGCGACAGCTGTTTCGCCAACCGATGTTGGCATCATCAGGTGATACAATAAACTAAGTAACTATGTTGTCGCGAACAGCTGTCGCGACACTCTCAGTGAATAAAAAGAAATTGTGATATTATAACAGTGTTTTAAATTTTAACAGTAATAATGTTGAAGTGTTATAGTGTTTCGGCCAAAACAATGGACTATTTGCTGTTTTAAACAAAATTAATATTAGAGTGAAGATTATTTCTGATTATAATAGGATTTTGTATTAGTAATTCACATGAATGAAAAGTTTATATTTCCAGTATTGCTTTGTTGAAAGGAATCTCATAAGAGGTTACTGTATAAAAATATTAAATGAGCAATCATGTTTTCATGTAAATAATCCGGTATGGTCACAGCGAGGAGTTTCGTTTTAAGAGTACCGACATCACGAATGCCCTGAACCAAATATTTACACATGTTAAATATAATTACATTGTAATCAAGAGTTCAACATCGGAACACGCGATTGAGATTTTTCTGGTCAATTATTTAGTACCAGCAGGGCATGCATATATTTTTCATGTAATGATAATTTCCGACATATTTGTTGCATATTATTTTATAAAAATATGAGTTCCCTTTAATTAAATACTTGAAACATTTTATTCAGATTTTTATTTATATTACCTATCTATAGCGTATACGATAGTCAAATTATAATACAAGGGTATTTTTTCTGTTTTGTTTATTTCATTTAATCTGATCTGACAGTATATTAATCATCTCTTAGACGAATGTGTGGATACTCTGTGTATGATAATAGTGTCGAATGAAAATATAAGAAGTGAATGCGGTGCGAATGATGGTGTTATGAACAAAATAATGAAATGACCACTGAGATGAATGAAGAAATAATGGTAAAAAAAAATTATGTCAACGATGTAAATGGAACTAGAAATAGAGGAAGACCGAGAAAAACGTGGCACGATCAAATAAATCAAATATTGAATGTCGGCCACGTGAGGAGTGCATGACACGATGTATGAATGTTTAAAATCGTTGAAAAAAGTGTGGCAGTCCATTTTTTCTGCCTACTTCCGGGAGACGGCGTGATGGTTAGTTAGTTAGTTAGTTAGTTATTAATCATAACCTAAATAAATCAATTTCATTTATTGTTTCTTGAACAGTGATATAAATTTTATACGTATATTATTTTATACGTATATTATACAGAAAAAACATAAATAACTTACCATAACGTCGTTTCGCTGAAGGGGTAGGTAGAGAGGATGGACCACCACATTATTCTTTCCTGACATAGCACTCGCGCCTCTTCTACGTTATCACATCGTGACATGCACACTCGTCCATGGCCGTCTTTGAGAAATTGATTAATTTGTTTTTTTAATATTTCAAAACAACTCCCATGTGACATTAGAATTATAAATAAACAAATAAATTTAACGTTAAGTCCAATCATTGATTTATTTTCTTTGTTGTAAGTTATTACCTGAAACCCAATAAGAACTTTAAACTGTTATTTTAAATTTTAAATTGATTCAAAATATTTGTTATGGAATTGGACTTGGACTTGGATCTTCTGGCTTACAGAGGTTCAGCTCTAATGGCTATTCCTCTAAAGTCTGTAGGAAGCATTGTTGGAATGTGATTTGGTAGTTGTTTTATGATGGGGCTAAATATATGGCCCGGAGTGTCCCTCCGAAAGAGGGTGAGGTGGGATTTAGGGTTTATGATAAAGTCTTACATTATTGTCAAGGAATGGAAGACCAGCTAGGGTTGGGATTGTATTTATAAAATAAAGTCTGTTCCGAGGGGAAGATAAAAACAAAAGCATTAATGTTCCAAAATAAATCTTTATAACATCTGTCAAAACTGATCATATTTGTAAACAATTTTATAATATTTTCAATAAGTGTATTTATAATATCACTGAGGAAGGACCTGTTGTCCGAAACACGTCTGATATGTAATTAATTTTTTTTTTAAAGTTAGTGTTGTATATACAAAGTATATAAAATAGAAAAAGACAAATAATTATTTTAATTTTTACTATTTTCACTACGCTCAATTTACTATAAAGTTTAGTAATATCAAAGACACACAAACACACAAACAAACCATCACGCCGTTTCCCCGCAGGGGTAGGCAGAGAAAATGGACCGCCACACTACTCTATCCTGACAAACCTCTCTAGATTCCTCCACATTCATACAACGAGTCATACACGCACGTTGATTCCTCCGACTTCTAACATGACCAACCTTTAAAATTTGATTAATTTGGTCATGCCATTTTTTCCTCGGTCTGCCTCGAATTCGTACCACATTTACATCATTAACGTATTCTTTCTTAACCATTCTTTCTCCATCCATGCATTCCATATGTCCGAACCAACGCAGCGATCCTTTCATAATTTTGTTCATAATACCTTCTTCCGCTCTACATTCCTTTCTTATATCAGCATTTGAGATTCTGTCGTATATCGTTCTACCACACATACGTCTTAGGGACCTCATCTCTACCGCATTTATTCTGCTCTCATCCTTCTTCTGCCAGTTCCATGCTTCGCTTCCATACATTAGGGTTGGGACCAGAACTCCATTGTGAACGGCCGTTTTCGCTTTCATTGATAAATTCTTGTTTCCAATAACTATTATTAAAGCTCCATTCACTTTGTTACCCGCACCAACCCTTCTTTCGACGTCACTATCCATTCGGCCATCTGCTAATATCAAGGATATTAGAATATTATTCCGAATGTAAATATGATGGAGAGTATTCTTATGTCGTGCGATAGTTGTCATGCAGATATTCCGGTCGGATACAAAAACGAGCATCCTCATTTCCTACACAAAAATTAATTCGAGTGGCATTTGTTTATTTATATTTGATCACACACGAATCCGTTGTGCCCGACCACACTAGGAGTACAGGTAATTTATTAATTAAATCCTCTATTGTTCGTACGGTTCATTCGCCTACGCAAATTATTCTAGAAATACAATATGAAGTTCTGCCGTACAAGACGATACTGATACCCTAGCTCAACGCGTGGTAAAATAACAACTCATAAATCTTCAAATAAGAAGCCTTTAAACATCACGAAAGCACTGTTACTTGATACTGACATACTATATGTATACCGTTTTTATTTATTTATAATCCTTTGTGCAACAACAATATGTAGTAATAAGCAAATCGTATTCTTCTACTTGTCTTGTCACCTCCGTGTGATAGGGCCTCAAGGAACCTTCTCCACCCAACTCTATCGCATGCCGAACATCATCCCAAGTGAGACCTGCTGCTTTGACCTCGTCCTGCAGACCTCTTCTCCAGGTGGCTCTAGGTCTGCCTCGTTTCCTCTTTCTCTGAGCTATGCAGGCTGGGCTCCGTCTCAGAGTGTGACCCATCCACAGCCATTTGCGTCTAGCGACTTGTTCTCTAATTGGCTTAGCATAATAAATAGATGCCAATAATTTTAGTATATTCAGGATAGAAGCCAGCTCCCAAAGTCATAACTACATATAAAAAAATATTCATTAAAGCAGCTATGGTAGTACATAATGGAGTTCTAGTGCCGACCCTTATATATGGAGGTGAACCATGAAACTGGCACAAGAAGGATGAAAGTAGAATAAATGTGGAGAAAGCGTTATATGATAGAATACCGAACGACGAAATAAGGATGAAATGTAAGGCAGATGATTGCATCATGAGTACAATTTAAAAAACTCTGATTATTTGGGTTTATGAAACGAATGCATGAGAGTATAATAGTTAAATAGTTGTATATAAGCAGTGTGAGTAGAAAGAGAAGCATTGGAAGACAAAGGAAAGCATGGTATTATCAGATTAAAACAATATTAATTGACGGCTATATTCGAAATCGGAAAAATCGACGAGCATGTATGTTACAATACTATATATGAATGAAGAGGATGCTCGAGAGGTGTGTCAAGAAAGAGCAGTATGGCGGTCAATCCACTCTGCCTACCCCATGTTTAGTTAATTAGTTAGTTAGAATACCAGTTTTCTCTTTAGAATTCATGAAGATGTAAGCATTTTAAGGTACGGTGTTCGAAATATATATTTCGAAATACATTTCCAAAAGTTTGAAAGAAATAAAAACAAAACATGTTAAAATATAACATTTTGAATGTACACAAATACTTGTAGACAAATACTGGATTTTACCCATTGCGGATAATTTTTTATTATGGATTAATTATATCTCAATAGAGACGAAGATGTATTATGTTCCCAGAAAACAATGTACATCTTCGTCTCTATTGAGATACAATTAATCTTAAAATATGTTTCATAATAAACTTAACATATAGGATATAGAATTCGAAAATTTAATGTAATTAAATATGCAAATATAGTAGATTTTTAATATCTGTACTTGTAATATAAAAATGTAATGAATGAATTAATTCTGATTTTATTTTATTTATTGCTCTAAGTCGCTGGGTAAAAATGACAAATTGATAGTAGTGAAAAAGTGAAATGCGTATTAAAATATAAGTTTCGCTTTGAATTAGTAAAAAACCCATTTTTAAACATGTTATTCACAGTGTGTGTCTTCAAAAAATCATTGTTGGAGTGTGTGGTGTGATTCTATCCAAAGCAAACAAGTAAAAAACGAGTATTGTTTGAAAATGAAGCGGGCTTAATTTAGAATATGCTCTTGCGCGGGGCAGTTAGAGATGTATAAGGAATCCCCAGCCTCTAATTGTATGCGACATCTCGCATCTCTCCATTTGGTTCCATTCCACTATTGTCATCTTCCCCACGTGGGCGACCCGCATTATTCTGCACAGGGCCGCCTGGGTGCTTTCTCGGTATTAAGGTATTCCAATGAAGAATTAATAGAAAACATAACTGACCGACAGAAGAAATAGTTTTTGATAACTGCACCTGAGTACATAGTTTCAAAGGTTTAATTTTTAATGAACGAATTCGATTTTTAAACGACTATGCATCGAGAAGCTAAATCCTGTTTCTATGGATAACAAATTTTTATTGACATTGAAAAAAAAATTGAAATTAAAAAAATAGTAAATTTTCTTTTTTTTATATATATTTAATAAAATTCAACTAAGGTTTATGGCTTCGACCGGTTTCAGCATCTCACTGCCATCTTCTGGTGGCATCCACCAGAAGATGACAGCGAGTTGCCGAAACCGATGGAAAATATAAACATGAGTGTAATTTAATTAAATATATCGTGGGTTCAATACTAGAACTAGATAAGTCTAAATACATAGTTTTGAGATAATGGCAATTCAAGTTTTTGGCTACACAAATCATGACATTACTTTCAGAAGGATAGTAATTAACACGTAGTTTATTGTTGAAAAACATAGCTTAGAGTTCAAGGAAGCCACTAAATGTATAAACTTGACCAAAATTGACTTCATTATTTTTTAACAATTATAATAGTGAGATATCTAGTTTTAGCACTAACCATTGTTGCGGGGTATATCAGGATATGAACTTGTAATAATTAGTTATCTATGACTTGGAACCAACATTTTGACACTATTGCTTGAATTATTATACTAATGTTACTGTTTAAAAAAGTTTTAATTAGGTATATTATGTTTATACTTATGAAAGTTTTATTTAAACACTATGTAAATGTTACTTATTAATCTTTATTTAAAGCTATCGCGATTTTGGTGATGCTATACAATTCACTAGCTCAATAAAACTGATTGACAAGCCTACAAAAGTGTTTAAATAAAACTCTTATATAAAAATGTATAGAAATTGTTACATAGTAAATATCTCTAATATAAATTGAATTGAATTGTATATAAGTTGCTGCAGGTCAAAATTTATTGATACAGTCGTACCTCCTAATCGCTCGGCTATTACTTTGTCTTCTTTTTTAACTCTTCTTGCTGCGTTCTTTATGTCTACATGCTTTTTGTAATTATCCACTAATACCCCATCTTCAACAGCCATGCAAATTTTGTATTTATCCTTTTTAGGTTGATGGAATCCCAGATTGAAATTATTGCAGAAAATATTTCTATAAGCAGAATCTTTAACACACGGTATTTGTTTTTCTTCACAATCTTTGATACAAGATCGATACAACATTCTTATATTTAAGTCTGGGGATAGATACTTTCGTTCGGTATCAGATCTGGTGTAGTGTGACGCCACAACTGGAAAAGACTGAATGTGTTTTTTAACATTTTCTAGTTGTCTAGTTCTAGCACTAAACGTAGTATGTTTTTTCCTTTTGTCTACTTTTGAAATTCGTCTTTAATTTAATAATGGTAGAATATTTGAGATAACCAATTAGAGCATTCAGTACTCCTTGAGCAACACAAACATTTGGCATAAATAACTCAAAACCACCAAAATTCGACTTGTCTAGTTCTAGTATTGAACCCACGATATGTTACAAAAACTAAAAAAAATCTTTTTATTTTCATAATTAACAAATAAACCTCAAATAACAACCTTTAATTATTAAAATTAACTTTTTTTATTTATAAATCAGCTGTACTTTTTCTTGTTATTATCAACGAGGTTTCGTCTAATTTGGCCTCATTATTTTATTGTTATTCACTACATGTCATTTTAGCAGTCTTAAACTCTCACACCGCACTCTGTAAATGTTGGTTTTGTTTGTAACATGGTTTGATTGTTTGAGAAAGCGAAACATGCCATTCAAAAAATAAAAAATAAAACTTCTATAAAACAGACGTTTTCATTCGTATATATAATATTTTTTAAAGATTTACATTTACTTCAATTTACAATGAACTTCTAACATTAGCAATAATTCTGTAATTAATGTCAATACTAAGCAAGATTGATTCTTCTATACACACTGACTTATAAAGTATGGTACCTATTCACTGAGTTTTTTTTATTACAAATATCGAGTATCTAATCTTCACGTTGAGCGGTTAAAAAATATTGTGCCAATAAATATCAAAAGTGACGGAATTGCATCAGAATTTAATCCACGTTATCTGAATCATCAATGGTCAAGCACTTGCTATAATATGATGTGAGTCTAACCCATGTATGATAATCCAATAGCAATATCACAATCATCTACGCAGTATTGTTCTCAGGATACGTTAGTTCTTTATGCCAATTTTGAGCATACTATCACTTATATGATATGGAATAAACTTATATGACAGGGAATGCACCGTTCTAAATTGCGCAGGACAGAGATGCTTTCTGAGATGAGAATAAAATGATAATATAAAATTTGATATTATCAGTTTATTATTATTGTTTTATTATTGATTAGTTCTTACTGATGAAAAATAATTATTAGTACTACAATTAGCTTAGGTTAATTTTAAAATTTAAATGTATTGTTCCGTTGTATTGTATCGAATTTTAAATATATTTTTTATATTAGTCATTCTTTGTTTAGTTTTTATTATATATTTACACCTGAAGATGGAGGTATCTTCCGAAACATGTCGTGTTTTTTTAATATTTTGTGGATTATAAACAAAGTTATTTTCAATTTTCGAAGTGTATTTAATATAAATCATTATTTTCCCAAATGTTGAACATTTCACAATTAACAACACCAAATGGTTCTCCTTTGTTTTCATACTTCTGTCATACAACAATTATCAGAACAAAATTCAAAATAATCCAGAAACTTTAAAGGGGTATTATTGCGCAACGTGTGTTTCGATTTACATTCGGAAAGAATTGAAGTATTCCTCTCTCACTCTCATGTATTCAAAATATTATCATACTCCTCCTTGTTGAAATCCGAGTTTTTATCTATTTTTATTATGATGCTAAGGTAAATTCGAATCATTTCGAATCAAGGATTCATTTCTGATATTATTTTTAAAAGACACATTAGATGTACCACGTACCACGAAGGATAGATGTACCACGAAGCGCAGCCTACGAACTTTCACTTGAAATTGTTCTAAAATTCATCAAACGGCATACCACGGCCTACACGAGTGACCCGACTCTGTTTCGATTATGTTTAATATGTACGCAAATCGCAAAAGGTCAGACGAATGTAATTCATTCATACACACAATGGCAAAATGGCGATACCAGGGAGTGTTATGTGGGCGACGCCTTCAAATCCTTAGCCGCCGTATAACAAGGTTGCTACCATCTATAATGCTTTAAATAAACTTAGTTCCATTTGAATACATTTTGAAAGTCAATAGGATCACTGAAAGTAAAAACTTAAATGCTTAACGGGACAAATAAGCAACCTGTCACAATATTAGAGAAGTTAATTTAACAATGGAAAGTTTTGTGAATAAGATCTGTTAGACGAATGTATGAAATCCGTGTGTCTAATGAAAATATAAGAAATAAATCTAGTGCCAATAAAGTGATACGAACAAAATAATGAAATGATCATAATGATGGTTTGGACACATGGAAATAATGAATGAAGAAAGAATGGTAAAAAAAAATATTTAAACGGATCTAGAAATAGAAAAAGGAAACTTGGCACGATCAAATTAATCAAATTTTGAATGTCATGCACGCGAGGAGTCGGCGAATTCGACATGTGCGCATGACATGTTGAGGAAGCAAGAGAAGTTTGCCGGGAAAGAATAATGGCAGTACATTATTTCTGCTAACCCCTCCAGGGAGACGACGTGATGTTTACTAAGTTGGTTATGTTTTGTTTAATATGAGGTTTTCAAATAAGACAGCATGGAACAACATTTAGATTTATTTTGTGGGTGTTGACGATCGAAGTGTGCGCGGGAGATGCCTATTGGTGGCGATGAGGTTCGCAATCCATCACACCGCGTCTCCCGCGGAGCGAAAAGAGAAGGATGGAGTGCCGCATTAGTAAAAGTGTGACAGTCCATTCATTCTGCCTACCCTTCCGGAGAGACGGCGTGATGGTTAGTTAGTTAGTTGGAACAACGGTGATGCTGAATGATATTTTCATAAATTGTTATTATATTGATCACTTCTCTCTTTTATGTCAGGATATTTGATAATGCCTCAGACAGGCGAAACATATCATTCAAATAAAATATAAAAAAACTTCTAGAGTACAGACGTTTTTATGCAATGCAATGTAAATCGTATTATTTAAAACGATTTTCGTTATAGGTGTTTTAACATATAATTATTAAAAAGTTATTTGTAATCGTTCAACAATTATTTGTACACAAAGCAATTTTTAATGAATTATAATTACATCCTACTAACATGAATAATTTCTTCATTCCATGAGCAACGCAGAATCAAATTAAATAAGTATAAATTCCCGTTTTTATACATGTTTATTTTATTCGTGTCTCATGGTTACAATGCTCTGAAAAAAAAAACATATCCCAATAACTGCATTTGAAAAAAAACATTTTGGGGAGGTACATGCAATTAAAATTACACCAAGCTCATTAAAATTCCATTTTACATTCAAAATAACGTAACATTTAATTAGGATAGTACTTACATTAAAGAATTTCAACTATATAAGACAATAGGGGAAATACTATCGAAAATAACATGCATTCAATACTGATGAAAACATCAGTTTTATTACATTTTATATATTTATTTATTTACTAAGGGTAACATATAGCGATATCAATAACCATATATTAGAAAAAAATAAATAAAGCCAATTTACATGCTACCACAAATATAAATCAATATAATAGTTAACAGATGACAGTATGCATCGAAAACAAAGTAACTAACTATTATAACTAAATATAATATTCAGCAGTAGCGTTAAAAGCATACTGCTGTACGGATGTGAAACTTCGAAATCTACCGCGGACGTTATTGGAACGTTATCACTCCAGGTGTTTATTAATAAGTGCCTTCGTTCAATATTCAAGATCTATTGGTCCCAAACAGTGTCAAATGCCGTTCTCTGGACCATGGCAGGGGAAAAGCCAATAAGAGAACAAGTCGCTAGACGCAAATGGTAGTGGATCGGTCACACTCTGAGACGGAACCCAGCCTGTATCGCTCAGGGCGCACTAGACTGGTCCCTATGGGGGATAGAGGAAGCGAGGCAGACCTAGAGCCACCTGGAGAAGAGCCCTGCAGGACGAGGTTAAAGCAGCAGGCCTCACTTGGGATGATGTTAGGCATCAGGCATGCGATAGAGTCGGGTGGAGAAGGTTCCTTGAAGCCCAATGCACCACGGAGGTGTGATAGAACAAAAAAGAAGAAGAATTAACAAACCATCACGCCGTCTCCCGACGGGGTAGGTAGAAAGTATGGGCTGACAACACTTTTTTCCTGACATATTTCTCTCGCTTCCTCAAAATTCATACATCGTGTCATGCATGCGCGTCGATTTCTCCGACTCCTCACGTGGCCGACATTCAATACCTATTTGATTTATTTGATCGTGCCAGGTTTTCCTCGGTATTCCTCTATTTCTAGTTCCATTTACATCGTTAACATGTATTTTTTTACCATTCTTTCTTCCTTAATTCTTTCCATGTGTCTGAACCATCTTAATGATCCTTTCATTGTTTTGTTCATAACACCATCATTCGCACCGCATTCACTTCTTATATTTTCATTCGACACTCTTATCATATACAGAATATCAACACATTCATCTAAGAGATCTCAATTCTACTGCATGATGGACGAGATTGAATTTAAAAATTGAAAGCACAAAATATAAATTAGATTTAATATAATACAAAAATCATGATTAATTTATTTATTGTTTCTTGAACAATGATGTACTCCATATTAAATAATTAATAAGAATGAAAACGTCAGTTTTCTAAAAAAATAATTATATTTTATGGGAATGACATGTTTAGCCCTTCTAAGACATTACTATAATGCCTTAGAAGGGCGAAACATATCATTTACATGAAATATAACAAAACTTCTAGAAAACTGACGTTTTCATTCGTATTAATTAATGAAACATTTATTTAGAGTAGTACTGAAAATGTACCATTAAAATTTCGACTATTTAAAATTATAGATAAATAAATATTCGATATGGCAAATGAAATCATACGTTAGACCATGCATTCAATACTGATGTGCAAGTGAAATGTTTCGTTTATATATAATGTTGGTAGCCCTGTTTTAGATAATCCGCTTCTAGACACAACATGTAAGAGTATCCCGCAATTTCCTGAATCTGTCGCCATTCCGACCGCAGACCTAGTCCCCGGATCATATTCAAGTCGGGAGTTCTGTTTATTATTCAGTTTATGCAATTTGCGAAACCTTAGTGGCGGAGAGGGGCCGAAAGCTGGATGTACGATTTATAAATTGAATCCTTAGAAGGAAATACTTTTATGGCACAAGCGCGGGTCGTTTTGCGGCCATAAAATGTGCAATTGAATGAAGTAAATAGCCAACATTGGAGCGCCTTCCATTTACGTGACAATTTTATTGTAGGCATGTGTTCAGCTTCTCTCAATTCCATGGAGTTGTTACATGATTTACATCGAAGTGTACAAAGTAGTATAATGATTTCGAGATAATTTTGATCTAACCTAACCATTGTGATGTTTTATTTGGAAGGATCATGAGCTAATGGAAGTAAAATACCTTTGATACGAAGCCTATACTTGGTGATTTGACATATTTAAAAATCAAATTAAACATTTTTCATTTAGTATAAACCACTTTATTTGAATAAGAAGCCCCAACCGGTTTCACTCTGTAGCGAGCTTCCTCAAAACTATACACAAACTAATTAATACAAATGAAAACGTCAGTTTTATAGAAATTTTATTAGATTTTATGAGAGTGATATGTTTTGCCCTTCTAAGACATTATCAAATGTTTGTTTCGACATTTGATAATGCCTTAGAATGGCGAAATATGTCATTCCCAAAATATATAATAAAACTTATAGAAAACTGACGTTTTCATTCATATTAATTATTTAATATGGAGTTTTACATCATTGTCTAATAAACAATAAATATTCACAAACTGTTTGTGTATAGCTCTGAGGAAGCTCGCTACAGAGTGAACCCGGTTGGCGCTTCTTATTCAAATAAAGTGGTTTATACTTAATTAAAAAGTGTTACATTTTATTTTTAAAAGTAAAATACCACTTTCTTCTGGAGATAATCTTGGACAAGATAGAGGGACGGCGAGGAGTTGGAAGAAGTCAATTGTCCTGGCTGCGGAATATAAAGGATTGAATAGAACTAAGTAAAAAAGTGTTTAATTTTATTTTTAAAAGTAAAATACACCTTCTTCAGCTGATAATCTTGGGCAAGATAGAGGGACGGCCGTAAGTTAGAAGAAGTCAATTGTCCTGGCGGCGGAATATAAAGGATTGGATAGAAATGAGGAGATTTGAGGAACTATTCCAAGTAGCGCAGGACAAACATGTTTTCACTGCAGTGTTCACCAATGTTGGGGGGGGGGGGGGGACGGACGGACTTGACACGGCACTATTAGAAGACGGAGATATGGGAGGTTGGCTAAAAATATACCATCATAGACGTTTCTCCTGACACTTTTCTTGTATATTCTCTTATTTATTGATGTTTTTGACATTGTCGCACCATTGAACTAGAAACACTCAGAAGGATGTATGGAAAAACAATGTATGATAGAATATCTAATGATGAAGTAAGAAAGAAATGTAAGGCGGATGAATGCATGATAAATAAAATCAAGAAATAGTCACTAAGATGGTTTGAACATATGGATGAGGGAAGAATGGTTTAAAAGATATATACAAGTAATGTGAATGGAAAAAAAGTCGAGGAAGGCCAAGGAAGACATGGCATGACCAAATTAATCAATTACTGAAAGGCGGTCATGTTCGAAGTAGGTAATATCGACGAGCGTGCATGTCACGATGTGTGAATGTAGAAGAGACGCGAGAGTTATGTCAGGATAGAACAATGTGGCGATCCATCCTCTCTGCCTACCCCTCCGTGGAAACGGCGTGATGGTTAGTTAGTTAGTTATTTATTTCATTATTTACAAACTTATTTCGTATGGTTTTCACCCTTATTCAGTGTATATTTTTGTACACTGAAAAAGGATGAGAACCACCCGAAACATGGTTGTGAAGAGTGCAATAAAATGTTGCTTAAATACAATGTTGTTCAAAAGTAATTAAAGTGTGAATTCACAAGTGATGGTGAATATAGAAGAAATATTTTATTATTTGCTGGTTTAGAAGTACCAGTATTTTATTGGTCAAATTATACTTATGATTTATAGGGAGGAATTTCAGCATTGCGTAATGACAGTGAATAGTCTGCATATTTAATAAACTTAAATGACAATATAATGTAAATATCTCATAATTAATTTAAGAATTTGTGTTGTTGCACATCTATATTAGTCGCATGGAGCGGATGTGTGCTTGCTTGGAGAATTTTTCCATTTACTTTATTGCGACCGACACGACATGAGCGCACGAGATTGTTCAACCTTTTATTCGTTATGATTTTCTAAAAATATATAATATTTTATAGGAATGCTAGGCTACCAGTCACCCGAGAGGAGACGAGATATTCACTTGGGTGTCCATTTCTTTCGACTGATAGGCGGTTGTATACACAACTCAGAAATCCTGAGTGATGCAGGTCTGTTCGTCCCTGATAATTATCTTCGACAAAGGGGCCATAGTTTGTTTTAACTCCCACGATGCAGAACCAACCTGCCAATGGTTATGCCGGTAGGTAGAGCAATATCTTTGCTTAATCGCATCACCTCGGAGTTTGACATATTTTGTGATTGTTTGGCTCATCCGAGGGAAGTACTATCTTTATTGTAATTGTATGGTATATTTATTTTATTAAATTGTCATGCATCTTATGTTTCTCGCTCTTTTTATTAATCTATTATGTATTACTTATTATTGTGTATCTCTAACTGGTATCTTTAGTTATTGAAAAAAAAATCTGTAATGCTTTAGATATGTTTAAAATAAATAAATGAAATATTTTTTGCTTGTTTCTACGTCTTCAGCCTATTCTCGTGCACTCTTGGGCTAAGACCTTTTCCATCTGCTTTAATACCACTCTGTCTTGTGCAGACTGCATCCCGATTACGTTGACAGTCGGTTCAGGACATTCTTCAATAGTAGATGCAGCCACCCCGCACGTCTTCTTGCGATTCATGGTCACTTAGTCAACAGTTTTTGGTTACGTGACCTCCTCATTACCATTTTAGAGGCGCTGCAAAGTGTCGGTTGGTAGAGACTTTTGTTTTTCTCTTACCGTATAATTAATGACTCTGTATCTTAGGCTTATTCCTAACATGATTTTCGATGGCTCGTTGGGTCACTCGTAGTTTCTCGGCACTTTTTTGGTCAATGTAACAGTTTCAAGACCATAAGTACCAACTGGCAGAACGTAGGCTTCATAGACTTTTCGTTTCAGGTTGATCGGTATTTTCCGGTTTTTAAGGATGTAGCTCAGGTTTCCGAAAGCTGCGCAGCTTAGTCAAATTTATTATTTATTTCAATTTATACATTTTACTCACGATAAAATCATTTACAAATCCATTTATAAATTAAAAACTGATAACTTAGAGTTCAGCATCGTGGTAACATTATGATTTTAGTACCGGATGAATATAAAAAGTTGAGAATTAAACATTTGTATTGCCGCCCCTGGGTAGCAATACGAATATAACAATAATACATACAAACATCTGATTCCATTTTTGAAATCATGGATTCATCATGTAATGTATCATTCAAGCAGGTGTGAGGAAGTCTTCGTGGATTTACCTGATATTCTATAATGGAAAACTAATTATTCAATTGGAATATCAAACCAATAATGTATTGAAGTATTCAAGTACTTAATACTGCTAGTGTGTAGACATTGTTACAATATGGTCATAGTGGGTTAAGTTGACTGTGTTTTATTACTTTGTATGTATACATTTATAAAAACAAAGAACACATTTGTGCGTGTGTTAAGTCGGTAAGAATTTAATGTTCGGACATTCAAATGCTTAGATTTTTTGAAAATTCGAATTCATGGAAACCTGGTAGGTAAAAGGGTGTGTGATAAAATCAAAACTACCTTGGGCTAAAGATGTACCGTAGAACGTCGTTTATTCGGACGTCAATTAACCGGAACGTCAATTATCCGATCAAGCCGAGATGAAAAAATCTTGTTAAAAAAATAACTCTTATTATTTTTCCAGTACTGTAGAACATAAAAGTTCCCGCCACATACCCGAAGCTGTTATAGGGCGTAGCGGCGCCCTTTTGTTAACCTCGCACGTATATTCCCCGGGCCTGTCCCCGGTCCATCCGGGACTTACATTTAAAAACGGTAACAACAAGGGGGTGCCAGACCACTTTTAATCTACCCTTTTTTACTTCTATGTTCCGTTGTACTTTATTGAATAAATAAGCATAATATAAAATACATGAACATTTCAGAAATATCAGGTCCTTACATATGAAATTGGCGTTTTGCCGTACTGGCAACTTTGATCTCAAATATCTTCTCTTTGGTTAGGAATTCCATATTCAAATTTATACAACTATTTACTCAAGTATTTGTGTTTTGAAAATTATAATTCATTTGTTTTTTCCTCAATTTTTTTTTTCTTTACGTCACTCAGTTTACAAAATGGAAAACTTGAAATATCGCGTTATTTACGAGTACGAGTTCCACCGTGGCACCAGTGCTGCAGAAACGGCTCGAAGGATTAATGATGTGTATGGCGACGGTGCCGCAAAAGAAAACACAGTGCGTTTTTGGTTCCAACGTTTTCGTTCTGGAAATTTCGACCAGCAGAACAAGCCCCGTGGACGGCCGGAGACCAAAGTTGATAATGAAGAATTGAAGGCTATTGTGGAAGCGGATCCACCGCAAACCACGTCCGAGTTAGCTGCAGACTGCGGTGTTAGTGATAAAACTGTTTTAATCCACTTGAAGCAAATTGGGAAGGTGAAAAAGCTTGAAAGGTGGGTACCTCACGAATTGAGTGAAGCAAATCAACAAACGCGCGTTGACTGCTGCGTTGCATTACTCAACCGGCACAATAATGAAGGGATTTTGAATCGAATCATTACCTGTGATAAAAAGTGGATCCTGTATGATAATCGGAAGCGCTCATCGCAATGGCTGAACCCTGCCGAACCAGCCAAACCATGCCCCAAGCGAAAATTGACTCCAAAAAAGTTACTTGTGAGCGTTTGGTGGACTAGTGCTGGTGTCGTTCACTACAGCTTTCTTAAATCTGGCCAGACGATAACGGCAGATGTCTATTGTCAGCAACTGCAAACCATGATGGAAAAGCTAGCTGCTAAACAACCGAGGCTGGTTAATCGCTCTAGGCCACTGCTGCTTCATGATAACGCTAGACCACACACTGCACAACAGACGGCTACCAAATTAGAAGAGCTTCAATTGGAATGTCTAAGACATCCACCGTACTCTCCGGACCTTGCCCCAACAGATTACTATTTTTTTCGAAATTTGGATAACTTCTTGCAAGGGAAAAAAATTCAACTCCGATGGGGCAGTCCAAACCGACTTCAAAGATTTTATTAATTCCCGTCCGAATGGTTTTTTTAGTAAAGGGATCGATGAACTACCTATGAGATGGCAAAAGTGGCATAGACAGCAATGGTACATACTTTGATTAAATAAATATATTATATTAAAAAAAAATCAACTTTATGTTCCTCCCATACAAAACGCCAATTTCATATGTAAGGACTTAATATTATATAAAAGATTAAAAGATTTTTTTTGTAAACATACTACCCAAATACACAAACTCATCTACTTGCTCCAAATTTTCACAATTCAAGCTAATATTGCAGACTGTCATGATTTCTTCTTTTATAGAAATGAAACTTTAAGTAATTGAGATATTCACCAGCAAGACTCATAATATTTTGAAACCAATAAATTAAAAAAATAGGAGGAATTAATAACAAGATTTTTAACATCTGACTGATGTTTAATGTAAAAAGATTGAATAAAATGCACTTCGTTATATGTTTTTATTTTCAATACAAGATAATAAGCATGAAGGCTTTTTTATTGTTTTAAATAAATAAATAACCAAAATATAAAACAAAAAATTCCAGTAAGCTGTAATTTTTAGCACAATCAAAATTTTTATGATCCTCATTCAAGTATCCTGTTTTATTGCTTCCTTTTGAGAGCGATATAATGTCAATATTTGACCGAACATAAAATTATCATAGAATTCGCATTTATTTCAGAATGTTCATATACCACGAGACTAATATCTTAATACTCGCGCATAAGAATTTATGTAAGATCCCAGACTTATATTGGATGGTAAGATAAACAATTATTCTGAATGGCGTGTTGAATCATAATCGGGTTGATAAAGTAGTCGAAATTGAACACTTATGTTTTATATTTTTTCACAATCCATTAAATAAATAGGTTAATGTATTGTGTATTTACACAATTCATAAGTACCAGACGTTCACACGCAAATATTACAACTTGTTAATTTTTTTTAAACATTGTAGAAAGCCAAATAAAAATTGTTGTAGAAGTCGAGAAAGGCAAGTGCGTGATGCATAGATGCAGTAGAACTAGAAATAGATGCAGTATATCCAGACAATAATGACAAGCGGTCTATCTTCTGTTTCTTACATTTTTCTCTTAGAATCAAATAATTTACATCAAAATGTGATTTGAAACCACACTCGGCTTAAATTTTTAATTCCATTTTATAAAAATATAATTATTATTTTGTTTAAATAAATAAATGTTCTATTAAATAAATAAAGGATTTTAATCATTGGTATTCGATTTTTTAAATAATCCTCAATAAGAGGAGAAATAATAGTTCAAAATTATTAAGACGAAATCAGGTCATGTCCATGATTGAACCCATAAACCCCGGATTAGAAGCCACGTATTTCGAGTCCAAGACGATTGAATATTTTTAAAACTAATATTTTGTGATTACCAGGCGACGACTAGGCGACGGCCAGACGCTGACTAGGAGTCAACCAGGCGACGACCAGGCGACGACCAGGCGACGACCAGGCGACGACCAGGCGCCAACCAGGTGCCGACCAGGCGCCGACCAGGCGCCGACCAGGCGCCGACCAGGCGCCGACCAGGGGCCGACCAGGCGCCGACCAGGAGTCGACCAGGCGCCGACCAGGAGTCGACTAGGAGCCAACCAGGAGCCGACTAGGAGCCGACCAGGAGCCGACCAGGAGCCGACTAGGAACCGACCAGGCGCCGACCAGGAGCCGACCAGGAGCCAACCAGGAGCCGACTAGGAGCTGACCAGGAGCCGACCAGGAGCCGACCAGGAGCCGACTAGGAGCCGACCAGGTGACGACCAGGAGCCGACCAGGAGCCGACCAGGAGTCGATCAGGAGCCGACCAGGAGCCGACCAGGAGTCGATCAGGCGAGGACGAAGCGACGACCAGGCGATACAATAAGGTAGAATAAAACTATATACATTATTATTTTTTTCTCCATTAGTTTGAAAACAATGAAGGTTTGTAAAGAATTAACTTTTATAAATTTTTGAGAAATCTTTGTATTGTGTAAAAATATAAATATTAAAAATGCATCAGGTGCGGAGTGTATTTATTTTGTTTTTGTATAATAATTCTTAATAAATGTCTAACTGATATACTGAAATGTCCCAAGAGTTAGACAATATTGAAACAGTAATGTTCTATCAGCCAAAATAAGTTAAATAAGAAGTCGAGAAATATTTTTTACACTGCTATTATTCATATATTCTTTGGGCAATTAACTTGTGTAAAGACGTTTGAACAAACAAATAAACTTGATTTTAACACCTTTACGACCGGTAAAAAAAAATACGCCGCGTCCGAGTGCGCTGTGTTGAATCGCCATGACCCGCGGCCATCCGTTCATATTATTGACTCAAATCAAATGTTCGTGATAGTGCTGTCTCTAGTCTCTAGTATAGTCTGGGGGCATTCGTTGCGTGTCTGGGAACATCTGGAGCGCTAGAAAAGCGTGGTACAGACGGGTTATTCAATCATTTATATCGACCTGTCGCTAAAGGGTTAACGGAGATCATTTGAATTTCAACGGAAACGAGAATAAAACTGATTTAAATCTTGCAAGTGGCTGTTAAATTTGCTGTCTTGTTGGTTTAACAATACATACTGTGATTAATAAGGTTAAATATATTATTTTTTAATCAGTTTGTGGACATAACATTCAAGTTCTCAAGACAATCTAATCTTCTTCTTCTTCCTTGTTGTAGACCTATGTGGTCTGTTCTCCTGAGAGGTGCTCCTCCTGTGAGGTAGATTTCCAGCTGTCCTTTCATCTTGTAGGAGGTCTTCCACGAGGACGAGTCCCACGAGGCTAATTATGTAGTGCAATATAAGGGAGTCTGGTTTTTCGTTATCGAATCCATATTACAATATCCTTAACTTTTACATATCTCAAATTCTGGTGTTTCTCACACGATCTCTCAGTCTTGCTTGCTATCGTTCTCAGTGTCTTAATCTCGGAAGTTCTCAAAACTTATTTGGTCCTGACTGTGTCAGCCTTTGCTTCAACGCCATATGTTATTATTGGTCTTACATAAAGCATGCGTTCGAAATAATCCAATGATTTTACAAAAAATTCTTGATGGAAATAAATTTTATATAAAAATGAAATAAAACGATGCTTTTAAAATACCTACTTCAACTTTTGTCTTTATTTCGACAGCGTTTGGTTCCGCCAGTCTGTATGTCAATACCAGCCAGCCCGGCGAAACCGGTCGCCGGGAAAGCCGTCAAAACAGAGACAAAAATGGAAATATTTATTAAACACATGGTTTTATTTCATTGTCATTAAAGTTTCAATTATTATTATCAGTAAAACGATTATTTGTATTCATCTTCATTATATATTCATCTTCATTTTGTGGTATAGATATTCATCTTCGTTTTGTGTTAGGCTTCATTTAAAAACATATTGTGATAATGTCTTTTATCTATTTATTTATTTATAACGATATAAGTCATCCCTCATCAACATTACCCTTCTTAATTATAACAATATTTGATGAATTACACTGTTCGCCTATACCATAGGCTCCCAACGGGGGTGGCACCACCCCTAGTGGACCCCGCCCCCATGAAACTTTCCATGGGGGCGGTAGCGGGGCAGAGGTAAATAGGGGGCGTTAAGGAACTCGAGGGGGAGCTGTGGTGTATCTTTTTTAGAAAATATTAATCAAATACTTTTTTTTTTAAATAAACAATTTCTATAACTATCTAAATCTTAAATTTTCTGATAAGATAAGATCTTGTATATAAAAATACCAATGTTTACCAATATTTTAATATTTGGAATAACTATTTTGCGAGATGGGGAAGTATCTATAACTTTTAATATGACAAGGAAATGATACATACAACTATTTTTGACGATGAATAATATTTTTTAGTAACTGTCTAATGGATTAGTGCTGTAAGAATATCGAAGAATGATTCCATTTATCTAGTAACACTTGGCAGGCGAATTTGAAGCCATCAAAAAGGCAACCACTGCTCTCATATGAATTAATGTCGGAAAGATAGCATACTAGGGTAATTAGTTAATGGCGAACAATATTTATCAATTTAATTAATACTTTAAATAGAGAAACTTCATGCAATAAGAAGAGAAGGCTAATGTAAAACACATTCGTGAATAGATTTATATAACTCAGAGATCAGACAGTTAAAACAGATAAATGAACGTTTTATTTTTAGATTTGGTAGAATAAACGTGGCTTGGGGTCCCTTCTGCTTTGCTCCATTAATACATAAAAGTCAACAAGAGCGAAGCAGACAAAAGAGTGTCGCTGCGTCCTAAAACAGTTTTGTCAACGTGACGGGACTCTTATGTTATGTATAGTGAATATCAGATACAAGAGTTGTGGAGGAGTTGTACCACATTCCCAGAGATAGACAGACCTAAAACTGAAATAGAAATAACCCGACACGAAGAAAAACCCATATTTTACATATACTCGTAATACTCGTATAATGTTTTTTTTTAATAAAACTGCTGCCAATTATTGGTACAAATTTCTCACTTTTCAACTGTTATCCGAATCGAGAGAAGTATGTCAGGACAGAAAAGTGTGGCGTTCCATTCTTTCTGCCTAACCCTCCGGGGAGACGGCTTGATGGTTAGTTAGTTAGTTATAATATTTAAATTCAGCAAATTTTACATAATTATTTTAAGATAATTTTTGTAAAGAATTATATTTACTACTTTTGAGCTGTGTGTATATAAAGTAGTCAGTTTATAACGGCGTCACCAGTCTGTCGATGACAGCCTGGCGAAACCGGTCGCTGTCGAAATATAGACAAAAGTGGAAGTACTTAAAAAACATTTTTTAAATTATTATTATATATAATCATTAGTTTAAATCCCCCATTAGCAATTCATATATAAGCCAAACAAACTGTGAAGTAGGTACCAGAAGATGGCAGTGAGCTGCCGAAACCGGCCATAGTCATAAAATCACGAGGTATTAAATAACATATGTATACATTATAATTTTTTTTATATATAAGAAATAAAAAATACATTAATTAATTAATATTTTTTGCCACTATGATTTTATGCCATTATGCTAAGAAACGATTAAATAATATTTTAAGGCATCGATAACGAAACGGACAGAAAAAAAATTTACACCATTAATTTTATTATCTATTGAAAATATAACTGTTTGGGAGTCACCCCTTACTGATCGTATAAGGAGCACAGAATTGAGTAGGAAGTGGTCAGAGAGGTTATCACGGAGGTTAGATTCGTGAGCGTTCGAGAGAGAGAGAGGGCGCAAGAGACCGAGAGGGGGAAGGGTTACTGGACAGCATACCTTAAGCACATTATCACTATTACTACTGGCCTTAAACTAACTCTCATAATACCCCGAGAATGTCAGTTGGTCAAAGATTATGTTATTATAACGGCAGAAGATAAATCATTATTTACTAACAATAGTTTTTTTGCAATCACACACGTAAGGGTTCGCAGAATAGATTCTGTACACGGCAAAGTCTTATGTGACAATACGCATATGTAACAAGTATTTCTTTATAATTACAAAATCAAAATGTCTGTCTTATGATACTAATTACAGATTACAAATATTATTTTATAATTCTAATATCAACTTCCACAAACCCGAAATGTATAATGAATATTATAATTTATTTTGTAAAAAATATTTTTAAACTATATGTTCAGTTAAAATACATAAATATTTGTGTCTTCGACCTTCATCCAGAAGATGGCAGCGATGCAATGCCGAAACCGGTCGAAGACACAAACATTAGGGGATTGTAACTAAATACACATTTTATAAAATTTTTAACGTTTCTTTTAATTTCATTATTCACGATGAAATTTGAAATAAAAAAATATTTCTTTACGAAAAGTTGCAATAATATTTATCACTATCTCGTGTTTACGAATTCTGAAACTCGAAACTTTTCGTAAAAAAATATTTTGTGTTTAGAAATTTCATCGTGAATAATGAAATAAAAAAAACGTATATAACATTTTTATAAAATGTACTAGAAAACTGACGTTTTCATTCGTATTAATTACATGTATAAAGTTTTAATAAACTCTATAATATTTTTTATATATTATATGTATTTTTTACATTCACTGTTTTAGCAAATAAATGATCACAATGTTTATAATATAGCTGGTAGATCACCATTCTTTTTTTTTCGTTTCGTCGTTAATATAAATGACTCGTAAAGAGGATTATATATTTCGTAGCAGTTGTGGTCGTAATCTTCATTGGTTCGAATGTATATAAATTCAGTATAAACTATAACACTTCACGTAATGGTACCTGCCTTTATCTCTGATCCTTGTATAGCTGATAGCCTTAACGCAAGATTCAAATCTAGAATAATATGACAATTTTTTATTTGTTTAAAACGAGTACTATTTAAATTACTAAAATATGTCTAAAAAAGACTATTTAAATGAGAAAAAGCTTGATTTAATTTTGCAACTCTTCTGAATGTGCATATTTTAAACCAATTATAAATAAAGAGGTTTCTTCTTCTTTAGCATTGATCTCTGTCCTGCTAGATATAGACCTCTTCCAAACGTTTCCATTTCTTCATATCGCTGGCTTTTTTCACACATTTATTACCTAATATATACGTCTTCGGCCCTTCTTCTGTGGCTTCTCGACACCTATTTTATATTCCCATGTCTCCATTTGATTAATCTTGGTGTCCACCTATCGTCTGTATGTCTCATGCCAATTTCAACTTCAATATAACATAGTATTTCTTACACTAACTCCTATGTCTAGCTTCACCCGCCATTGCATGATTTTTTAAAATAATTAACCAAATATTATAATAATTACACACTCTACTCTATTATTACGACTTATTATCGTGATTCGTTCTTTACTTTTTTGTGAATTCATTAAGCAATGGTTAATGAACGCTCGATTGCTTTTAGGTTTTACATTCATATATTTGTATAAAAAAATATATAAACAATAGTGACTAATTTATTTCGTTTTGCAATGGCATTTTGAAACTCTTCCTTACTGTCACAGTTCTCCTGTCTCATGTCCTTGTCACTATTGTTTACGAGTATATATAGATAAAACAATATAAAAACTAAAAGCAATCGAGCTTTCATTATACATAAATAATGAAATGGAATTTTCACCAACTTAAAACCGCAACCATCAATAAGGGTTAAGACGTAAACTGGAGTTGTCCAAGATGGATTGTATAGAGGTGTAGGGTATAAAAAATACTACGACTTTTTATTATTTCAGTGCAGGTACTTTTAAGGTAGCTACTTATCGGTGATATAACACAGATAATAAGCGCGACGATTTACGGAATCGCGGTGTTCTTTCACCGAGGCAATTATTGTGGCTCGAGTTTCTCGAAACAGGGAAACTCAGATGGCCGCACGTCCACGCCAATGGCAGATGTGGATGTTCACGAATGTAGACCACTCTTCTGCTCCGGCTATCCGAGGAGCAATCATCTCTAGAAATCCTCACGAACCGCCGCAGGTTGATTCGTTCTTCAAAATCGATAAGTTTCTATTACGTACGTACATTACCTGCATTTTCCGTTACTTCCGAGGAGCACTTTTAAAAATCGGATGGTTTCTTCACGATAAGGCGGGCGATGATTGCAATACAACTTCTAACACGCGTCGCTATCAATAAAACGTAAAGAATCAAACACATAAAATAAAATTGAACTTCAAGAAAACAGACGTTTTATCGTATTAATTATAAAATATGTCGACTTTAAAAAAAACTTTATTAAAATATGTATTCATTTTTCGATTCGCTTAATGATATCAAAAGAGCCTCTCAGATGTAAATTGATCATCGATAAAACACCTATTGAGCAAGTCATGCGATTCACTTACCTAGGCATAGAGATCGGTAGCTACAGTGACCTATATGACGAGGTGCGAGCACAAACCAACAAAGCGACAGCCGTGGCTGGCTGCTTGCGCGACACCATATGGAGGAACAAATACATCCTAACCGAAAGTAAAGTCAAGATATACAAGGCATGCGTTCGCCCCATCATGAGGTATGGTCAGAGTCGATACCAATAGAATTAAGAACCTACTTAGAGTAGCAGAAATGCGAACCCTACGCTCCATCGCAGACAAAACCCTAAGAGATCGGATCAGAAAGGAAACATATTGAGGACATAGTGAGATGGGGAAGAAACAGAAGGCGCTTTTGGAGAGACCACGTGGACCGCATGGAGAATACAAGAATTGCAAAAAATATTAAAGATGAAAACCCAAGCAGCAAGAGATTACCAGGAAAGCCGCCGAAGAGATGGAAAGATGTCTGGACATCATCATCACAGGACAGCCCACCGTCACAAACAGATCATACGAACTCAACTAATAGGAAGAAGAAGAAGAAGAACGAGAAGGTTCATTTTCGGAAACTGTATTATCGTTAAAATTAAATTATTCGATATACATAATTAGTAAATTCATATACTAGATACATTCAGACAATCTTAAAATTTAAAAAACACATTAAAAAAAATCTTTCCTAACCTAACCTAACCTTCAGACCGTTTTCCACAGGGGTGGGCAAAGAGGATGAGCCACCACAATTTTCTATTTTGACATACCTATCGAGATTCCTTTACATTTCTGTACCCGAGAGCTATAAAATCTAGAGTAAATAAATGGGTGAAATGAGTTATGATGGTCATGCCAGAATTTCATTACATTCATTATATTCCGTCCAGGGCAATTATCTGTTCAAACGGTAATTTCTTACTATTCTATACTAAATCATAAATACTGAATATACTTTACTACACTTCTGAGCCAAATGCAGCCCTCATTCTATATATATTTTTATTTTTAACTAGTTTATAACATGGTGCATTTTCTACGGCAGCCTTGAGATGATTGATTTATATAATCAGTGCTATATAATTATTCCCATTTTATATTTGGTCATGCCATGTTTTTCTCGGTCTGCCTCGACTTCGTATTTCATTTACATCGTTAACGTATACTTTCTTAACCATTCTTTCTCCATCAATGCGCTCCATATGTCCGAACCAATGCAGCGATCCTTTCATAATTTTACATTCCTTTCTTATATCAGCATTTGAGATTAAAAGCTAAAAAGTTGTAATTGGGTTTAAATAACTTGATGTATACAAAGTGAAAAGCAACGGGAAACTACCACATTAAAGACCCAAGTGGCATCCCATGAACCAGCAAAAATGTTACAATTTGCTGCTAAATAATCCCTTGGATTGAAACTAACGATGGAGACTACCATATATACCGTGTCGAGGATAATACAAATGCACATTCATTAATTTCAACCAAAACTAACTACAGGATTTATAGTTTTCGGGTACAGATTTATACATCCACGCTCGACACTCATGCTCGTCGATATACATATTAAGTTAAATTAAGAAAGCGTTATGAAATAAAATAAATAAAGGAAAAATGGATTTATAATACATATAATATTTAGTTAAATTTCATTAAGGCATGGCTTCGATTCAAATTATGGCTTCACTATCAACTTCTGGATTTCAACTACCTCCAATTAGAAGATAACAGCGAACTGCCGAAACCGGTCGTATCCTTAAATCTAAGTAGAATTTCACTAAATATGTTTTAAATAATTTTATTTTCATTGCTTACAATGAACTTCTATAACCAAATTTCAAATAACAATTTTTTTAGAAAAGGTTATGTAAGTCTAGAAAATAATATAAATTAAGGTTAACTATTGATGTTAATAAAATGATCTGTTTACGGTACATTGTTTTTTGTTTGATGTTAAGTTTATGACATATCTAAGAAACCATTTCTATCACAACAAATAAATTATGCCCAGTAAACTTATATCTCAGCTCCAAACAGTAAAAATGTTCTTATTGTACTGTTCGAGTGGAGTTGCCATTCGCTTACATTTAATGATTCTACACAAGAGAAACGATTTATAAATGGCAAGAAGTGGAAGTATATATTTATTCAATATAGATGAAAACGTCAGTTTTCTAGAAGTTCTATTATATTTTATGGGAGTGATATATTTTGCATTGTTAGGATTTAATCTAATATCATATTTGATAACACACCTGAGCATGGTATAACATTTTACTCTGTAAAATATAATAAAACTTCAAGAAATCGGATGATTCCATTAATATTAAATCTTCTTTATAATATGTGTTCAAGAAATACTCAAAACCGTGATTAAAATCATGTGGAAATACAAAGGCTTAATATAGAGATTTGAGTTACTTTGTAAAATATTCAAATACATTTTTAAAGTGACATCTATAGTCGATATTGAAAGCTCGATTTTTTTTTAAATAATTGGCCAGTAATTGACCAACTAATATTATATTATTTCTTTTGTGCCGAAGTTAATTATTTGTTGACATTTCTGTTTTTCTCATTTAATATATAATCGACGGATATTATAGCTTTTGTAAAAAAATTATCTACTTAGAAGAAAAATTCTAGACACTACGCAAATTAATTTAATTTAGTAAACCTTTTTCAAGAGTGCATGTATATTCATAGAGGGCGTTCAAAATAGAAGTTGTCAAAAATCTGCATTTCATCAAGAAAGAGTACGATACTATTTTGAATACAAGAGTGCGAGAGAGGAATACTTCGATTCTCTCCGAAAGTAATTCGAAATGAACTCGATGTGCATGCCCGAAATCGTTCCGGTTTATTTTGATTTTTTTTCGGATTATTGTTGCATGACAGTAGCGTAAAACAAAAGGAGAACTATCTGGTTAATTATGAAAATTTTTAACTTTATGAAAAAAAAAAAAGATTTACGTGAAAAGTACCTAATACTTTTTACTGATTACGATTATGCAGTGAACCAAGTTGAAATGGTATCATTACTTCCGTTAATATTTCACGGGTTATAACTAGTATCTAATATATCGTTATCGCGTTAGGAAAGTAAAGAAATATCTATTTAAAAAATTTAAATACAATTAAAAAAAAAATCTTTTTACCTAATTTAACAAGCTGCTGTGATCAGCTGCAAATTCCCAATACAGTATTATCATCCTTGTCAGATCTTTCGTCCATCGTGTCCGTGGTGCTGCGGTTAGCGTTGACGGTGGTGGTCGTAGGGGTCTCGGGTTCAAGCATTTAACGTCAATCAAGATGGCCCATTCCAACGTACGAGCAATGAAACAGCTTATTATTTCTGGGAGAGAAGTAATCTCGAACGTATACAGAGGAGAAATTATTCATTTAAAAACAGGAAACGATTGCTCTCGATGCATGGCAAAATGAATGATGATTGCGTGATTCATTATAAATTGCGTTATCAAAATTATTAATGAAGATACTAACGAGATATACATGTAATTATACTATAATTTCGAGTGCAAAATGTCTTGTGAAAGTCAAAAGAATCCATTGCTATAAAATGATAAGAAAATCAATTAAAAAAAAAAAAAAATCACTTTACACATAATTGACAAATGAGAAATTAAATTTTATTTGAGAATTTGAATTTCTTTTGAAAATACAATGACGACCTTCTTGGCGAAGTGACAAGAGCTCTGATTCCCGTACCGAAGGTCCCAGGTTCAATTCCCGGCGATAGCAGCGGAATTGTTACACTGTCTTTGATCTGGTGTAGATTTCACGTGACTATAAAATGGCGATAGAAAATATACTTACTACATGTCATGAGAATAAATTTTATTTAATAGCTAAAAACAAATTGTACAAATTGGATTCATACGACCTGTTGTATTATATATTGAAAGGTTCAATAGGGAATTTAAAAGCAAATTTTATGTTTAGAAAACATATTTTTATCGTACAATAATAACAAAATAAATATATTAATACAGAATGATTCGAAATGCACATAATGTAATTTTAGTATTTTAGATGTATTTTTGCGTAGTTTTTTCCTTTCCTAATTTTGACACGGTAGCGTTTTTCTAATCACCGAGTATTTTAAGAACAATAGAAACGTTCGCTCTACTCAACTCCCTGTAGGATAATGACGAAGGCCTACCAGCCCAATGGGTTCATTCTAAAACGAATACTACTACAGAGAATATTTCTAACACTTTGAAAAATGACTCTTCAGGATGAATACAGTCTACAAGTATCTATATCATAGGTTCCCAACGTTATATGTGGTGTCGTAAGAAGGGCGAAATGGGGAATGTTGTTAACATAAAGTGATCGTTTAACCCAACCAATGACAGGTCATAAGTCCTGTAAACGCCTCAACTACCATATTCTATTTCCAAATAATTTACATCTTCGTCTCTATTGAAATACAATTAATCATTAAAACATGATTAACCCGTAATGGGTAAAAACCCAGTATTTGTCTACAAGTATTTGTATCCAAAAATAACAAATTCTATAAAATATTTGTATTGTTTCTTGTTGGTTCCCATGTATTTCATATTTGATTATTTTTACGGGAGATGGGAGGTTGGATTTTTTTTATTGTAAAGGGGCGATGGTTCATAAAAAGTTGGGAATCTATGATCTATTTATATAGACGAGTGCTGCACATCGAATATATACAGAGTAATGCAAATACCGAATTTCTTAATAATATAAATATATCATGATACAACATACAAAACTATTTTTTATGGTAAAGCCGTTTCGACATATGCTTCTATCTTTCGCTTCTATTCATGGAGGGAATTGTTGAAGTATAGAACACGATTATAGGCTTTTATATCAGATTTAGACCTACTATTTTCTGGGTGTTAAGTAGTTCTTTGAATCGCCAATATCCGCATGGATCTGAGAAAAATAAAAATAAACAATCTACGATAAATATTTGGGAGAATTCTCATTTCTTTATTTTAAACATTTACCGTTATTTCAAAAACATCGAAAAGTGTTTAATTCCGTTTGTGCATTTATTTAATGCGAAGTAACTTCTCGATAATGTATAACCCCTGTTGAAACATACAAAGGCTACTTTAATCAGTAAAACCATTTAACCCAAGTCATTAACTTTGTTTATTTATACATCTCATTTATTTTATAAATTAAATTACTGTTGAACTGAACTGATACATTATTAAAAAAAACAGCGTTTTTCTTAAAAATAACGGAAACAGAAAAAAATGCATCCATGAAATCGATGCATTTTTTATGTTTAGGTGGTATAGAATAATAGTCTTCCTCTTTTTCTTCACTTTTGGTAGACTCAGGAGTCTGTTATTTCAGGCGGGTCCTTTTGAGACGCTAAACTCCAGCTTTCTCTCCACCATTTCGGGGGTCTTCCTGATCGGCGTTGTCCGCTTAGCGTACCATGGAGAGATATGTATAGTATCCTATTTGAGCTCATTCTTTCTACATGTTGATGCCAGTATCGCCGTCTTTGACGTCCCCATCTGACCACATCTTCGACCTCGCAGATTTCTCGGATTGCTGTATTCCTAACTCGATCACGTAGGGTCTTGCCAGCTATAGCGCGTAGTGTTTTCATCTCGGTTGTCCTGAGCATGCTCTTTGTCTTGACAGTGTCTGCCCTCGATTCAATGCCATATGTGAGGATTGGTCGTACACAGGTCTTATAAATGCGTACCTTGCTGTCAGTTCTCATGTCCTTGTTTCTCCATATGACATCTTTCAGGCAGCCTGCAACCGCTGCAGCCTTATCTACCTGTGACCTTACTTCTTAATTAAATAATAGTCTTCATAGCTAATAATGTCAACACTTGAACCTACTTATATTTTCATTTTTTCAGTTGGCTGCAAGTGGTAAATAAGACTTTTTGCGAAATTCGCAAAATATTTTTTTTGAAGCATTATATATTCCATAGAACATATGTGTTTTTCGTTTACCAATTGATAAATCAATAAAATTGTTACTTTAAAACGTAATTGATTATTACGCATCTAGTTTTTAACTGGATAAAATTACGATTTATTGTTACAAACAAACAAACAAACCGCCACGCTGTTTCCCAGCAGGGGTAGACAGAGAGAATGAACCGCCACACTACTCTATCCTGGCAAACCTCTCTAGATTCCTCAACATTCATATAACGAGTCATACACGCACCTCGACTCCTCCGACTTCTAACATGACCAACCATTAAAATTTGATTAATTTGGTCATACCATGTTTTCCTCGGTCTGCCTCGACTCCGTACTCCATTTACACCATTAACGTATACTTTCTTAACCTTTCTTTCTCCATCCATGCGTTCCATATGTCCGAACCATCGCAGAGATCCTTTCATAATTTTGTTCATAATACCTTCTTTCGCTCTACATACCTTTCTTATATCAGCATTTGAGATTCTTTCGTATATCGTTCTACCACACATACGTACATGTACATAACAAGTCGTTTGGACCCAATGACTGTATACAATTTTTATTTTTTAGCTATTTTATTGTCACGTGAATTCTATACCAGACCAAAGACAGTGTGACAACCACACTGCCATCGCCGGGAATCGAACCCAGGACCTTCGGCATGGAAGTCAGAGCTCTTAACCACTCTGCCACGAAGGTCGTTTTTCATCCTTCTTCGCAGTTCCATGCTTTGCTTCCATACATTAGGGATGGGACCAGAACTCCTTTGTGAACGGCCGTAAATATAATGTAAAAACATCTATAGAAGACGTTTTTATTTATATAAATCACAAATTATTTATTTAGTCGAATGCACAACACTGATATTTTGATAGGTATGCATCAAATCAATATTACTTAAAATTTATGGTATTGTTAGTAGAATAACGATTTATTAATGTCTCATACGAATTCAAAATTGAGCGGCAAATAAAGTGTACGTAAATAATCCTTTACTGATCTTAAGCCATCAAACGAAATAAGCGCATTTCGTTTGTACGTGTCCCGTTACTTCCTGTTAGTTTATTAGGTCATTGTGCCGTAAATATGTGGAGTAAATGGCATATTCCTGTTTACGCTGCAAATGGGTATTATCCAGATTGCCTTCTCAGCTTGAGCTGTCGTTAAAATGCAAATTGTTGTTGTGTGAGTTACAGCATAGCTCTTGTTCTTAGTGAATCGCGTACGTCCGAAAGTTTATTGATGCAAGAAGATAAATAATTGAATGGTTGAAGTAAAATAGGCACTAAATAAATAAATAAAAAACGTTGGAATTGAAAAAGAACGTAGTTTATTTTATTATAATATCTTTTTACAACAAAAAATATTAAACACGACAAGTGACATTCATCCTCAGGTGTTTATGTATAACTGGTCATCTCCAAAACATTAACTAACTAACTAACTAACCATCACGCCGTCTCCTCGAAAGGGTAGGCAGAAAGAATGGACTGCCACACTTTTCTTTCCCGATATATTTCTCTCGCTTCCTCAACATTCATACATCGTGTCATGCACGCGCGTCGATTTATCTGACTCCTCACATGGCCGACATTCAATATTTGATTTATTTGATCGTGCCACGTTTTCCTCGGTCTTCCTCTATTTCTGGTTCCATTTACTTCATTAATATATAATTTTTTTACCATTCTTTCTTCATTCATTCTTTCCATATGTCCAAACCATCTTAATGATCCTTTCATTATTTTGTTCATGACACCATCATTCGCACCGCATTCACTTCTTATATTTTCATTCGACACTTTATCATACACAGAGTATCTACACATTCGTCTAAGAGATCTCCGAAACATTGTCATGTTTAATATTTTTATTTTATCAAAATATTTATTAAAGTAAAAAGGTAACATAAAAGCGTTGTTTTTCATTTCCCAAAATGTTTACGATGGAAATCCACAGTATTAACGCCCTTACTTTCAATAAAATAATAAAAAAAAAATCAAACAAAGTATGTATTTTAATTTCGTTCTGCATGTCATAAAAACCAAAAATCCAAGTAGGTACTTACTTAGTAAAGTAAGTTTTTTTTGGTATAAAGTGTCTAACTTCAACCTTTAAATTAATTATTGTTTTTATAAGTGATAAAACTCTACAATAAAGAATTAATACGATTGAAATCTTCTGTTTTCTAGAGCTTTGATTATATGTTATGGGAAAAACAAGTTTCGCCTTGCTACGTTCTCAAGCATCATTAACTGATGCCTTACTAAGGAGAAATTTCTATAAAATATATTATTACATCTAGAAAACGGAAGATTATCAATTTTTAATTATCATATTTGATATTTTACGTCATTATTAAAAAAACAATAAGTATCCATTTAAAATTTATGAAACGTCTGTTTTTTAGAAGTTTCATAATATTTTATGGGAATGATATGTTTCATAAGCTAGGACATTATCAAATGTGAAGAGAATCAAACACGTATTTGATAAAGATGTAGAGAGGCGAAAAATATCATTCCCATAAATTATAATAGAAAACTAATGTTTTCATTAATTAATTTTGTAAATTTATGAAAAAAAAGATCTTCAAAGTGATCATGTTGATCATATTTATTGCTCTCTTTCTACTGGTATCACCAGGTAACATAAGCAGGTTGGTTTTGCATGTTGAGATCTCTTCCGTTTAATAGAAAAATAGAATCCAATTGTTATATTAAAGTATCTGGTAATTCCTCTCTAAATCTCTCGGCAGCTTGCGGCCCGGAAGACGGCTGTCACAAATAATAATCGGACTAGTTCTTAATCTCTTCCTCTTCCCCGGTAACCTCTCAGACTTCCAGCGATGTGTGTAAAGAACTAGAGAACATCAAAAAGATGTACAGTTAGATTTTGACTTCGCTTTAAATTGAGACATTATTACGTCGTTTCGTCTATAAAGTCAGCACCAAATTTCAAATTAATTACTACGAGTTCCACTATTTTTTTAAACTCTATATGACCAGCGCAATAATGTAAATTCACTGAGCTTCTTCCATTCCGCAAAACATGACATACACATTAAAAATGATATCTTGTCTAGACAAGATATCACCTTTAATACATAGACATATAGACATAGTAAATATTGTTGGATCGTGGAATATGTAACGACCTTAGAATGATTAGCAGGAAAAATAAATACTTAGAATATTTAGGTAATTAAAAATAACTTTGCTAAATTATTAACAAAATATTAAAAACACGACATGTTTCGGAGGATACCTCCTCAGGTGTTATAATATAATATGATATAAAAATATAATAAATATAAATACATAGATGGAGGTATCCTCCGAAATATGTCGTGTTTTTTTAATAAATAGTAGATTAAAAAACGTTATTTTTTATTTCCTAAGTATATTTCTATGGAATTCCACAGTGTTAATGCCTTAGCGTTCAATAAGAATTTTAAAATATTTGATGTAATATGTTTTTATATCAAAATATCAAGTATTTAAAATAAGAAAATATACCCTTAATGAAAATTTTATGATATTATAAAAAACGGTTTTTTCGGGGTCATGATTTATTTTATTTTATTTTTTAAATGAATATATATTAATCAGAAAAAAGCATTTGTTGACGATACATCGTACATTTACAAATGGAACTAGATATAGATTTGTTGACGATACATCGTACATTTACAAATGGAACTAGATATAAAGGAAGACCGAGGAAAACGTGGCACGTTCAAATAAAATTGTATAAATGTTGAGGAACCGAAAAACTTATTTTAGGAAAGATAAGTGTGGCAATCTATTATTTTTGTCTAACCCTTTTGATAGAAGGTGTGATGGTTAGTTAGTGAGTTCATCATCATCATCTAAACGTAGGCCTCTCCCAAACCACGTAACTGCCCCTATCCATTGCCGCTCCCATCCATCCATGTCCAGCAATCCTCTTCAGATCGTCGGTCCAGCGGGCAGGGGGACGTCCAACTCTGCAGAATCCTATACGCGGTCTCCACTCTAGAACCCGTCTCTCCCATCGGCCGTCGGTTCTCTGACAGATATGGCCAGCCCGTCGCCAGGTAGTTAATATACGAGTATAAATCGTAAAATTTGTTTCATGATTAATTTCTGTATGGATCAAAAAAATACTGACATGCTCATACAAAGTATTATGCACTTTGTACATGTTTTAAATAAATTAACTGTAACCTCAAATTACCAGGAGAATATCATGTTATTATTGCGTATTGTTTGACGCATCGAGAAGATATCACTAAGTGTGGTTCTTTGTTCCCTTTCACATAATTCTGCTGCCCTGGTAGCCGCACACTTCCTAGTTGCCAGCGGATAACGCAACATTGAAGGCTTAATGCCATGTTTTACTATCACGCACTTCTGATCTCCTCGGAGAGTGATTAAGTATGAATGCGGCACATGCCCTGTACATATGCGGTACTCGGTTCAACTGTACCTGATGAGTGTGAATGACAGTGTAGGTACGTATTTTAGTATTTGCGCACTCGTAATATAGACACGCGTTATCAAAGTTCGTTTTTAATTGGAATATAACTACAAATATGTTATTAAACGTATTAGAACACCAGGTGGTGGTTTAGAGCAGTGTTTCTCAATCTTTTTTTGCATGGAGACCAATGAAAATTGATTAAAAATTTTAATAATCGGTGTCGCAGATCAGATCAAATATTGATTGTTGGCCACGTGAGGAGTCAGAGAAATCGACGCACATGCATGACACGATGTATGAATGTGTGGTAGTGCACTCTTGCTGCCTACCCCTTCGATGAGACGGTGGGATGGTTAGTTAGTTAGTTAGTTTTTTTTAAATCTTATATGAAAGTGATAAGCATATTGCAAATAAAAACACAATTACAAATTAATTGTTTTCAATCGAAATTATCAAAAATTCTCAGTGAATTCATTGGAAATATAATGAATATTCGCTTTTAAAGTTACATTTAGTAAATTTAGTGCAAAAACTGCTAACTGTAGGCTCACGTACCGTTTCCGAAAGGCTAAGCTTTGCATTGAAATTCCAATCGATTTATGTAATAAAATTCGTATCGTCAATCATTTAATATTATATAATATAAAATAATATTTTTTTTGTAATATTTAAAATAGTTTTTTTACCTTGTGCATAATCGTAATTATAACTTTCAAAATATACTACGTATTGTGATTAAATAATAATCATTACCACCTTAAGAGACCCGATACAAGGAGAGCCCTGTTACTTTATTATATAATAGATGTATTCAGAATGACTTAAAATTATCAAATATTGTGTGCTTCTACTAACAACAATCATTGTGTAGGATAATCAACTTATTTTGTATTTAAGACGAAATATATTTGAACGGTGTATAGAGGGTTAATTAATGTTTAGTGAAAGTGTGATTCCTTTTTCAGTTTTTCATTGATTTTTTATATATGCAAAAATATTGAAACAATATTGTTAATAAATACATAAACTCAGTTTATGTATTTTTAAACTAACTAACTAACTAACCATCACGCCGTCTCCCCGAAGGGGTAGGCAGAAATAATGGACTGCCACACTTTTCTTTTTTGACATATTTCTCTCGATTCCTCAACATTCATACATTGTGTCATGCACGCGCATCGATTTCTCTGACTCCTCACATGGCCGACATACATCCTTTGCCATTCATAAAGGCACCTTACACATCCTAAACTTTGTCACTCGTCAATTTTCTTTCTCTTTCTATTTAAATTCTGCCATAGACTTTACCAACGACACTCAAAAGACTAGCTCTGTGGTTTCCACATTCCATACGCGATCTTTTTCCTTTGTACAGGGGCATAATTACTGCTCTCCTCCAGTCTAGCGGCGTATATCCCTCCTCCAAGCACTGGTTAAATAACTTACATAACCATGCAGAAACCACTTCGCCACCGCTTTTATATAAATAAATCAATATAAACAGAAAAAGCATTCACGCTTTCATTATACATTAATTATATAATGGAGCTTAAGCAAATGAAAACTGCAACCATCAACTAATATAATAATAATAATTATTTTTTTTATTAGATAAATTTAAGGCGTTAGTAATGTGGAATTCAATAATGATGATTTATGATGAATTAAAACCCTGCTTTTTCCACTTTTGAGTTTATTTTTCTCGACATGTTTCGAAGGCTTACACCTTCATCATCGGGAGAGTGACATAAAAAATGATAAAAGTGTAACCCTTCAAAACATGTCGAGAAAAATAAACTCAAAAGTGGAAAAAACTGTGTTTTAATTCATGAATAATCGTTATTCTTAGTATTTTGTTGAATCGCTCTTTACATCATTACAGCGGGAGCCAAATCGATGTAAAGGGTATAGCTATTATATTGATTCTCATGACATGTGATAGGTAGCTAATTAATCGATAATTTATTGTCACGTAAATTATGCACCAGATGAAAGGATCTGGTGTATATTTAACGATAATCTGGTGACAATCACACTTTAATCGCCTGGAATCGAACCCGGGACCTTTGGGGCAGGCAAACTACTTACCACTCGGCCACGAAGGTCGTCGTATAGAGAGATTTAAAAGAAAACAAATACAAAGCCAAATTTTATGAATTAAAACACTGTTTTTTCCATTTTTGAGTTTACTTTTCTCTACATATTCGAAGGCACATATTCTACATATTCTACTATCATCATTTATATCGTTCCCCCGATGATTAAGGAGTTTATATCGTTCTTCCGATGATGAAGGTGTAAGCCTTCGAAACATGTCGAGAAAAATAAACTCAAAAGTGGAAAAAACAGTGTTTTAATTCATGAAAAATCGTTATTCTTATTATTTTGTTGAATCGCTCTTTACATCATTACAACGGGAGCCAAATCGATGTAAAGGGTATAGCTATTATATTGATTCTCATGACATGTGATAGGTAGCTAATTAATCGATAATTTATTGTCACGTGAATTATGCAACAGATGAAAGGATCTGGTGTATATTTAACGATAATCTGGTGACAATCACACTTTAATCGCCTGGAATCGAACCCGGGACCTTTGGGGCAGGCAAACTACTTACCACTCGGCCACGAAGGTCGTCGTATAGAGAGATTTAAAAGAAAACAAATACAAAGCTAAATTTTATGAATTAAAACACTGTTTTTTCCATTTTTGAGTTTACTTTTCTCTACATATTCGAAGGCACATATTCTACATATTCTACTATCATCATTTATATCGTTCTCCCGATGATTAAGGAGTTTATATCGTTCTTCCGATGATGAAGGTGTAAGCCTTCGAAACATGTCGAGAAAAATAAACTCAAAAGTGGAAAAAACAGTGTTTTAATTCATAAAAATTCGTCATTATGGAATTACAGAGTGTTAACGCCTTAAGTTTATCCAAAATAAATACAAAGACAAAATACATATGTTGCGCGTACTTTAAATTCATTTTGACCGTATAGATTTTTTATGCAGGCAAAATTTAAGTAAAGTAATAAGTAACTGCTTAAAAATTGCCGGTCGAGTACTTGGCTACAATGAAAACGACACGTGAATAATGGAATGTAATACCTTCCCAATATTATTACAGCGATAATAATATTACAAGCCATCAAAGATACTTTATATTTTGCACATGGGGCCCATAAACTTAACTTAATAACTTTATTGCTTAAAAACGCTCCACTTCGAATCCAAACCACATAAAATTACCATCACCACTGCAGCTGTATTACTGTAGAGTGTTTTTTACCCTTTGGATTTACTGGCTACAGTTTGTGACATTCAAATATTCAACTTTGATATCTAAAATATTCATTTTAAATTAAGAATTTTTATTCTTGATTCAATTCAATCACTTCTCGTTTGAAAAATATTACCCGTATTTTATTTCAATATATAAAACGGTTTTACCAATCACGGGTTTAAATACTATATAGTTATTTAATAAACACTAATAATTGATTTAATCAATCATTAACGTTATGTTTTAAAAATTATACATAATGGCATATTTAAAAAATATATGAACCAATATTTTTGTATTTTTAAATTTGTTTTTTGCTTTTTGTTGTTGGGATTTTGGGTACATAACCTCTCTGCAGATGGAGACTGCAACGATCTCCGAAACGTCGGTCTAGAAATACGAGTTACACGAATTTTCCCAAGATCCAAAAAAAAAATCAAATATATTGTTTCATGTATTTTTACAAAAAAAAAAAAATCCATCCCGCCGTTTCACCGCAGGGGTAGGCATTGAGAATAGACCGCCACACAACTCTATCCTGGCAAACTTCTATAGATTCCTCCACATACATACAATGAGTCATACACGCACGTCGATTCCTCCGACTTCTAACATGACCAACCTTTAAATTTTGATTAATTTGGTCATGCCATGTTTTCCTCGGTCTGCCTCGACTCCGTACTCCATTTATATCATTAACGTATACTTTCTTAACCATTCTTTCTCCATCCATGCGTTTCAAATGTCCGAACCATCGCCACCAATCATGTTTGTATGTTAACATATTGCTACCAACCGTGAAAGTCTACGCAATTAATATTTTGTGTATTTTTTTAAAAAAAAATTTCTAGTCGCTTTTCAAAGGTAATTTTAATATCGGAAGAACGACATAAACAGGTAGTTCATAACAGGGCCGATACCACTCACCGGTATGCACTGAAGATATATAAGGGGGCATTTTTGACTAACCAAAATTTAAGGGGCGGGCGTTGAGGTTCTGTTTCCCCCCCCCCCCGGGCCATACTCGCAAAATCATGCTGAAATGTTTGATGTGGTTTGAATACTAAAAACATAACATACAGTAGTACCTCTTCATAGATGGCAAGCTTTACCAGGGAAATATAAAAAAACTAAATAAAAATAGTTAAATAAAAATAGTTCTCGTTGCGGTAGTGTGGACGAATTACAAGTCTTGGTGTCGAGAATGTATGAGGTATGCAAGTCAAATGATTTAATGATGAATGTCGGAAAGTCAAATGTGATGGTTTTCGAAAGGGAAGAGCAAATGACAGTTTGTAATATAAATGTGAACGCAGATGCCCGAACGGATAGTGACGTCGAAAGAAGGGTTGGTGCGGGTAACAAAGTGAATGGAGCTTTAAAAATAGTTATTGGAAACAAGAATTTATCAATGAAAGCGAAAACGGCCGTTCCCAATGGAGTTCTGGTCCCAACCCTAATGTATGGAAGCGAAGCATGGAACTGGCAGAAGAAGGATGAGAGTAGAATAAATGTGGTAGAGATGAGGTCCTTAAGACGTATGTGTGGTAGAACGATATACGACAGAATCTCAAATGCTGATATAAGAAAGGAATGCAGAGCGGAAGAAGGTATTATGAACAAAATTATGAAAGGATCGCTGCGTTGGTTCGGACATATGGAACACATGGATGGAGAAAGAATGGTTAAGAAAGTATACGTTAATGATGTAAATGGGGTACGAAGTCGAGGCAACCGAGGAAAACATGGCATGACCAAATTAATCAAATTTTAAAGGTTGGTCATGTTAGAAGTCGGAGGAATCGACGTGCGTGTATGACTCGTTGTATGAAGGTGGAGGAAGCTAGAGAGGTTTGCCAGGATAGAGTAGTGTGGCGGTCCATTCTCTCTGCCTACCCCTGCGGGGAAACGGCGTGATGGTTTGTTGTTGTTGTTGCTAAATAAAAATACAGATTTATATCACTATATAGACTATGGTGTTCAAATACACATTTTATTAGCGGTCAAAGGTGTATTTTTTAGAAATTTGCTAGAACTGTTTAGAATTTGTTGGAAAGCAAAATTGAATTATTTAATTTAAGTTTTTGATGGTGCTGCAATGGTTTTATGCGCTTCTGACCTCGACCAAAAGTCCATTTTTTTGCTACCGATGCTTCCAGTCAGGTTGACATTATTACATATTATATCATTACATTACTATGTGTGCATAAAGGAGGAGGGTTTAGGAAGAAAAATAATAATAGTTAAATACTTCGAAATACAGATTATTAAGGTAGATTTACATGAAATTAAGTATGTGTAAAAACTAATGTAACCAATCACAACAAATGTAAGGGAATACCAGCCTAAGGAGAATTATTTAGATTCACAGGAAACAAATTAATTATAGGACTAGAGGATAACTTTACCTTGTTATTATTAATACGTATTTGGTAACTATTTAGGACTTTTATGATTTCTAGTGCTTCTAACTTATTCAATTTAATACCTATACCATTTTTATATATGAGTTTAACACCGGATTTGAAAAAATGATTTGACTATAATAAAAGGTCAGCAAATTCGGAGTAACTGTATGATCTTAATCATTAAAAAAGCTATTGACTCGAATGTTGACACTGTGTGACGTTTCACAGATATAAAATGCAGAATAATCGATGCATTGGAATTTATATAATATATTTTCGAGTGGCTCAAAGGGTCATTCTTATCTTTTGATTTATATGACCATTATTTTATTCTTTAAAATACAATCAATAAAAAACTCTCCTTAGGGTTATTGATTTGAAATATAATTGATGTAAAACAACGCTTACAATATTTTCTGTTTAATGTTTAATATACAATATGATTCTATGATTTTATTACAACCGTTTTATCTGTTGCGAATTTCAAATATAGTCACGAATGAAAATAGTTCAGAATAATTTTTAAAATGATTCGCATCAACAAAGGTTGTTATTCGGCAGATGTCAGGATGTCATCACTGTTTATTCACAAGAATTTAAAATGACTCATGGCATTCAGCTTACAAGCCCTCGAAATTAAAGTTATAAATAATTTATAAACTTTCGATGTATCGTCTTCGGATGGCACATTCGAGTCGAGAGAATATTCCAGATATTTTGCTGGTATTAGTTGTCTTTACGAACCAGTTTTCTCTTCCAGTTTTTCATATAATATTAAACGTATCAGATATAAACTCAAAGCAATGTTTCTCAAAATAAATGCACTTCGAAATATAGTGCATATGTTTTATTATTTTTTATTTATTCTTAAAAAAACTTCTTAATTTTTTGGGTTTGGTTGAAATCCTTGCATTGCTTCCTCCACTCCGTTCCGTCTTTAGCGATCTTCTTCAACTTTGTAAATTATGAACTGCCAACAAGGACAAAGGATAAAATTTATAAAACAGCTCTCCGACCGGCATTACTATACGGAAGCGAAGTATGGCCAGCTTCAAAGATCCACAAACAAAAACTCCATACAACAGAAATGCGCATGCTGTGGTGGTCGGGAGGAGTCACATTGAAAGATAAGGTGTGCAACGAATATTTGAGGGGAAGTTTCAAGATAGCCTCTATAAAACAAAAGCTGTCAGAAGCAAGGCTCCGATTGTACGGTCATGTGATAAGGAAACCTCACGACCATGTCGTGAAAATGTGTCTTTTCGTGACTAGTAGGAGAGGGAGAGGAAGACCTCAAACTACCTGGCTGACGAATGTGCAGAGGAATATGAATACCCTAGGCCTTATAAAGGAAGATGCCTACGAAAGAAATACCTGGCGCCAAATGATAAGAAAAGCCGACCCCGAGTAACGAAAGAAGGATCAATTAAAAAAAGAGACATTCATCGAAAAAAATGTCTATTAGTTATTAAAGTACGCAGTTTGTGAATTTATTACTTTGAAATAATCGTCCAAATGTAAACCCTCGCGTTCACGGCACTCATTTCTCTTTCACGGTCTCTTCGGTTCGGCATACGTGCCCAATCCATGCTAGGCGACCAGCTCTCACGGTGCTCGTTATAAGGGGCTTTTGGGTCATCGTACGGATCTCTTGGTTAGTTCTATGTCTCCAAGTTTCCACTGCAACACCGAGTCTGTGTCCCAGGATCATTCTAAGTATTCTATTCTCAAACTAGTAGATTCTTTGTTGTTCTTTTGGAGTCATTGTCCACGACTCAGAACCTTATGTCACCACTGGCTTGATGATGGTGTTATGAATTAATAAGAATTAATAAGTGACGATTATTTAACAAAACAAAATAAACAAAGTCTATCATATGAAACACAATGTTTCGTTTGGGGTATTTACAAAAAGTTTGAAGGTTTCTGGAATGAAATCATCTAGCAGTTAATCTAGTGACAGAATATCGATTTCCTCTCTGGTAGCTTGCATATAATTATTCGTGCGCTTCTAATGAAGATATAAATAAGAAAGTATTAATTATTATACGGAGTAATTTTGTATCATTAAGGTGGCGTTGTCGCCGACTAGTTTCAATGATTGAATAAATTATTTTTCGAAAAATGGTCATCTTGTCATGAACAGGATTTGTGTTAAATCGCCTTGCTTCAATATCTGTTGCATATATTATATATTATAATATATACACGTATATACTCTTGCATATATGTGTTTAATTCCGTAATTCCCATTTATTCTGATGAACGATTTTCTTTAATGTTTTTTTTTATACAACATAGAAGGGTTCCCACCACATACGTTAGGCTATTATAGGGCGCAGCGGCACCCTTTCGTCAGCCTCGCTCATGCACTTCCTAGGGCTGTTCCGGAAACTTACATTTAATATTGTCAATCAATCGCAAGAGGATACCAGGCCGCACTTAATCTAATAAATTTTTCCCTTTTATGTCCCGCATTTACACATGTAAACTTCCATTATTCACGAAAGGTCGTTTGAATCTAATAACTGTATACAATTCGTTTTTAGCAATTATATTGATTCTAATGACATGTGATAGGTAGCTCATCTATCGCCATTTTATTGTCACGTGAATTTGACACCAGACCAAACACAACATGACAATCACACTTGTATTGTGGGGAATCGAACCCAGGACCTTCGGTGTGGCAGTCGTGGCTCTTACCACTCTGCCACGAAGGTCATCATTTGTTAAGCTTTATATTTTGAAATATGGTTAGTGTAGAAATATTAATGTTACTTTCTTATAATGCATTTAATTTCTTCTTCTTCTGCTTTATTTAGGACTGTGTCCTGTTATTTCTCGGAGCCTGTTCCTGGGATGTAGATGTCCAACTGTCTCGCCATCTTTTAGATGGCCTTCTTGCAGGTCGATTTCCTGTTGGTACTTTATTTGCGGCTATATTTATCCCTCTTTCAGAACATGCTCTTTCCACGTGATCTCTCCAGTAGCGTCTTCTCAGTCTTCGCCATCGCACGACATCTTCTACATTGCAGATCTTTCTTTTTTAAGAATTTCTTATTCTGTCTCGGAGTGTCGTTCCCGCAACGGATCGGAGTCTTCATTTCTGTGGTTCTTATGAGACTTTTTGTTATGATGGTGTCAGCTCTCGTTTTTATTCCTTATGTCATTATACAATGTCTTGTAGATTCGAATTTTGCTCTCCTTTAGCATATTTTAATTTTTCCAAAGCCAGCCACAACGGGGGCCCTTTTTGTTAGTTCACTTACTTCTCCGTAGAGGTCACTGCTGCTTGATACATCAACACCTAAGTACTTGAAATGCATCACTTGTTCTATTATTTGATTATCGCTTGCATCGTACTAGTTGCCTTGATGTAACCATGCTCTTTGTCTTGTCCATGGAGATTTTCATGTTGAATCTTTGAGAAGTAGTGTGAAATTAAAACAATATTTAAGAACACTTGAGCAGTTTATTTTAACACTTATTTATTTTGTTTTCTTTTTCCCAAACGGTTTCGCTCTCGTCGGAGCGAAAAGGGTTACAAATTAACTGGCAGGAGCTAAACCGGTAGGTTTGCAAAAACAAAATAAAGTAGTATAATAACAAAGTACGTAAGTGTATTTAATTATTTTTTTAAAATCAATAAATGATGCTATGGTGTAGAATTTGTGGCTGGTATCTAAAATATAATAATATCTGCATGGATGGACCCAGTTTCATATACCACCCGCTTGCGTCATTTAACTCCGACCAGATCTTGCTTAGTGACAATTTAAAGAGCTTTTAAAACTATTCTTGAATACAATTGTTTCTTACGTAAATCACAATTGTTTGTCTGATTTAATAATATTTTAGACGACGTGTCATTTTACTTTTGTGTTTAAAACAGCACTATAAAAGATAAGCATAAAATGCGCGTAAAAGGAACCGGAACAATCTTGTCGCCATATAAACGTTAGCGCCCTCGTAAAACAATCACATTTAGTATTTAGTACGTGAAACCACTTAGTGAAGTTTAAGCAGTTGCACCCAATTTTGCTTAAAGCTTGTAGTGTTCTTTCGCAATTAAAATGCTTTTAAAACAAACGATCATAATCATCTCAAATTTTCAACAAATAACATTTTTTATATTGTTTAAAAAGGGCACTACGAAACAAATGATGTTAAAGAGGTAATTTTTTTAAACTCTTGAGTAAACCTTCTAGCAAGAGCTTTTCCGTAAGTGATTTTTACTGAATTAACAATCCCTGTAAGTTGAAAAGCACAGGCAAGCTTCCTAAGTTACAAAACATACAGAAGTTGACTTGCAGGGAGAAATCCAAGAATTTGCAGAAAACCATATGCGCGTATATGTCCAAATCTTTAAAAATGGTGTAGAACTAGAAAACTGGTGTCATTTATACTCGTATCTTCATCTTTTTGTTGTACCATGCCAGGTTTTCCCACCTTGGCGATCATTCTGGTAAATGCTTCGATGAGTGAATGGCGAGTGCTCGTTAAAATGATTTATTAGGAAGTTTTACTTGAGTGGTTTCCCGTTGCCTTCTCCATAGATTGTCTGTAGTGGTCACATTACCTTAGCTGGTGGGTTCCGGTTTTGTTACACCGAAGATTATTTAGAATTAATAAAAATTTGGTTGCGATAAATTAAAAAATGTTATCAAAAAATTATATCACATCACTACAAGTGACCTTTATACCGAAGTACGTGAACAAGTCAGTAAAGCCTCTGCCGTGTCAGGATGCCTGAAGAATCTGGTCTGGAAAAACAAGCACATGCGTATCGACAGCAAGATCAGAATCTACAAAACATGCGTGCGACCCATCATGACGTACGCTGTAGAGACGCGGGCTGACACTGTGTGAACCAAGGGACTACTTAGAACATCGGAGATGAAGGTCCTAAGATCAATTACTGGAAAAACCCTCCGAGATCGTGTCCGCAACGCAGACATAAGGAAAACCTGCGAAATAGAGGATGTCGTTCAGTGGAGTAGATCCAGAAGAAGATACTGGAGGGACCATGTAGCCCGAATGGATGGTGACAGACTCGCATATACAGCCGCCTATGAAATTCCTTCCGGACACCGCCCACCTGGAAGACCACCTAAGAGATGGAGGGACAGCTGGATCTCATCATCCGACGAGATAAGATTTCTGTGTCACAGATCGTCAGATCTATCAAAAGAAGAAGAAGAAGAAGACTACATGGTAATAAAATCTTAGGTAAACTACTTTAAGTTTTCGTTAAGCGTTTTTTTTTAAATAAAATTTAAAATGTTGTGAATTATCTTTTAAAATACATATTTAGTTAAAATCCACCAATGTTTGCGTCCTCAACCTGTTTCGGCAGTTCCCTGTCATCTAGTATTTTAACTAAATATACATTTTAAAAAGATTTTTTACAATTATATTTTTATTTTCATTTTTTACAATAAACTTCTACCATGAAATTTCAAATGACAACATTAGTTCGATTTTTATTCCTGCATTCCATTATTAAATTCGATTCGTTTTATTGAAAATAAAAGTGATATGTTGACCATTATATGTCATCTCCATAATGTACTTTCTCTGGCCATATACTTAATCAGAATCACTGCTCTCTCTTACGGATTTAAATCGCCCTATGTCTTAAGTGGTGCAAGGTTACTGAAAAGTTTTCTTAAAAGGATTTATTGTCAGTACTTACTTACAACTGCTCTCGGCTTCAGCTTGTCTTGCTGGTTTATTTATGACTGATCGATATTCTTCGATTTAATCTTAAAGAGGCCTAATTACATTGGTGTTTGTGTAAACAAAAATCCACTCTTTTTGATAATGTAAGCGTTAATTTTTGTGAACTTTTTTTGATAGCTTTGTTTATTTATTGAATTTGCATATATTTATTTGTAAACAGTTTAAATACTATCTTATTTTCCATCAAGTATTAATGATCATTTCAATAAATACCCTGTTGAAAGCATGATTTGCGATAGACTAATATCTGTTAAAATAATAATTCTAATTACATATTTAAAAAAGTAATAAATGCGCAAAAAAAAACCAAAAATGTCCGGAAGAAAAGCCGGAAGAATCGACGTGCGTGTATGACTCGCTGTATGAATGTGGAGGAATCTAGATAGGTATGTCAGCTCTGCCTACCCCTGTGGAGAAACGGCGTGATGGTTTGCTGTTGTTGTTGTTATAATCCGATAAAATTAGTTTGTTTATCTCTACATGTTTTGGAAGAATAACCAAACCCACCAATAAAAACTTATTTAGAACCGACTTAGACGAGAAACGCAAGAGAATATATATATTAAAAAAAAATAAAATTAATATGGATCTTTTTAAAGGTCTTTTTATTAATTAATTTCATCAAATTGTTTTTTTTCATTGTATTGACTCGTAGAAATGAGAAGCAAGTCAGGAGAAAAAATAAATGTGGTTTTATTTATAATAATTAAAAATAATGTATTGTCATGATTCAGTCTTACATAGGTCATAAATAAATCTTATTATTATTATTTTATTAGATCTGACGATATATGGCACAGAAATCATTACTTCTGGGACGATGAAGTCCAGCTGTCCCTCCATCTCTTAGGTGATTTTCTTGGTGCACGGTGCCGGGAGGGGATTTATAAGCGGCTATATATGCAAGTTTGTCCATATCCATTCTGGCTACATGATCCCTCCAGTATCTTCTTCTGATCTACTCCACCGAACGAAATATTCTATGCCGTTAGTTTTTCTTATGCCTGCGTTACGGTCACGATCTCGGAGAGTTTTTACAGTAATGGATCTTAGGACCTTTACCTCAGATATTCTTAGTAAACCCTTGGTTCGTACAGTGTCGGCCCGCGTCTCTATAGCATACCTCATGATTCTTCTTCTTCTTCCTTATTGTAGACTTATGTGGTCTGTTCTCCAGAGTATTGCTCATCCTGTGAGGTAGACTCCCAGTTGTCCTTCCATTTTTTAGGAGGTCTTCCACGAGGACGAGTCCCATGAGGTTGATTTTGCAATGCAGTATAAGGGAGTCTGGTGGTGTCCATTCTTTAACATGACCGTACCAGTTCCTTTTTCGCTGTCTGCTCCATCTTATAATATCCTCAACCTCACATATCTCTCTTATTCTGGTGTTCCTCACGCGATCTCTCAGTGTCTCTCAGGTCGCACACATGTATTATAAATTCTGACGAATTCGTATGTGTTTGTTCTTCCAGACCAAACACCCTGACACGGCAGAGGCTTTGTTGATTTTATTTATTTATTTAAAAAAAAGACTAATACCAAGGATTTAAATCAATGATATTAGAATTTATTTTACAATCTTCAATATGAGCAGAAAATAGCTCATTATTATGAAGAAGGAATCTGGTCGTGTCCAGGCTTGAACCCATGTCCCCTGGATCTGGAGCCAAGCGTTCTATCCCCTAGACCACCACCCGAATTTGTTCTCGTATTTCAGTATAAAGGTCATTATGGCTGCAGATCTCAAATCCTAAATATCTGAAGCTCATTACTTGCTCCACAGGTATATCATCAACAGCCAGCTTACATATTGTAGGTTGTCTGGATATTGGGAGATTTTTTGTTTTGCTGATAAATAAATCATCTTGACTAATTCACCACCGGTTTTTATAAGCCGAAGAAGAGCACAAATTATGCCCCTTTATGGTGTGGTCTGGCTGGCTGGCGGGTATCATTAATTAGCGATCTGACAGTCATGCAAATACGGAGGAGTTCGGATGGATCGATCGAGGTGCTCTTGTGACTCATGACGTTATTAAAAGATTTCGAGAAATGGAACACTTGCCACGTATTATATTTTACATTTTGATTGCTCTGGTGTCATCTTCTAGTGTATAAGGAAACGATTTAGATGATTAGATGATTCATTTACAGTGAATAGATTTGTGATGAATCTTACTGATGAAAAAATTAACGTTTAAAGTGATTCATTAAAAATGTATTCTTTGACTGTGATGGATAAATAATCTTTTTGTTTGAAATAATATAATAAAATGTTTATTCTAAACCAAAATGTTCACTTTAAATAAAATATTTATCTTCAACTAGTTCATAAAATGGAGCAACAGCGCCTTTGAGATGATAAATTCTTAAAAATGACGCTCTATAAATCATCCAATTTATTATTATTATTTATATAAACGCGATTGTTTAATTGGTTTTACAGAATTTATTATTTATTTACAAATATTAATATTTGTGACGAATTTGTTTTTTTTTTACGTAAATAAAAATCTCTGTAAAACCAATTAAACAATCGCGTTTATGTAATATTATAATTTGTTTTGAAGTTTTGCAAAATAATAACACTACCATCAATACTTTTATTTTAACTAACTAACTAACTAACCATCATGCCGTCTCCCCGAAGGGGTAGGCAGGAAAAATGGACCGCCACACTTTTCTTTTCTGATATATTTCTCTCGCTTCCTCAACATTCATACATCGTGTCATGCACGCGCATCGATTTCTCTGACTCCTCACATGGCCGACATTCAATATTTGATTTATTTGATCGTGCCACGTTTTCTTCGGCCTTCCTCAATTTCTGGTTCTAGTTACATCGTTAACACATAATTTTTTTACCATTCTTTCTTCATTCATTCTTTTTATATGTCCAAACCATCTTAATGATCCTTTTATTATTTTGTTCATGACACCATCATTCGCACCACATTCACTTATTATATTTTCATTCGACACTATCATACACAGAGTATCCACACATTCGTCTAAGAGATCTCATTTCTACTGCATTTATTCTACTTTCATCCTTCTTTTGCCAGTGCCATGCTTCGCTTCCAAACATAAGGGTCGGTAAAAGAACACCATTGTGCACTGCCTTAGATTTTTTGGATAGGTTTTTGTTTGCGATGACAACTTTAAGTGCACCATTCAATTTATTGCCTACCCCAACCCTTCTTTCAATATCTCTCTCCACTCGCCCATCTCTTGTTAACATACTTCCTTAATACACGAACTCATCTACTTGCTCCGAATTTTCACCATTCACGCTAATGTTGCAGACTGTCATGATTTCTTCTTTTTCAAAAATCATTACCTTGGACTTATTAACATTCATCATCAGATCATTTCGCATGCACACCTCATACATATTCTATTATTATATGTGCTGAAAATATCAAAAATCAAATATTGAACAAATATCGTATTTAGAATCGTATCTTTTATTGTATGTTTTATTAATTCTAAATAACTTATCATTCATAAAAAATACATCTCGATTAATATGTTAAAATTTTCATAACTTTAATTATTATTATTCTGCTTCTTCTTCTTCCTCAGTCTATTCCCGTCCACTCCTGGACAAAGGCCTCCTCCATTCGCTTCCATGTTACTCTGTCTTGTGCAGACTGTATCCAGGTTATTCCGACATGTTTATTCAGATCATCCTTTCACTATAGTTGCGGTCGCCCTGCACTTTTCGTTGCCTTCCACGGTGTCCAAGTCAGCACTCTTCTTGTCCATTTTTCATCTGAGCTTCTGGCTACGTGACCTGCCCATTGCCATTTTAAAGTCGCAACCCGGTGGATGATGTCAGTGACCTTTATTTTTTCTCTCGTATCGTTTCTGACTCTGTCTCTTAGGCTTATTCCTAACATGGCTTTTTTCGAGTGACCCAAAGAGCCATGGAAAGAGCCATGTTAGGAACTTGAATTATCTGTGTTCAATTAAATCATACAAATAATCCAATTTTATTCCGCGTATCAACCAATCAAAACTCATAAAAATCCTAAAACGAGTAAATTTTTGTAAAATTAGTATATCTTTAGTGATTACTCTGACGAATGTACCGGTGGACGGTTAAAGGAACTCTGTGGTTGCAGTAAAAACAAATATATAACAAAGCGACGTTAAAAAGGTTTCATTGTGAGTTTTGAACATTTTGATGTGGCTAGGTTGTGCTATAATAAAAATTTCACTCTTCTAAACAATATGGCAACGGATATAGATCTCTTCAGATGCAGTTATAGCAAATTCGTGAATATCCTTACGATAATAGCAGCAAAAATATAACTATTCTATTTTTACTCGCATGATTCTATATTCCAATAAACTTACCCCACCCTTTACATTGATTTGGCTCGTGCCGTAATGATGTAAAGAGCTATTCAACAAAATAATTAATAATTTTAGAATCCTCCAGAATTAAGTGCATTGTAGTAGTGACATCATTCTCAGATAAATATCTGCAATTTCTTTTATATTCACCATAACTTGATATTTAGCATAATTCGCCAATCATCTCATTGAAAAAGATTATTCATTAAATAAAGATAACGGCGTTGAGATGAATAATCTTGAAATTTTAGAAATTAAAAATAACGAAAATATTGAAAAGAATCAAATAAATGACGACCTTCGTGGCCGAGTGGCAAGTGCTTTGACTGTCACCCCGAAGATCTTATGTTCAATTTCCGGCGATGGCAGTGTGATTATCGCACTCCCTTTGGTCTGGTGAATTCACGTGACAAAAAAATGACGAAAGATTAGATACCTATCACATGTCATGAGAATCAATATGATAGCTTTACCAGTTACATCGATTCGGCTCGCGCTGTAATTATGTACAGAGCGATTAAACAATATAAAAAATGTAATTATTAAATTTAAGTCCAATAATTCATAAATTTCATTTTTCACAAGAACTTTAATGTACTGAACCCAAGTAAGAACTTTATAATTTTACTTTAGATTTATTTAAAATATTTGTTAAAAACAAATGCATAAACGTTCGAAACAAAACATTTTAATATCTGTCAAAGTTGACAAGGTTCATGAAAATTGTTGTAAATATTTATTTTGTATACAATTTTTAACTACACTGATGAAGAACTTGTGTGTCAGAAACATGTTTGTGTTAATTAAATAATTTTATAAAATGTTGTTTACAAAAATATAAAAATTGTTCGAATATCTGTAAATTCGGAATGTCGGAAATTCGAATTTCGTCTCGTAGGAGTAATTTTCCGTTTTTTACAAAGTAACATTCGCAGAAGTAATTCTCGTAATACTATTACTGTTATAAATTGACTTCTTATCTTAAGTGTGTGCATAAAATTCGTCGATTTGAATAAATATTCTTGATTTCCATTTGTTTCAAGAGACACTATTGAATATAAAAAGTTGTATATATCCATATATACGGCAAATTTCTACTTGTGATATAAAGTTATTAACATTTTATAACATTGAAGGGATATATTGAATATAGTGTATCATTTTAAATATATTCGAATGTTTAAAGTAATTTCTTCTTTATTCATTTCATTCTGTGTTGTAGATTCATATTAGAATGACTAAATTAACACTGTAATAAAGATAACGGTTTTCAAATTTAGCACGTTAAATCAGTAATCTAGAAGTTTTAGAAGAAAAAAACCCTAAATTTAACTTCTATTCCCAAGTTTAAAATGTTCAATTATCCCCTCTTCCCTAAATCTTAATTACATAATTTTTTACCTACCCCGATACATAACTCTACCTTCTTTTAATTTGTGTAAGGGTGATAATTTCATTTCATTGTTAAAATTTGTGCATCAATAAAACTTGTGTCACATTTAAAGCATGTCTGCTGAAAGTATAGTGTTGTGAAAATATAAATGTTATGGCTAATCTGGCTAGGTTGGGTGAAACGGACTGTTGGGACCAAAAAGCGCAAGATTAAGGAGCTTGGAATAAAATCACCATGCAGGCTTAAACTCTTCAAGAGTTGTACGGCCATTGAAAGTGAAAAGTGAGAATCAAAAATATAAAGTATGTATTCCTTCAAATATTCATATTAAATCTGTATTACGTTTTGAAAAAAACAGTGATCAGTTTATTATTGAAACTGAAAAATAATAATTATTATTATTTTTTTTTAAATTTTCCAATCCAATGGATCAATTTGGAGCAAAGACTATTAACATCTTCGTTGGTTCATGGAATACCACTCGGTTCTTTTTTTAAATGTGATATTTTCCCTTTGCTAACTGCATTTTTGTATACATGAGGTTATTTAAATCCAATTATTGTATAGTAATATGTAGCTAATGATTCTCATCGACGTCTTTCATATAAGTGAAGGTACGTTCAGAAGACAAATACTCTCGACTTGAGAAAGTATCTTGTCTTCTTAATTTCGAACCATCTCTAACGCGTTTCTGATATTATGTTGTATGTACATAATATTTTACCTGTAATCAATCACCTTAAACATTAGCGCTCTTTGTAATGTCTTTTGAGTCAATAAACTGATTTGATTGACATGTGATAGGTAGATAGTCTAACGCCTTTTTATTGTCACGTTATTTTACCAGACCAATGAAAGGGCGAAATTTTTTTTGTCACACTGTCATCGCCGGAAATCGAACCCGGGACCTTTGGTGCGTCAGTCAAGCTGTTGCCACTCTTCAACAAAGATCGTCAAATAACAGTTGGTCGTTATTTTGTATGATTAAACCGTTTTTGTACCGACTAGGATCTCATCAAGAAAGATGAGAGAGTTATGTCACATATGTGAGAAAAAAATGCCAGTCGATTAATCCAATTAAGAAGAAATCGTTTACCTGCCCATTAAAATGCTTTAAGGACTCTCACGCCAATTCGGTCCGGCGGTAATGCGTCATTTCCCGGGTTTTGTGACGTAATTGGCAACCGCACTCATTGGCGACAATTTACATACGTAAGTCACTTAAACAAGGGTAGGGATGTTCCGTGAATAATTTAACGTGGGTAAAGTCAATCCCGTTCGATCCGTGGGAGGTACGACGCTGTAATTTTAGAGATAAAATCATCTCTGAGAGAAGGATATTGTGTGACAGGTGTCAGCTACATTTTCATTGGCAAGATTTTATCTATTAAACCCCTTGAAACGCATTCGTAAAATAAGAAACTCTTGTTTTCCTTTAATTAGTATTTTTATTTTATTATAACGCTAAAGAAATTACAGTTTACAATCGTGTTCTTGTACCGATCCTTATGTATGGAAGTGAATCGTGGAAATGAGATCTCTTAGACGTATGCATGCTAATTCTATGATGATAGTGTCGAATAAACATATCAGAAGTGAATACAGTGCGAATGAAAGTGTTATGCACAAAATAATTATCTTAATATAGGATCATTAAGATGATTTTGATACACGGAAATAATGATACATTATATTAACTATATTTTAACGATGTAAACAGAACTAGAAAAATAGTCAGACTGAGCGAATAAAGCGTGACACAATCAAATAAATCAAATATTGAATGTCGGAAACGTGAGGAGTCAGAGTGAATGTTTAGAAAGTGAGAGAAGTATGACAGAAAATAATAGTATGGCGGTCCATTCTTTCTGCCTACCCCTTCGGCGAGATGGCATGATAGTCAGTTAGTCAGTTAGATCTTCTTCCTTTTCTTCAGCCTATTCCCGTCCACTCCTGGACAAAGGACTCCTTCATTTGCTTCCACCTCACTTTGTCTTGTGCAGACTGCATCCAGGTTATTCCGACATGTCTGTTCAGGTCATTCTTCCATCGTAGTTGCGGTCGCCCTGCACTTCTCTTTGCCGTCCACGATCTCTATAACCGAAAACTCTATTTTAAATAATTAATACGAACGAAAACGTATGTTTTTTAGAAGTTTATTATATTTTATGTGAGAGACATGTTTCGCCTGTCTAAGGTATAAGACAGGCGAAACATGTCATTCACATAAAATATAATAAAACTTCTAGAAAACAAACGTTTTCATTCGTATTAATTATTCAATGTGGGGTTAAACATCATTGTTTAAGAAACAATTAACAAAATACGAAACATTTTACTGTCACAAATTGTAATAAAACTAAACAGAGACGTTTTCGCTAACATTGAAAAAAATGTTTTTAATAAAATCTGAAATAAACCAATGGCCTCTTTGGAAAGTATTCGAAATCACATTATATTTGAGCTCACGCAACAAGTGAACCGGCAAAAAAATGCAATTCAGTTGAACCGGCAGCATTCAGCACGGGGACAACCCTACAAAGGGTGACTTGTAGCCCTCTTCAGGCGATGCGGTTCGTTAAAAAGTGCAGCATCGAAAATTGCCAATAACGGGACAAGTTTCTCTGCTAATGGTCCGGAATGGCCTCAATAATGCCAATTTTAAATTTGTCGCATTCCTCACTGGGGCAGCGGATTTCAACGATTTATTAACATTCATAACGATAAGTTATTATTGGCTTTACATTATTATAAGGAATTGCTTCTCGATTGATTGTGAAGTTTTCAATGTTTTATAAATGATGAGAAATGTTCCATAATTATTGCGTAGGTGAAGCCTCCAATAAAGTCGTTAATAGCCAGTAAAAAGCAGTGGCGGTACTCCCATAGAAGCCCAGAAGCCCGGCTTGGGTTAGAAATTTTGAATCAAAACGTCTTCTGACTTTCAAAAGTTCAGCTCTTGTAGCTATTCCTCTCACGTCTGATCGGACCATTGTTGGAAGGTGAAGGTGGTTGTAGGTTTATACGGGGACATGATTACTTAGATTTGGGGGTTTTGATTCAAAATTTCAAGCTGGGCTTCTGGGCTTCTATGGGAGTAGCGCCAATGGGCGAGATATGTTTGTAAATTCTGTCCTGTCATAATATACCTTCTGTGAGTTTTGTAGACTAACTAAAGCAAAGAAAGCATGCACCTTTGGAAAACATTTTCGTATGACTGTCTATTTATATTATACAAATAACATACATAAAAATCGAATGGGTTTGCCCTACCGGTTAACCCTAGGCACGCCACTGGTAAAAAACAGTGAGTGCTTACTCTTTAAAATAAGTTTCAGTCCTAGGGATTGGTGTGCTGCAAAATGTAACATTTTTGCTAGTTCTTAGGATGCCACTCGGGCTTTTAATATGGCAGTTTGTTTTTCACATTTTTGTATACAATATAATTTTTAAACCCAATTACTTTATATATTTTAGCTATTGATTCTCATGATATTTGATAATAAGTTATCGCTTTTTTAGTTGTCACGTGAATTATACCAGACCAAAGTGTTTACGTATTCTTTTTTTTTCTTCTTCCTTGTTGTAGACCTATGTGGTCTGTTCTCCAGAGTGTTGCTCCTCCTGTGAGGTAGACACCCAGCTGTCTTTCCATCTTTTAGGAGGTCTCTCACAAGGACGTGTCCTATGAGACTGATTATGCAACGCAAGTCTTGCCTCAGCGTCTTGCCTGCTATCAACTTACCATCACGCCGTCTCTCCGAATGGGTAGGCAGAAAGAATGGACTGCCACACTTTAATCGTAACGGCATTCCATCATTCTCTTTTTGCCCCCGCGGGAGACGCGGTGTGATGGGTTGCGAACCTCATCGCCACCAATAGGCATCTCCCGCGCACCATCATCCAACGTAACAAAGTAAATCTAAAACAAATAATATAAAATACAATGATATAAAATAAAATATCTAAATAAAAATAACATGAAACGTAAGTTTTTTTTTTCGTAATGCGTCTATTTTATAAAATATACTGAAAGAAAAGGAAAAGTAGACGAAGACGAATTAGTGACATCTCTAATGTTGCAACGATTTTGCATAAAAACCGGTCTCGACTCGTTCGGTAAATTGAAAAACTTTCTACGTAATTAATTCTAATTAGATCAAGGCAAATTAAAAAAAAATACGCAATGGAATCGGTACGCCCTAAGGCCGAAGTTCGGGTCCAGTTCTTATCTTTGATCACTAGAGCACCCACGTTGAGAAGTGACCGTTTGACAGCTTTTCATGAACAAGGCTGGCAGACAAAGCGTGCTAAGTCTAAAAAAACATTATTTGTAAAAACGGCACTTGATATGTGCTTAGTTATTTTATTGTTAATTTTGTTATGTAAAGATAAATTTTAAAGCGTTATTTGAAAATGATCAGCAAACATAATTCACTTATATATACAGTAATGTTCAAATTAATGTGAACATAGCTGATTTTTAATTATTTCTTATAAACACATAAAATTGTTACAAATTTTTTTATTTATTACAAAATGTGATTACCTCTGGCTTCTATGATAGCGCTAACCTTGCACAACGAAATGGGTTTCATCTGAGATAAGAACGCTTTCCCATTCTTTATTTACTGCATAAAGATAACGCTGTCTTACTTGCAGACAACGAGCATGAACTACAAGTGCATGCGAAATGATCTGATGATGAATGTGAAATAGCCCAAGGTTATGATTATTGAAAAATAAGAAATCATGACAGCCTGCAACATGAACATGAATGGTAAAAATCTGGAGCAAGAAGATAAGTTAATGTATTTTAGTAGTATGTTTACAAAAAATGGGCGAGTGGAGAGCGATATTGAAAGAAGGGTTGGGGCAGGCAACAAAGAGAATGGTTTACTTAAAGTTGTCATCGCAAACAAAAACCTATCCAAAAAACCTGAAATGGCAGCGCACAATGGTGTTCTTGTACCGACACTAATGTATGGAAGCGAAGCATGGAACTGGCAAAAGAATGATGAAAGTAGAATAAATGCAGTAGAAATGAGATTTCTTAGACGAATGTGTGATTATACTCTGTGTATGATAGTGTCAAAAGAATACATAAGAAATGAATACGGTACGAATGATGGTGTTATGAATAAAATAATGAAAGGATCATTAAGATGGTTTGGACACATGGAAATAATGAATGAAAAAATAATGGTAAAAAAGTATGTTAACGATGTTAATGGAACATGAAATAGAGGAAGACCGAGGAAAAGTTGCACGTTCAAATAAATCAAATATTGAATGTCGGCAACGTGAGGAGTCAGAGAAATCGACGCGCGTGTATGACATTATGTTTGAATGTTGAGGAAGCGAGAGAAATTTGTTGGGAAAGAAAAGTGTGGCAGTTCATTCTTTCTACCTATCCCTTCGGGGAGACGGCATGATAGTTAGTTAGTTTGTTATTTAGTTCATCAAAAAATTACGTTTTTTTTAAATAGTTAATGATCGAAGTAAAAAATATATATATATTAGACTTATTCCCTTGGTGCCGTGAGTCGATGAGATGACAATTATATTTATTATCACGAGTGTTGGCCCACTGGACGGAGTCCCAAAACACTTTCGGACTAACGGGCCCCCGGGACATGCTGGCGTGTGATGCTTCCGCCATTTTCTTACCGCCCACGAAGTGATTTTTCTGACTTCTTTTGAAACAATTTTCTATATTTATTTATGACTAGCTGACCCGGCAACGCTTCGCTATTGCTAAATTCGAGTACATAAATAAACCCAATATATATTCAACAAATACAATTAAAGTTCAATAACAATTCGTTTATTTATTGGATTAAATGCCATGTGTATGGATGCAAAAATGTGTGTCTATATCTTTAAAACAAAGTTTCAATCCAAGCAAACTCGCTGTGAACTTGAATACATATTACTAATGTAATTGAATATTTTTTATGAAATTTAATAATCAAATAAACAATATTATATCACATTTGCAGAAAACATTCATGATATTAAAGAAACAAAACTCTTGATTTTGTTGTCCATGAAATTCACATCAGAGCCAATAAAGTAAGTTTCTACGATCGTGATTTCGGCACTGCGAGTCCGCTGGCGTGGAATAGTAATATAGATGATAATACTACAAAAGCCTCCCTTCCCGACTTCCACAACTGTATCCCTCGCCGCTCTGCGCCATTGACCTCCTGCCACTCGTTTAATGTCATCAGACCATCTTGCTTGTGATCTGCCAGAATTTGTGTAGCTGTTTCTCTTTCGCCACTCCAGGCCAGAAGATCTTATCACCCGTTGTCCTTGCTTTATGACCGATCCCATTCCATTTAAACATTAGTTATTTTACACGCTGCATCGGCAACTTTGGTCCGATCTTTGATTCATCAATTTTGGGCCCTGGAATTAAAAAAAATATTGTCTATTTAATTTATAATATGTTCCACGTATCCACTGTTTTTTAATTTAGCACATAATGTAATAACACATAATGTTTTTTTCGATGTTGCACATGTTGACTTGGACGATCCGGACATTTGTGTTTATTTAATTTATGTTACACGTATCCACCATTTTTTAAATTATCTGTAGTAAGGCACTTAACCAGCAAGAACTTGAAAATAATATTGAAGAAATGATTCAAATTGTCATTGGAACAAATGAAAAATTTATTTCTACACCTGTCAAAATTCTTTACAAAAACGATAAAACTAATAAAACCTTTTAATCTGATTAATTTGTCAAATTAATTAAACTAATCAGATTTTAAAGGTTGGTCATGTTAGAAGTCGGAGGAATCGACATGCGTGTATGACTCGTTGTATGAATGTGGAGGAAGCTAGAGAGGTTTGCCAGGATAGAGTAGTGTTATGGTCCATTCTCTCTGCCTACCCCTGTGGGGAAACGGCGTGATGGTTTGTTTGTTTGTTTAATTTGTATAATCGCCGTTTTCGTGAATAGCTCACCTCAAGGGCGCTTTGACATTGTTTTTAGTCATGAAAGGTGCATGTGACAACAGCGAAATCACGATCGTAGAAACTTACTTTATTGGCTCTGATGTGAATTTCATGGACAACAAAATCAAGAATTTTGTTTCTCTAAACATATGAATGTTTTGTGCAAATGTGATATAATATTGTTTATTGATATACAGACAACCGTTGTTAACATTTTATGCGATAATTTGAAAAGGTGGGTTTTTAGGTGAGATTTAAAGTCTGTCGGATTGTCAATGCATCTGAGGCGTGCAGGAAGCATATTTCAGGCGGACGAACCTACTACTGTGAAAGCCCGAGCAACACAAAATTCAGATATATAGGTGGCACGTTTGGGAATGTGCTTAATTATTGTCTATAAACTGTAAATTTAAAAATCTTACCTGAAATTAATAATGGAATTTTCATATATGAATGAAAACTACTAAAAGTAGCTTATGTGTAATGTAAAAATGTAAAAATGACTTTTAAGTTGATCAGATTGAAGTTTTTGGTTCGACATCATTATTAAATCATTAGGGAGTTTATTAAATTCTGTAGAGGCTATAAATTGTAAGGATTTTACACCGAATCTAGTTGAACGCAATGCTTCTTATTCTGTGAGCGCGTATCATGTTGGTGTACGTCCGTATTGAATATTGGTCGAGTATTAGAGTGCGTTGATGACTTTATTATTTGTAGTATAGTTTTAGTGATCTCTAATTTTGGATGGATTTGAAATGGAATTATTTTCGTCTGAGAATATAGGGCCCTTACATGAGTGTACCACGGTAGACGGAAAATATTTCTAACAGCCCGATTTTGGATCACCTGAATCTCAGTAGCTTTCTTATTTGTAATAAAGCCCCAAATACAGGAAAGGTAAGACAGATGAGAATGTATCATGGAGTAGTAAACATAAATTGTCTATATTCTTATGTAACGAATTAAACCAATTAATCCAATTTAAACCTGTACATACCATTCCAAATTAGTTCATAAAGATAACAACATTGTCTTGTGATACGCATATATCGAAGTGTGGGATCCATCCTCTGGACATGCGAATTCCAGTATCTTCTGCGTTGTTTTCCCCATCCTCTGCACATGCGCAATCCATTATCTTCTGCGTTGTCTTCCCCATCCTCAAGCAAATGAAATAACCTGAAAGCAATTTAATTATCTTTGAATATTTTAAATCTCAGCATAATGTAGAATTTAATGGCCAAAAATGGAATATTACTGGACTCTTCCAACTGAAGCAGCTAATGCTGCATATAAGGATATGTTTACCTATCACAGCATTTGTTTTCTGAGAAAAACTAAAAAAGCTGAAGTAACTCATAGTGTATTTGGGTATGTGTGCTGCTGGAATTACTCAGTGGAATGGAAAATAAAGAAGAATTGCAACATGCATATGCACCAATATGGCTCATTAACAAAATAATTTCAATCCCAATACAAAAATATCCCCATTAGACCAGTGGTCTCTCACAACCAGGCAATTATTTTATCAAAACTTAATATCTAATCCCAAAGATATAGATTTTCGCCCTGCCAGAACAATTTTACATTAAAATAACATTATGAAAATAGATTATACCAATTAACTAATTATTACACAACGAAACGTCATAACCTAAAATGACACGTAAGTAAAACGAATAAATCGATATTGTATATCATTAGAACTTTCTTATCGTTGCTGTGGTAATTTTAATATTTCCCTGACCAAAGTACGCGTATAAAGAACACCTTTATGTTTGAATTCATCAAATGTCATATTAATTGTATTTTAAATAACTAATTGTCGCTATCATCCTTTGAAATAACCTGAAAGCAATTTAATTATCATTGAATATTTTTAATCCCAGAAACTTCATAACCTAAAAGTACATGTAAAACTATGTATAATTTCTTCTCTCAATTAACTAATTATTACACAACGAAACGTCATAACCTAAAATGACACGTAAGTAAAACGAATAAATTGATATTGTATATCATTAGAACTTTCTTATCGTTGCTGTGGTAATTTTAATATTTCCCTGACCAAAGTACGCGTATAAGTTTCTTCTCTATTCGATATTATTTAGAACTAAAACATTGAAATATGTAATGCGGAAATATAATCTGTACATACCATTTCAAAATTAGTTCATAAATATAACAATCTGTCTTGCACATATCGAGGTGTGGGATCCATACATGCCAGTATCTTGCGTTGCGTGCCCCATCTCACGACATCTTCCACCTTGGAGATATCGTGGATAGCCGTGTTCCTCACCCTATCTCAAAGAGTCTTTCCTGGTATCATCCTTAGCGTCGGCATCTCTGCAAAAATCAAATAATTATATTAAAATGAGCAGTATATTAAAAAAAAAAAGGCTTTCAGAGAAAAACTAAAACAGCTGAAGTAAATCGTCTAATCCAAAAGATATAGGTTATCGCCCGTCTAATCCAAAAGATTTCGGTTATCGCCCGTTTAATCCAAAAGATATAGGTTATCGCCCTGCCAGAACAATTTTACATTAAAATAACATTATTAAAATAGATTATACCAATTCATAGAATTGTTACTTAGAATTTAACGTTTTTCCATGTAGTCATAACATAACCTAAAATAATACGTAAGTAAAACGATACATCATTTCATTTCTATTCGATATAATTTGAAACTACAACTTTGAAATATGTAATGCGGAAATATAATCTGTATTCATTTCAACGGCAAAATAGAATAAACTGAAGATATATATGAATTAGAAATATAAATATTTTACTTACAAAACATTGCACTGCGATGCAAATGTCGCAGATCTGACAGTTACAATAGGGATGTGCGATCCGCTCACGAGTCGACTCAAAGATTCGAATCTTTTTGGTGAGCGGGTGAGCGATGATCCATAAAAAAAAGAGCGGCAGCTCAATGATCCGCTAGGTCAGGGGGGTCGGCAAACTTATTAGCCAAAGAGCCAAATGCGTACTTTACAACGATTTAAAAAAAAATTGAAAACCAAATATGTTTATTGATTTAGATAACCTTTACATCACGATATTAGGAATTCTTGCTGGATCCATTCTCTCGATGTCTCTGCCTACTCCATCTCACTATGTCTTCAATGTTGCAGGATTTGCGAATTTATTCGTTGGGTATCCTATCTCTAACGGTTCTCCCCACAATAGGTCGCAGTCTGGTTCTGACAGTGTCTGCTCTTGCTTTGATTCCGTATGTTATTATGGGCCTGATGCATGTTTGTTTGTTGTTATTCTTAATTTTAGCCACAATTCCAGGTTCTCATCAATAAGACGACGTCGTAGTTTACTCTTGTTAAAATTCCGGTGAATCGTATATTATTTCAAAAGAGTCGACTATTTTTAAGGGATCTGAGCAATATGTTTATTGATTTAGATAACCTTTATTATAATTTTTGCACTTCATTCAATTACGGGTACACTGAATAAAACATTATTTCATACTTCTTCCTGTGATGAAGGCGACCAGCCTTCTCTCCATCTCTTTGGTGGTCATCCTGGTGGTCGACGGCCCTCTGGAGTCTCTTGCATCACGATATTAGGAATTCTTGCTGGATCCATTCTCTCGATGTCTCTGCCTACTCCATCTCACTATGTCTTCAATGTTGCAGGATTTGCGAATTTATTCGTTGGGTATCCTATCTCTAACGGTTCTCCCCACAATAGGTCGCAGTCTGGTTCTGACAGTGTCTGCTCTTGCTTTGATTCCGTATGTTATTATGGGCCTGATGCATGTTTGTTTGTTGTTATTCTTAATTTTAGCCACAATTGCAGGTTCTCATCAATAAGACGACTTCGTAGTTTACGATTGCAAAAGAGTCGACTATTTTTAAGGGATCTGATCTGAATGGTTCCGCTCAGTAAAGTGAGCCGATTCTTCTTGATAATTATCGAGTCGTTTGTCAAAAAAGTTGTTTGTCGTTGTGAATTTTTTTTTTAGCTCATCGACAAAAAATTAATCCTGGTGAATTTTTTTTTTTACCGGAATCAACTTTTTTGGTCGAGGAGCAAAAAAAAAAAGGTCACTAAAATAATTTCAAACTTTGAACGACTAAAAATGGTGAACCGTGGATCGTTAAAAAGAGTCCGCTCACTTTGCTGAGCGGAACCGTTCAGATCAGAACCCTGAGATGAGTCGTTTTGCCCATCCCTATTCGTGCGTATATTTTTCAGTTCAAAAGAGCGACTAATTTCATATCTGACCACGCAAAGAGTCAAAAAAGCCACTAATTTGCATCTTATCACGCCAAGCGAATATAGACTCTAAAGATCGATACTCAGGTGATACGAACATGAAGGTCTATACTCGCTCGCACTACGAAAATTTATAAATTTACAAAGTTAATTAGAGCTCGATTAATAACAAAAATATGCCTATGCCCACCTATGTCTATCTATTAAGGAAGTGTATCAATTTGAAAACGATCTGCGCAGGAATAACCCCGGAATCAGTCCACACACAGAGAGAAACTGCCTTTTATTTATATAGATTACATGTACATCACGAAATATCCGTTACTATTTTGTTATGTCTTGATATCGAAAAGATAATAGAATCGAATAATATAGACCTAAACTGAGAATATTCCTCATTAAGACCTATGTATGGAGTATCTTGATGTACGGCTGCGAGACATGGTGCCTATCCGAAAGAGATAAACGGACACTAGAGGCTTTTGAGATGTGGTCCTATAGAAGACTATTTGGAATTTCCTGGAAAGACCACATTACAAACGAGGAGGTTCTCCAAAGATTCGAAGGAGGAAGGCACCTGCTCAGGACCTTGTCCGAAAGGCGTGGAAGATGGATCGGTCATGTAATACGACAAGAAGGCCTCTTGCATGCCATAATGGAGGGTATGACCGAGGGGACAAACTCTAGGGGACGCCTACGCCGAGAGTACCTGGAGGACCTGTTGGTGGACGTGCGCTGCTCATCATATGCAGATTTCAAAAGAAATTGCTGCAAACCAATGCCAGAATTGAAACCAGAAAGCGAGATCGAATAGATATTTTTTAACATAATCACCTCGTATTAAAGCTATACTTTGTTTAATATTATTTTCTATTTCAACCATTGCTGATAAGTTTCGGTATTATTTAAGACAGAGATTCCCTAATATTCTGGACTACCTTCTTCTTAACAAAAACATATGTACAACGCCCCCTCTCCCATAATACTTTTACCAATTAATAAAATATTGGTAGTAATAATGATAATAAATTATGATAGATGATTTATAAAGCGCCATTTTTAAGAATAAATCATCTTAAGGGCGCTTTAGAAAATGCTCTATTTTATGAATTAGTCAAAAAAATACATATTCAGTATGAGAGGTTCACCCAAAGCAGTCGATCAAGGATTTGATACAAGGATTTGATAATTTGAAAAGATGAGTTTTGTGTCTCGACCTTAACACTGATGGGTTTTCAATGCTCTTGTGGTCTATAGGAAGATTGTTCCAGGCTTAATGGCCGGCTACCACGAAAGTTCGGTCGATAAAGTTTGTGCGAGGACAACGTTTCCGCATATACAATCTACCCGCTAGATTTGTTGATAGCAATGTAAACAGAATTGCATTTAGGTTCTCGTTGATGCAGAGTTTATTCTAGTACCATTCTATGCAACCCATTTGCACATTATCTATATTTTATTTCTCAAAACATGGTTCTTCCTCAGCTTATTTCCGTCCACTTTTGAACAAATACACCCTCCATTCGCTTCCATGTCACTCTGTCTTGTGCAGACTGCATCCAGATTATTCCGACGTGTCTATTCAGATTATCTTTCCACCGTAGTTGCGGGCGCCCTGCACTTCTCTTTGCCGTCCACGGTCTCCAAGTCAGCAGTCTTCTTGTCCATTTTTCATCTAAGCTTCTGGCTACGTGATCTGGCCATTGCCATTTTAGAGGTGGACGATGTTAGTGACCTTTGTTTTTAGGCTTATTCCTAACATGGCTCTTTCCATGGCGTGGTTAATTGCATGCCAAAACATGCTTTATTGCGGGAAACACAAATTTGCGTACCAATTATCAACGACATGTTTTCAGCCATAATATTACAATTTATTATAGCAAGTAAGACGTACATACCCGATATAAATAATAATTAAAAACCTTTATCGACTTTAGAGGCGGCCAAGATTTATGCAGGACTGTCGAACCAGAGAGAAGAAGAATAAGATTTACACGATTACTATAAACAGGAAGTTGTAGATTTGTAAAAAAGAGTAATTTCAAATACTTTATTATGAATTTCTTTTTCAGGTACACCATGTCCGCCTTCAATGACTGGCTAAACGCCCCCCATTTGCCTATGGACGTCATACCGCCCCCATGGAAATCACTGTCGCCTACTGGATGACTGTACCCCTCCCAGTGGAAACCTATTATGTTAGCAATCACACGTAAGTAGTATTTAATAAATTTCCACCATGTATTTTAATAATTAAATAAAAATCAAGCATATTTATTGTTTCTTGAACAATGATATACTCGTAAAACCCTATATGTAATACGAATAAAAACGTATGTTTTATAGAAGTTTTAATATATTTTATGTGTATGAGATGTTAATTAAACAATCATGTTAAACTCCACCATAAATAATAAATACGAATGATAACGTCTGTTTTCTAGAAGTTTTATTATATTTTATGTGAATGACATGTTTTGCCTGTCTAAGACATTATAAAATGTCTTAGACTGACGAAACATACCATTCACATAAAATATAATAAAACTTCTAGAAAACAGACGTTCTAATTGGTATTAATAAGGTTATATTGTCAGTATGGGTTAAATCTGTTTTATTTTAAAAAATTTCAAATATTTTTCATTTTTGACCTTACTTAGGAACATGTTCATACATTTCAAGTGCCCTATGCACAAGGAAATTTTGAGATTATGTTTTTCTTCTAAAGGTGTGCTATTTTGTGTTGAAATTAAATTCTGTATTGTAGAATGAAGATAAGATAGTTTTGCTATAAGGTTGAGCGGTAGATAATGATCTAGAATCTTACCGAAGTCGTTAAATGTTTAACATTTTGCTCACACAAATTTACAAACACCTTTGCCAGATAATTACGAATCAATAAATTTATATCGCTACCATAAATTGTCCATTCTCAACAAACTTGCACAGAGATTACCCATATTCTAATAAATTGCCCACTAAAAAATTCCGATACCAACGGAATAAACTAAGAAGAATTTAATAATATTACGTCAGTACCTACTTATCTAGCTAATAAGATTTATTAAACATTTACTTCTTGATGACGACGGGTCTCGTAATTTTTTTTTGAGGGGTAAGTGTTTCCATCACACAAAAGTTGTCCAATCGTGATTATTTACTCATATATACATAGAAAAATACCTTTTGAATATCGCATTTTAATGTTTTCTATTTATAACGTATTTATATGTAAAATAATGTCTTTTAGGTATACTCTTATAATGTTCTAGCCGATTATATAATTATATGTCTTTAAATTTTCAGAAGAAAACTCTAATCAATTATTGGAAGTATACAGTTATTTGGAAACAGTAAAAATAAATCGATGGGCGAGTGGTGATATTTTGAAAGAAAGGTTGGGGCAGGTAACGTTGTGACTGAATGGTGTTCTCGTACAGACCCTAATGTATGTCAGTGAAACACGGAAATGGCAAAATAATCATAAATATTGTTTCAAATGCAGATATAACATGGAATTAAAACTTTATTAACAATAATAGCGAAAGAATTTAGTATGAATGCTGATAAAAACATACGTCAACGATGTTAATGGAGTAAGAAATCGAGGTAGCTAGGAAATATAAACAAATGAATGAAATTTTACGTGTTGTCAGTTAGTTTTTTTACACAAATTGATCTATCTGATGTGTATTGAATTTTACATAAGTTCATGTCCTGGCATTAAGGAATCTAATCTGAAGAATCGATGAAGATGAATGAATTTTGAATGATTAATTTGTTAAATTATCTAATGAAGTACTCACTTTGTAGTTAGACATTCAAACATTTATAAATACAATATTCGAAATAAAATTAACACTTTTTATTTCAACCACGGAATAATTATTATAATTTATACCTCCAGAGTAATAAGAAGGCTTCAGATATAATTACAATTCAGTGGTTGAAATACAAATGGTTTACGATTTTTTATGAATTAAAACACTTAAACCCCATCACCCACACACACACACATATCTACATACATACCAGTTTATGTCGTTCTCCCGATGATGAAGATGTAAAGCCTACGAAACATGTCTAGAAATATAAACTTAATAGCAGAAAAATTTCTTCTATATTCGGCTTCACTTTGTGTTGTGGATTCATATTTGAATAAATATAATTACACTTGATATTAAAACATTTTATTTCACTTAACATAGAAATGTTTCTGTTTAATTTTTAAAAAATTGTGTACATTGATAAAGGCTATGTTATAGCCGAAACATGTCTGTGTTAAGTGAAATAATGTGTTTTAATATTAAGTGTAATTATATTTATTCAAAGTAGAAAAATGGTTTTAAATCATAAAAATACGTCATTATAGAATTCCATTGCGTTAACGCCTCGAGTTTATCTAAAACAAATGGTTTATTTTTATTTATAAAAATTAAATTGTTATCCGTGTGCTGAAGAGTCTTTTATCCAACCCCCTCGGGGTAACGGTCCGATAGTGAGTTAGTTATGCTATAAGGAATATAATAAACATGAGTTTTATAGCTGCATATGCGCACATAAATATGTAAGGTAGGTATTTAAAACACACGTGATTGATGTTTATGTGAATACACAATACCGATCCTCATAAAATATTTGGTATCTCAATTATTGGCAGAGTAGTTTCATCAGTTACCGCGTATTGATATATAGATACTTAACCCGCTATGCGTATTTAATACCGTATGTTGGAAAACTTCATAGGAAACCGACACCCACAGCGTTTTATATAGATCAGCATCTCGTCTAGAAGTAATGGCGGCGTGGGTAGACAAAAACATTTCATTTTAAAGAGTAATCTTCTATTTTTTATTGATTACACAACGTATCAATCAACTGGCGGATGTGATTTGTTAAAAAAATGTAACATTTTAGTTGCATAAAGGTATTAAGCACTCCTGATTGGAATTGACAAATTTGACCTATAATTAAATCCGACCAAAGATAAAATCATTCAAATTATAAAAAAGAAGCTGTGATAAAGGTACTGCACTCAATAGTACATGATAAAATATTTGACAAACTTAAGATGTTTACGCTCTGGAATTCTTTCATTTTTTAATGAACTGAAACATTATTCTTTCAACTTTTGAGTATAATTTTTCTAGACATGTATCGAAGGTTTTACACTTTTATCATCAGGAGACATATAATTAATATCGTTTTCACGATAATGAAGGTGTCAACCCTTTTAAACGTGTCTAGGGAAATAATCTCAAACATGGAAAAAAACAGTGTTCTGATTAATAAAATATCGTCACGATAAAATCTTATAAATTTTGTATTATAATAAATAAAAACAGTTGTTTCATGAATGTGATTAAAAATGTCTGTTTTTTTTAAAAGTTTTATTAAATTTTTCGAGAATGGCATGTTACACCTTGCTAGGCACAATCAAATGTCATCACGTGGACTTAATGCTCGTTGTTTGCAAGAAGCACAGCGTCGTCCGCAAAAGCATTTTGGCACCTGCATCCAACCCTTTCAGATCTTTCGTACACTTGTTCATATATAGATTAAACAACCATAGGGATATTACGTAACTCTGTTCGATACCATTATTTTATCAAAAAAGATATCTAAATATGATATATAAAGTGTTTTGATAGGTCCCTCTGTCGTTGACTATCACTTGAGAAAACTAACCTTACCTAACCTAACCTAACCAGGGTAACTTGAAACAGCTGCTCAATTATTCAGGGGGTACCCGGGATGGTGCACGGCTTGATTATTCTTCATAGTGATAACCTGGGGATATCCAGAGTGGTTTCCCTTTGTCATCTCTGGAGGATTTGTTGTTGGGGTAACCTTCCCTTAGCCAGTTTTAGGGTGCTGAAAATTCACCAATCATCCAATTTCCAATAGTGATCACATTGCCCGGAGTTGGTGAGGTCTAAGAGGCCACTCATGGACGCTAGAAAGTAGCGTTGCTGGTGTCATTGTAACATGCCACATTGCGATATTTTATATACTTATATTACATTGTTGGGGCATACTCTGTCGAGTCACCATTACCCACCAGAACCTCAGTAAGAAATGAAGGTTATTAAAATAAATTTAAAATGCTTTCATTTGTTAAAAATATCATACGAATAACACGAATGGAAACGTCTATTTTTAGAAGTTTTATTATAAAGTTATTAACAGTTTAATTCAAACACTATGATAATATCACAAATGATTTAATTTCTATGAAATTGTCTCAATAGCTGTTTCGTTAACCAATGTTAGCATCATCAGGTGTTACAATCAACAATCAATTGAGTGTAACATTGATTGTGTTAGCGAAACAGTTGTCGCGACAATTTCATAGATATTAAATCAATTGTTATATTTTAACAGTGTTTCAATAAAACAGTTAATAATATTGAAATATCCGCCAAAACATTGGATTATCTAGTTTTTTTTATAGTTTATATGAAAGATATATTTTCGTTTGACGATTTGCTTTTCTAAGGCATTATTAAATGACATTTGATAATGCCTTAGAAAGGCGAAACATGTCATGCCCATTCAATATAATAAAACTACTAGAAAACTGATATTTTCATTCGTACACATTATTAAATACGGAGTTTTACATAATTATTCAAGAAACAATAAACATACTTGTTCCCTTACTCACGTGAGTCGTAGAGATGACAATTATATTTAAATAATGAATAAAAACATTAAGTTTATTGATATAAAACTAATACTATGCTATAGAAGTAAATGTCATTAGTTTAACTATTTTATTTATTTGAATTAGATGACATACGTATGCAAAAGTCGAATAAATGTATTTTATATGTACTTACAGAAGAATTTAGATAGCCCAGTACTCGCTTATTAAGTTTTTGTCCCGGTGAGTGATTCACCGAGCAATAGCGAATATTCCAAATTAGTTTCGCCGAAGCGACCAATCACGCCGCAGTCGGGCTTCCATTTTCCTAGGAATATTTCATTAGGCGACGCTTATGAATCGGCAGATGCAAATCGAGAACCGAATTTAATTTGCCGATCGACCTTCGGCCGGAATTGATTTTGTCCAAGTTTTGTTTTGCGGCCTTGAAACGAATTCTCTGCCCGCGTTACGAATCGAGTCGATATTCTGGCGTCCTGGACTACTTTTTACGTATTGTGACGCTAAATCATGAAATATGATGACATCTTGATTTTTTGCATCTGGCTTGTCTGCTCTATATTACATTTAAAGGAAAAAAGCGTAACATTTTGATGCAGGTGCTCTAAATATTATTATTTAAATATTCTTGATGGAATTTAACACAGTATGTTAACATAAACTCAAACGGAACTGGAGAAAGAGGAAGATCGACGTGGTATCATGTAATCAATCAAATTCGTGGTAGAGTGGTAAAAGCTCTGACTTCCATACCGAAGGTTCCGGGTTCGATTCCCGGCAATGGCAGTGTGATTGTCACACTGTCTTTGGTCTGGAGAAGAATTCACGTGACAATAAAATCGCGATAGATTGGCTACCTATCACATGTCATAAGAATAATATAATAGCTAAAAAAAAATTATACAGTAATTGGGTTCAAACAACCTGTTGTATACAAGGAAAAAAAACAATGTCGGCCACTTGAGGAGTCGGAGAAATCGACGTGCGTGCGTGACACGATGTATAAATATATAGGAAGCGAAAAATATTTCGTGAAAGAACAATGTGTCGGTGCTTTTTTTCTGCCTACCCATTCGGGGAGACCTAGTTATGACTAGTTAATTAGTTACTTATCTTAAGATACTCAATTTAATCCAGAATCGATACGACTCTAACTAGGCGACTCCTGCACATTTTTGAAATTAAAGTACTAGTACTATGATGTATAGCCAGAAAAAGCCACCTTGACAGAGTAAATATTTTCGAAATTCGAAGAAATTGCGAGGCTGAAAACATTGTTAGGTGGGGGCGCAAATGGTGAAGATAATGAAACTAGCATATCTCCCGTATGTCAGAAAATATGATATCTAAGATAGGCTTAGATCTACCGAAGGGTTCTCGACAACTGAATTGTTTTCGAGATTAGACACTGAAAAGATGTTGTTAGTTAGTTATTTTGAACCTATTAAAATTCAATCTGATTTGCATTGAATTTTACAAAATTTCATGTCCTGGCAACAAGGAATCCCATCTGAAAGATTAATTTGTTAAATGATAAAATGAAGTACTTACTTTGTAGCTAGACATTAAAACATTTATATTCGTCTTCTTCTTCGTCGTCTTCTTCTTCTTTGTCTTCTTATTCTTCGTCTTCTTCTTCTTCTTCTTCGTTTTTTTCTTCTTCTTCTTCTTCGTCTACTACTTCGTCGTCTTCTTCTTCTTCTTCTAGGCTGAGAAAATCTATCGAAAAGTTCCCGACCACTCAAATGTTGGCGAGATAGTTGACAGTCTATGTCTCATGAAAATGGAGATGCAACAAACAACAAATCATTAGACTTATGAGAAGAAGACGATGAAGATATTAAATTCCCAAGCGCCCAATATTGGGAATTTCCCCACCCTGCATATAATATTAGCATTACAAATATGCAATCTATTTTTCTTTTCTTTTTCGATTGAATCCACCGTTAACACTGATAAATTTAATTATTATGATTTTATATCACATTATGTCAAAAAGGTTAATGTGATTGAAGTTTATTTATGTAGTGTAAGAAAAATTCTTGGCTTTAGATTAACAAGTATAAACCAGCGTCCTTGAGATGATCAATTTATGAAAATCCCGGTTTATAAATAATCCAAATTATTTTTATTATCACAGTTGTATCCCCTGATTGACCTGGATAATATTTTAAAAGAATTTCAAATTGATATAAAGAAATAGCACCATAAATCATTATATATGTATATTCAAAATTGAATTGAATAAAGCTCTACTGATGTTAGGAATACAAATCTTGCCGCTAAAATTTTAGAGGAAAGAGCCTACACCCATCAAATCAAGAGCTTAGGTTTTTGTTACATATGAATTCTTGTACAATAGATTTTATTCATAGGTAAAATGATAAGCTGGTAAAATTCAAGGGTGTGATATTAAATGTCCCGCTTTCAAATAGTAAAAATGAACATACATTTTAAATGCTTTAATCAATGAAAGCGAAAACGGCCTTCTGGTCCCAACCTTGATGTATAGAAGCGAAGCATGGAACTAGTAGAAGAAGGATGAGAGCAGAATAAATGCGATATATATAGGATGCGGTCTGTAAGACGTACTCGTATGTGTGGTAGAACGATATGTGTTATAATAAAGGACTATAAGCGGAAGAAGTTATTATGTACAAATTACGAAAGGATCGCTGCGTTGGTTCGGAGATATAGAGCGCATGGATGGAGAATGAATTGTTAAGAAAGTATACGTTAACGGTGTAAATAGGATACGGAGTCGAGGTAGACCGAGGAAAATATTAATCAAATTTTAAAGGATGGTCGTGTAAGAAGTCGGAAAAATCGACGTGCGTGTATGACTCGTTGTATGAATGTGGAGGATATAAGAGAGGTATGTCAAGATAGAGTAGTATGGCGGTCTATTCTCTCTGGTTACTCCTTCGGAGAAACGGAGTGATGATTTGATTGTTTGTTTGTTATAAGTTATTTTATTTACCTTAGTTATTATATTACGATTGGACTGTCTTTCAGAAGTAAATTGTAGCGAGTAGAGCTATTCTTTGCTTTTGATTTATTGTTCATAAACTAGATCCATTTCACATTTGGGTACTTCCTTGTTTTGCAATGTAGGCTTGTGGCAGTTCAGTGAGCGCTCCCAAAATGGCTGCAGTGGGCGAATATTAAATGCCACAAAACACAACAGTAATTATTACGATCACGCGATATTAATTACAAGAGTCAAAGAAGCTAATGAAACCCGCGTGTTTCATAGAAATCCTGTCTTTGTTGTTGCATATCCACAGATATATAGACAGTAGACAGTAGACGGTATCTCGGTACTTATTATTCGAAAAGAAAATTTATGTAAATATTTATTTATTTATTATTTATTAAGCGGAAGAAGTTATTATGTACAAAATTACGAAAGGATCGCTGCGATATGGAGCGATATGGAGCGCATGGTTGGAGAGTGAATAGTTAAGAAAGTACTCGTTAACGGTGTAAATAGGGTACGGAGTCGAGGTAGACCGAGGAAAATATGGTCAAAACGTGGCACGATAAAATAAATCAAATATTGAATGTCGGTCTCCACGCCGTCTCCCCGAAGGGGTAGGCAGAAATAATGGACTGCCACACTTTTCTTTCCTGACATATTTCTCTCGCTTCCTCAACATTCATACATCGTGTCATGCACGCGCGTCGATTTCTCTGACTCCTCACATGGCCGACATTCAATATTTGATTTATTTGATCGTGCCACGTTTTCCTCGGTCTTCCTCTATTTCTGGTTCCATTTACATCATTAACATATAATTTTTTTACCATTCTTTCTTCATTCATTCTTTCAATATGTCCAAACCATCTTAATGATCCTTTCATTATTTTGTTCATGACACCATCATTCGCACCGCATTCATTTTTTTTTCTTTCCTTTAGTAATTTAGATTCTTTGTTAAAGTATAATCATGTAGTATACTTGATCATTCTAAGATGGATAGAACCTACAAGTAATTGCAATAAAAAATATAACAAATGCCTTTTTCTGCAAAAAAATGTCTCATGCTGAGCCGTAATTAGCTACTCCAATCGCTCGTAATTTTCCCGTTACGCTTGTCTAGCTTTACAATATCAATACCTCTTAACTAATCGAAATTATAAATGCAGCGCATCTGTCAACTAGGCGACCGTAGGATTATTTATAGTACGGGCTGGTTGCTGGGCGCGGAGATAGTTCGTCAGGCGCGGTCTTGTGATCGATATTCGAGTCGCCAAGGTCGAGCGTGTTCGACATCTTGAAATCTGATTGTCATCTGGTGACCTTGGTACTGTTGACGGATGTGGATGAAGGCATCGATGGTACTCCTTCTGAGAAACATATTTTTTTTACTCAATTTTGAAGACCAGGTTTATGAATATTGCAAAACTATCACTCGACTCATGCATCCCAATGATAGCCATATATTTTATTTTATTTTATGACAATTATTACAATGGATTTTTTTCTTCAAATATGACGTCATCCTTGTTTTTGTGATAAGGAAATATTTTTTGTTGACGACGTTTTTATAATAGTTAAGAAGTTTGTAAGATTTCATTTGCTGGTTTTTATGATCCACAAATGTAGGAAATTATTTTTTATAAGCATAAAGTTTACAATATGAATGTTATCAATTTAAATTTCTTGGTAGAAGTTAATTTTAACTTATGGAGAAAAAACCTTTATAATTTATAATTAGTTTTATTCAACATAATTTTTAGATTCGATTGGTTTCAAAGACCAGAAGATGCTAGCGAGCTGCCGAAACCAGTCGAAGCTATCATCAAATGGAATCATTACATACTATAGAGATTTTTTCAAATTAATTCGTTTTTATTTTATTATAATTTATAATAGTTGACGATGTTATGTATTCCCGATATTAATGACTTCACGCAGTGTTTCAACGATTCGAATTCCAATTCAAAATCATTACTGAAAATATGTAAGGAACATATTCAAATTCAAATTTCCAATTTATTTTTTTAGCCAAATAGACAATACAAATATAAAAACATTTATGTCGCCGATTTGGAAGAATGCATCGACATTGTCCATATGAAGCTTATGATGCTAAATACTTTCCAATATTATGAGTATTTTCTTTTGAACATTGTTTCATCAATATGAAAAATGTCGATCGCCGAAGCGATCATGTTCAGCAGTTTTCTTGCTCTCCCTAATAGTATCACCAGAAAAAAGTTGGTGGTTCCGCATGTTGGGATATAAACAGTATTTTTTTTGTATTATGGAAAAAGCAACACATTTATGTGATGTTTTTTTTAATGTTATTCCTACAAACAGTTAATTGAAACCATATATTGAGGGTCGCTACATTTGCAGTTCGAAAAAAAAGTTTGGAACTGAGGCAGACTGCATTTGCAGGTCATATTTGAATAAATCTTCTAAACCTTTTAACTTTAGTTCCTTACTAATAATTTGTATGTAATATTATGATGAACTGGGACTATCTGTCTGGGCTCTAAATCGTCACCTGAGAGTTAGAGGGTTCCAACTAACAAAATTTCACATTTGGCTTTTTTTGTGAAAAGGGTTCTTACAAACCTTATCTATACGTACAATTAATAAAAACATGTAATAGTATCGTCATTTTGATGTTACAAAAAGAATCAAGTTCCATCTGATCATTCAAAACACACGATTCACTGAAGAAGGATTCATTTAAACTTAGAACTTTATTATTCCAACTGTTGTCAGACAAAATTTACACGTTTCTCGGTAAAAGAATCTCTGGAAGTTGAGTAAAACCCCTTTATTCCAAGATACACATCCGAAACCAACAAAACTTTGACTTCATTTTTCCCAGCTTTTTACTTTTGTCAGTTGGAACCTTCTTACTCTCAGGTAACGAAATGTAGACTATTTTTTTAAGGCAAATTTTTCTACTGCAAATAAAGCTAGCCGCAAAATGAGGGTTAAGGGGGATCTATCGAGTTTTTCGAAACCGTGACTAAAGTCGTGTTACATACCTTTTGATTCATACTGTAAATGTAACTCAAGTCTTTTGTGTGGTATATAAAAACAAAAATTCATTAGTTAGACGAAATAATCTTTATAAACGTACACGAGGCGAGTCAGTTTTTTAAAGAATACCAATCAATCGGTTTATATATTTGTTTGCTTTTTGTCACATTATGTTCCGATCGATAAATACATACTTCGCCGGACTTTCAAAGTAAAATTAAATACTTTATAAAAAAAACACATTAAGATGACAACAAAGAGTCTGGTCGGATTTATTCAATTGGCGTTTTTATGTTGAATTTGAATCGTGAATCGAAGGTGACATTACTTTGGAGTATAATGCTTAAGAAAACAAACGAGCGTTATTATAGAATACAGTAGTAATACATTTAAAGTCTTGCATTTTTTTTAAATAATAATTTTCAATACAGTTCTTTAGTGGTTAAATAATAATTCAATTTTAAATCACATTTGATAAATTGATTTTTTTAATTCATAGTAAAAAAGTTGATTTAGTGCTTATTTTTGTTTGATGAAAGATTTAATACGTATAATGTAATAGTTAATGTTTTTTTTTGGATACATTAAAATATATTTTACCGTTGATTAAAATTATGAAAGGATCGCTGCGTTGATTCGGACATATGGAGCGCATGGATGGAGAAAGAATTGTTAAGAAAGTATAAGTTAACGATGTAAATGGAGTACAGAGTCGAGGTAGACCAGGGAGAACATGGCATGGCCTAATTAATCAAATTTTAAATGTGGAGGAAGCTAGAAAGGTGTGCCAGGAAAGAGTAGTGTGGCATTCCATTCTCTCTGCCTACCCCTGCGGGGAAACGGCGTGATGGTGTGTTGTGTTGTTATTGTTTTTTTGCGGATTAAAAAAGCTTCATTATTAATGATTTCATATGAATTTTATGACAAATCATTATAATCTATAAGTTTTGTAGGAATATCTATAATGGAATCGCGATTGTGTTTTGGTTTTACGTTGATTTATTTATATATGAAAATATAGAAACAATAGTAACAAACTTGTTTCACCTTGTTAGGGCATTCCCAAACTGAGAAATTGAAAATGCCTTCGCAAGGCGAAACAGATTAGAAACTATTGTTTACATATTTTTAAATATAAATAAATCAATGTAAAAACGAAAAAAACTAGCGCCTTGTACCTTTTATTGTGAAATGGAGTTTAACTAAATTATAACAGAAATCATCAATAGTTTTGTTGGATTTTATGGGAGTGACATATTCGGCTATGCCATGGCATTTTTAAATGTGTTAAGGATCAAAAACATATTCGTTTATATTAAAAAATAAAAAAATTTATGAAACGGTTATTCACATCAATATTAAATATTAATATGGGATGCTAAACCAATTTTTGAGAAACCATATTTATTTTGGGTTATCACTATGGTAATATAATTGGATAAACTCGCATTTATTTGAAAATCTATAATTTTTAATGGAGATGGTGCATGCATTTCGGTTCATAAGCTTTCTTTTAAGGAGCAGATTACGATTAGAAAATGTTCTTATTTAAAAAAATATATATTCACATAGTTTTGTTGCAACAGCAACACCAATATAAATAGTATCATTCAAAAAAATCCTTCTCATTCGACTGTTATTATTTTAAATTTTAAGATAATAGTGATTAACGTGAACCTGATCGCTAATTATACTAGATGTAGGATAACAAGACATCAAGACATGTCTTTAAAAAATACCTTTCCGTTGCTTCTAAGAAGAAAAATATCCCAAATTACCTGATTGACGAATGTCCAGAGGGACATGAAGACGCAAGGCTTTAAGGAAGAAGATGCCAAATATCAAAACACTTGGCGCCAAATGATTAAAAACCCGACCTCGAGTAACGGGAAGAGGACAGGCGAAATAAATTTAGATACAAAACACGCGAACTGCATACTCGTAGTACACTTTAATAAAAAGAGAACTGTTAATAATTTTTCTTGGAACATTCACGATGCATGCTTCAAATTGAATAAGTTTAATCGGTTAACTTCTTCTTCTTCTTCTTCCTTGTTGTAGACCTATGTGATCTGTTCTACAGAGTGTTGCTCCTCCTGTGAGGTAGACTCCCAGCTGTCTTTACATCTTTTAGGAAGTCTTCCACGAGGACGAGTCCCACGAGGCTGATTATGTAATGCAATATAGGGGAGTCTGGTGGTGTCTATTCTGTGAATATGACCGTACCAGTCCCTTTTTCATTATCTGCTCCATCTTATAATATCCTCAACCTTGCATATCTCTTTTATTCTAGTGTTCCTCACGTGATCTCTCAGTGTCTTGCCTGCTATCGTCCTCAGTGTTTTCATCTTGGAAGTCCTCAAATTTTGTTTGGTCCTTCCTTATCGGTTATCAAGCATAACAATTAAACGCTTAATGGATGTTTCAAAGATTTAAAGAATAGTTTTGTTTATTAAGGGAATTCATTTTCAGTTTCTTTTGAAATTTTCATTTTCAGTCTCTAATTTTGTGTTTACTTCAATTACAATTCAGTTTATATCATGTTATAAGTTGATTTGATACAAATATACAATTTTAGATACCAAAAGAAGGGGCGATCAAGAGACATATAATTGAAGTGAAATGTTGAAATACGAAATATAAAAAAAGCTGTGCTATCATTTATTCGAGAAATACCCACTCAATTGATGATTTGAAGAAAGAATGGCTACATGTAAATTGACCTAGAAATAGTCTAATATTAAAGATTAACCCAAGAACTTGACAATTGAGATAAATAAGATTTATGACTCAATCATAGCACAGGAACTTAGTATTGTTGGGGTAGAAAAATGTTAAAATACCAAGTTTACCTTACATCAATTTGAAGTTTATCAATACTTCTGTAATCATAGTCTCGTCCTGTTTCTTTCAATAATTGTATCAGCGCGTAAGACTTGTGATTTTGATACGTCCTTGGCGAAGATTTGCCAGCTCACAGCGGTCACAAAAACGAGATCGAACGTGAATCTGTTGAGCCGGAACGTGGGTACCTACCCGGAAGGCGGTGAGCAATCCACCAGATGACTGCCCAGAGATTCATTCCGCTCCAGAGATGTGTTCGGACGCGAGGACGGCCTTCGGACAAAACTACTGTTTGGATTTAGATCTGGTTTAAAATTGGTTGCGCTATATTTATAGGCGAAAGTGAGACGGGCAAATAATTAAATATAACAGATTAAATTTGAGTGTACATAATACAATACAATCAATCAAAACTTCTTCTTTTTCTCCTTTTGGACCCTTGGTCTAATCCTATTTTCAGGCTGCTTCTCGTGGGAATTTTATCGTGGTTATCCCTCTTTCCTTTTGACGGTCTTTCCGGGGGACGGTAGCCAACAGGAATCTGATGCATCACAACATGTGAAATTATGGGTAGATCCATCTCTTGCGCGTATGCATTCCAGTGTCAACGGCGTTGTCTGCCCTGTCTGACAATATTCCCACCTTGCAGATTTCGCGGAAAGATGTGTTCTTCACCATATCTCAATCTTCATTATTATACTATAGGCAATTTATATATTATTATATAATGTACCTCATAGTAATAAAAAAAATCATTTTATATAATATGTATTGCATGTAACAGCAGCTGTCTGTCTTCTTCTCAAGACCAGTAGAAGTCAGCGAGCTGCCGAAACACGTCGAAACTAAAAATCGAATCGTATGAAACGTAAACACATATTATTAAGGATTTTTTTTACATAAAAAATCATTATTTATAATGAACACGTACCAAGAAATTGCAATTAATAATATTAGTTTTTTTTTACTATCTACCATTTTAGATCATTCGTTGTCACGCTCCAATTAGAATATTAGCTCCACTAGACTGGCATTATCTGACATTTACAGATTAAAATGAAATGAAATTTCTCTAATGAAGCATTCGCATCTTGACAAATAAACAATCTTCTTCTTCTTCAAGTGCCCTGTCGGGTCCCTCTAACGTTGGCGATCCTGTCCCTGTCCTGCGCCGCTCGGAACAGCTCCTCCACACTTCGGATGCTGGTCCACTCCATCACGTTTCGCAGCCAGGACATTTGCCTGCTACAGGGCCCTTGGCATCCTTCAATTTTCCCCTCCAATATCAGTTGTAGAAGGTGGTACTTTTCCCCACCCAGTATATGACCCAGATGTGAAATCTTCGAACCTTGATATTTGATAACAGTTCCCTATCAACTCTAGCTCGCCTCAGGACTTCAGTATTGGTAACAATGTCTGTCTAGGGAATTCTGAGCATTCGGTGATGGAGCCACATTTCAAATGCTTCAAGTCTGTTCATTGAGTTGACTTTCATGGTCCACGTTTCACATCCATACAATAAAACAGACCACACATATCATTTGAACATTCTCTGGCGGAGTTTCAAATTTATGTTATCATCGCAGAAGAGTGATTTCATTTTATTAAACGTAGCTCTTGCTGCATCAATTCTACATTTGGGTCAAGAGATTGCGTTTGTATGCTGCCGAGGTATTTAAATTTTTCCACCCTTTCAACGTTACGGCCATTCAAATGCATTACTGACCAATACTGACCAAATGAACAATAACATATAATTAAATAAAAACATGTAGGTACAACAATATCAACAAAAAAATCAATAAGATAAGATGTTGTGACGATTCTGACAAGGGAAAGTTTCCTGATATCGAATGAAATGTTTTTACCGATTTATTGATCTCACAGCGCATTCAAAACGATGCCCTTCGAACGTACGTCAAAGGACTTCCGTGCTTTGTTAAAAATGATAAAATATATTATCACTCTCATCTGTGGTGGTCTGAGGACATCGAAGTTTAAGGTGGTGTAGAGGGGGTCCAATCCTGGTCACGACTCATTACTTCTCACAGCGGGGATTGTATAAAAAATAATGCCATCAATTTAAATCCTATAAGTCTTTAAACAAATAATAAACTAATACGCAAGTAATCTTTTCTACATGAGTAATTGCGTGGAGTGCTATCGTATAATTAGCAGAATCTCAGAAAACAGCATTTAAACAATTGCAGAGTGACACGCAAGTTCATTCCTGTTGTGATTATGCGCGTGCATGATGAGTGTACGCACACTGCATTGGTACAAATCTTGCATTTCTTTTATAATATTTAAAATGTATTTCGAAGTTAAAGTGGGATTAAACTACTTTTATGCATAAGAACAATAATGATTTTTTTTCATATATATATTATAGATTCAATAGAGAGGACAAGATAACCGAATTCCGTTAGTTAAAACCAACTAACTAACTAACCATCACGGCGTCTCGCCGGAGGGGTAGGCAGAAAGAATGGACCGCCACACTGTTCTGTCCTGACATACTTCTCTTGATTCTTCCACATTCATACATCGTGTTATGCACGCTCGTCGATTTCTTTGACTCTTCACGTGACCGACATTTAATATTTTATTGATTTGATCGTACCATTTCCTCTATTTCTAGCCCTGTTCAAGTGTTTACACATACCTTCTTCACCATTCTGTATTCATAAATTATTTCCATGTATCCAGATTATCTTAACGACCCTTTCATTCTTTTGTTCATCTATTATAATATAATAAAAAACATTATTTACTATCATCACACCGCGTCTCTCGCGGGGGCGAAAAGAGAAGGATGGAGTGCCGCATCAATTAAAGTGTGGCAGTCCATCATTTCTACCTACCCTCTCGGAGAGATGGCGTGATGATAAGTTAGTTAGTTATTTACTACCATATTAATAAGATAAAATATATTAACCCAATATTATTTATATAAGCGTAATCCTGATTTCGCTAGTTTTGTATAATCTAAAATATATTTCTGCTCATATATTCTTGTTATTAGGAATGCTTACTTCAGTATGGGCATGAACATTAATTGAAAATCCAATAAATCAGAACTAGCCCTGGGCTAAATATCTTTGTTCTCCATCCACGTGTGAAAGCTCTTAAGCTCTCTGTTCCCTTTTGCAGTAGTATGGAGTGGATTCTACATCTCTAGTTGGCTCCAAGGAGGAGATGGGATCACATTGAGACATCAATACTATACATAAATTTACGACTAAAGTAACAATATTAATAAATACAGATTAACAATTGTAAGCAGTATTCTGTTGACGCAATTGAATTCGCGTATTAAATTAATCGTGCTTACATTTTTATGGTACATACCTTTAGACATATTGAGGAATCATCTGTTGGAACCATGAAAATCGTAAACACGTTTAGAAATTTCTTCTATAATCGCCACCACTGTGTGTTGTGGATTGACATTTGTATAAGGTTGGAAAACATTGCAATATCAATAAACACACCATTTTTACACTGAGGAAGGATGACTGTCGTCCAAAATATGTTAATGAAAAGTACTTTTTTGTGTATATATATTGTTTTTATATGAAATAAACGATATTTTTTAAGAGCTACTTCCACTTTTGTCTAAATTTTGTAAGCGACTGATTTTGACAAGGTCGAGATTGAATTATGGGAATGGTTTATGGGAATGACATATTTCGCCTTTCTAAGGCATTGTCAAATGTAGTGAGAATCAGCCGCGTTGTTTTTTTAATACACGAATTAAATGAATAAAATATGGAAATTGAGGTAATATAGGTAGCTTAATACTGACAATAATTAAGGGATAAACCTCAGAATACTAGATAAAAATGTTCGGAACTATTTAAGCAGTTTTATGACTCTTTATGTATAATATACAATGTTTATATAGTTAATCCATTGTTTTGGCGGAAACACTTTGATATTTCAACATTATTAACTGTTTAAATAAAAACTCTGATATAAATATTACAATTGTTTATATTTTGTCGTGACAGCTGTTTCGCTAACCGATGTTTAGCATCGTCAGATCTCACAATCGACTAATAAAGTTTAAAAAAAATCGATGCTAACATCGGTTAGCGAAACAGCTGTCGCGATAAAATATAATCGATTGTGATATTTATAACAGAGTTTTCATATTTCACAGTTAATAATCTCGTATAGTTGAGTTAATGAAGAAAATAACGTTTTACGGGATTGGTGAACTTTAAGTAAAACTATTAAGGGATGTTTCAATGCATCCCATTCCCCCCTTCTCGGTAAGTAATATATGTGAGTAATTGTGGTTACATAGCTCGGGGCTCGGCAAACAATAATAAAACCTTACGCAAAGTGGATAGAAGATCTGAGTAGGAAACATATTTTGTGGATCTCTCGTAATACGTGAGAACTGCTGGAGCCCTCGTGTCTTATTTCATGAAATGACCGATGCCAGTCGGAAGATTAACAGGTGCCATGAGTGAAATGTATTGCACAGGTACTACAGAATCGTTATTACTAGATTATGGAAGAAATATGAGTCGGTGAAATGGAAATTACCATTAAACTTGCATTATTATATGAAATTACTATTTCAGATAGCGATAACAAAACATTTATATTGAATAATGATATAAAATATCATTTTAAATGTCAAATATGATGTCTGTTTTATAGCAGTATTAATTTAACATATAATATTGATGATTATGTTATGAATTAAAACGCTGTGTTTTCCACTTTTAAGGTTATTATCTTCGACATTTTTGAAGCCTTTACAACTTCATTATCGGTAGAACGATATACATGGTTTTATATCGTTCTCCCAAAGCTGAAGATGTAAAGATTTTGAAACATGTAGAAAGAAATACACTCAAAAGCGGAAAAACATTTTTTAATTCATAAAAAATGGTCATTACGAAATTTCACAGTGTGAACGGCTTAACTTTATTATATGTTTAATTAAAACACTGTTATAGAATATAAAAATTGATTAAATTTCTTTTGAAATTGTCGCGAAAGCTTTTTTGCTAACCGAGCATCGTCGGTAGTGGCGGTACACCCATAGAAACCCAGAAGCCCGGCTTGCGTAAGATATTTTAAATCAAACCCCCCAAATCTAAGTAATCATGATCCCGCATAGACCAACAACCCGCCAAATCACCTACCAACAACCCTAACAATGTTCCCATCAGACGTAAGAGGAATAGCCACAAGAGCTGAATCTCTGTAGCCAGAAGAGGATTTGATTCAAAATTTCTTACGCAAGCCGGGTTTCTGGGGTTCTATGAGAGTACCGTCACTGATCGTCAGATTTTACAATCAACTTTATATATTTGATTGGACTTAAGTGTTTTCCATTACTAAAGCAATAACAAATGTTCCTAATGTATTAATTAATTCATGTCGTGTCATTTATTTATAAAAAAATGAGCTATGTTCGAAATTTAAAAATCTTTCTTGCATATATAACGCTCTGTATTTAAAAGAGGCTTAGAAAGGCTTAGAGAAAAGTAAATTTCATCCTCACTGCCTACTTGGAGGCATTAAAAGATAAATAATGATTTAATATCTTTTTTTAATTATTAACTTACACTATGATACACTCTGTCTTCTCAAAAATTGTTAACTTCAATATACCCATCCGAAATCTAAGACAAATTAAACTTTTTCACAAAAATATGCATAAAACAAACTATGGATATAATGCACCGGTATCCAGAATGACTAGATTTGCAACCTCTTGCCAAGACTTTTTTGTTGAATAAATCTAAATACTTTTCGGTCTTAATTTAAAAAGTATCGAACTCCACCATCCCTATAATTTCTCCAAACTAGCTCAAATTTATACTATTTGTTGTCACTACTTGTACCCTGTACCTTATTACCCTACCAACTAACTAACTAACTAACCATCACGCCGTCTCCCCGAAAGGGTAGGCAGAAAGAATGGACTGTCACACTTTAATCGATGCGGCACTCCATCCTTCTCTTTTCGCCATCGCGAGAGACGCGGTGTGATGGGTTGCGAACCTCATCGCCACCAAAAGGCATCTCCCGCGCACACTTCGATCGTTCAACGTCTACATAATAAATCTAAAACAAATTTTCTGAAATACAATGATATAAAATAAAATATCAAATATCAAATAAAAATAATTCAACACATATTGTTATTTTAGATGGTTCACTTGTCGTCAGCTGGACGATCCGGACATTTGTGTTTATTTAATTTTTATTCCACGTTATCCACTGTTTTTTTTTAATTTACTGTAATTAGGCACTTAAAACAATCCAACACCAGCAAGAACTTTAAAATATTATTGAAGAATTTATTCAAATTGTCATTGGAACAAATGAAAAATTTATTTTTACACTTGTCAAAATTCTTTTTATAAACGAAAAAACTTATATAATTTTAACACCAAAACAGTAAAAACGTATTTTTTGTCACAAATAACTATCATAAAGAGTGGCAATAATCAAATTGACCAAAACAATTCACTTATACATGAAATATCTCCAAATTGACGGGAAGAATAAGAAGCCATGTTCGTTTTTTGAACTTCTGTTCTATGAATACCTACCATAATATAATAAAATATGTGTCTCGCTAATTGTTAGTCCTGATCATATTGCAAATCTCTAGTACATTTATTTATAAATCCTTCCTTCTTTAATGATCTAAATATTCCTAACTTTAATATCGTCTTAACTTGACTTAAGTTTTACTGTTACCGTATTAAAATGTTCTTAGATTTTTGACAGTTATCTGTATCAACCAAAAACCGTTATGGAATTGATTCCGTCAATGTCAAAATAAATAAATATACGAGGTCTGAAAAATACATCCGAAAGTGTTATAGGTTGCACCGTTTACAGTTTTTCCCTTGCACTTGCAAGACCCGTCTCTCGTCTATGTACGAACATGTAAACTCATGTCTATGAATTGAGTAAAACAAAAGGGACAAAAAAGACAAGGGCACAATTGCACGTTTTGTAATTTTTCATTAGAGACTATTAATATTTAATAAATAATATTATTCGTGTTATTCTGGATTGATCATACACTATCGCCCTCCGGCTAAATGAGACTGAACTTAATGAGCGAGATTGTTCCTCCAGATAAAGGGATGTTATTAAAATACATTGGCATTCTTAACTCATTTTGAGAATTTTTAACAATTATGCCCTTGTCTTACCGATGGTGCGATATAATCGACTGACTGTAAATAAATACGAGTATATAACCAATACTAGAACACTCAAAATACGGTTTAAATAGTAAAAACGTTTAATTTAACTAACTAACTAACTAACCATCACGCCGTCTTCCCGAAGAGGTAGGCAGAAAGAATGGACACTTTTCTTTTCTGACAAATTTCTCTCGATTCCTCAACATTCATACATCGTGTCATGCACGCGCGTCGATTTCTCTGACTCCTCATATGGCCGACATTCAATATTTGATTTCTTTGATAGTGCCACGTTTTCCTCGGTCTTCCTCTATTACTGGTTCCATTTACATCGTTAACATGTATTTTTTTTACTATTCTTTCTTCATTCATTCTTTTCATACGTCCAAACCATCTTAATGATCCTTTCATTATTTTGTTCATAACACCATCATTCGCACCGCATTCACTTCTTATATTTTCATTCGACACTCTATCATACACAGAGTATTCACACATTCGTCAAAGAGATCTCATTTCTACTGCATTTATTCTACTTTCATCCTTCTTTTGCCAGTTCCATGCTTCGCTTCCATTCATAAGGGTCGGTAGAAGAACACCAATGTGCACTGCCATTCTAGCTTTTTTGGATAGGTTTTTGTTTGCGATGACAACTTTAAGTGCACCATTCACTTTGTTGCCTGCCCCAACCCTTCTTTCAATATCCCTCTCCACTCGCCCGTCTCTTGTGAATATACTACCTAAATACACGAACTCGATCTACTTGCTCCAAATTTTTACCTTTCACGCTTATGTTAAACGTTGAATTTTATTAGGTTTAAATCGTTTTTAACATATTGAAAATATGAAATAAAGTCACAAGCGTTTTTACTATTTAAAAATCGTAAATATGTTATTAAATTACGTAAACACACGTAAAAATACGTAAATAAATAATTTAAAAAAATATGTACTGATAGTTCAGTTATTATTTATTAAACCATTAAATAAAATGAAGTTATTAGATTAATAAGCCATTTTTTCAAATTGGCTTAGTAATGTTTAGTATAAAAACAATTGTTATATCATTACAAACTTTGAACTTCAAGTATCTCAGAAGTAGTAATTTTGATTAAGTGCTTTTTCGCAGAATAACAACGATATAACCAATACTGGAACACTAAAAATTCGGTTTAAATCGTTTTCCCCATATTGAAAATATGAAATAAAGTCACAAGCGCTTTTACTATTTAAATCGTATTTACGATGAAATTCTACAATGTTACTGTCTTAAGATTATCTGAAATTAAAACAGGATTTCCTTATTGGAAGCGACAGAAGATAATCTGATTTATTTTTTGATGCGAGGTGGCAGGATACACGCCACCCGGTCGCACTTTCATTTGCCCAGTCTTACCGTACCTCAGTACCTCGGACCCCGGGGCCGTCAAACCAAATGATGTATCACTTTTCTCATTGACGATTCTTTCCGCATTTAACAATCCGCTGGCAGAGCTAAATAAACGGGATATACGCGAGATGGTCACAAAGAGAGCGACGGAAATCGCGGCACAAGAAGCGGTTAAAATAATTTGTAATAAAATTAATCGATTCTAAATGAACAATTGAAGAAATGGAAGTGCCGGTCAGCTCGGGGCCTCGGAATATGGTCTAGGTTTTATCGTTTAACAATTCGCTTTCTCTCTTGCAACCTCTCAAATCAACGCGCTTTTTAACCGACTCGATTTATTTTAATTACGATTAGATTTTTTACAGTTAATATTAATAAAAAAAAAACAATTTTATATCATTTTTATTATATACGAGTACTTAGGAGGATTAATTGTATCTCTATAGAGACGAAGATGTAAATTGATTTTTGGGAACAGATTATCGTCACCTGAGAGTAAGAGGGATCCAACTAACAAAATTTTACATTTGGCTTTTTTTCATGAAAAGGGTTCTTACTAACCTTATCTATATGTACAATTAAAAATAACATGTAATAGTATCGTCATTTTGATGTTACGAAAATAATCAAGTTTCATCTGATCATTCAAAACACACGATTCTCTGAAGAAGGATTCATTTAAACTTAGAACTTTATTATTCCAACTGTTACCAGACAAAATTTACACGTTTCTAGGTAAAAGAATCTCTGGAAATTGGAATAAAACCCTTTTATTCCAAGATACACACCCGAAACCAACAAAACTTTGACTTCATTTTTCTCAGCTTTTTGCTTTTGTCAGTTGGAACCTTCTTACTCTCAGGTGACGATATGGTGGCCGAGGCGCTTACAGGACTTATGATCTATCATTGGTTGGGTTGAGCGATCGCTTTATGTTCAACAACATTTCCCATTCCGTCCTTCTTACGACCACAATGTCTGACAAATTTTCGGAAGTTGTATATAATATATGCTAGGATGCTACGCCTATCTTCACATTTTTTAGTTCACTCTACACTAGCGTCATCTATTAAGATTCCTTATAAAAAATAATCATTTAAAAAAATAAAAATAATAATTTATCCGCATTGGGTAAAATCCAGTATTTGTCTACAAGAATTTGTATACATTCAAAATGTTGAGTACTTAGGATATTGAAAATTAAAAAATTATCCACTATTTAATAAAAAAATAAAAATAAAAAAACACGACATGTTTCGGAGGATACCTCCATGTTCAGGTGGAAAAATATAATAATTTCTAAACACAGTTAACAATAGTAATAAATTAACAAATTTGAAATTTTTTAAATCTTCAAGTAGGTGAAATTGAGTGAAAACATAATTAATAATCAGATTCCTCCTTTTAGTCCTTTCTCTTTAAATACTTTGTCTACATTTAATCTCCCAAGCTCACATTCCCAATCAAATGCCAATTAATCATTTATTAATTTCTATATAAATCATGTCTTTTCAAATGTATGTTTTTTCTATATTACAATTATTTTATATTTTTTACACAATCATCATGTATTATTATTATTTAATATTATTCATTAGTTCTTACTGTTAAAAAATAATTATTAGTACCTACTTATTACAAATAGCACAGGTTAATTTTTAAATTTGAATTATTGTATCGAATTTTACATGCGTTTTTTATTAGTCTATCCTTGTTTAGTTTTTATTATATTTTTTACACCTGAAGATGGAGGTATCCTCCGAAACATTTCGGGTTTATTTAATATTTTTTTATTAAATAGTGGATTAAACAAATTTTTTCAATTTCCTAAGTACTATATACTATAGAATTTCACAGTGTTAATGCCTTAGCGTTCAATAAATACTTATTATATTTAAAAAAATCCATAGTGCAACGAAACATACCACCGCCATAAAATATTATAGGATTTTAATGAATTATATCACTATTTTAACCACTTTTAAGTTGATTTTTCTCGGCTACTTCCGAAGGGTTTACATCTTCAGCAACGGAAGAACGTTACAAACTCTTCCGATGATTAAAGTCTAAGTTAAAACCCACGAATCATATCAGTGTTTTAATTCATATAAATAACGTCAATATAGAGTTAGTTACACGGTGTTAACGTCATATAAATAATATTAGCACACTTTTATTAGTTTTTACACCACTTTATTTTTTTGTTGAATCCAACCGGCTTCGCTCCCATTGGAGCTTCGTCAGGGTTATAAAAGACACAAAAAATATAGTGATGTAAAAACTAAGAAAAGTGTGTAAATGTAATTTTTATTAATGCCACACCACAAATTGTAGTGCTTCATACGAAAGTATTAACATTTTAAGTTTAAATAATAATGAAATAAAACGATTTTTTTAAACTACTTCCATTTTAGTCTTTATTTCGACAGCGATCGGTCGCGCCAGGCTCGCTGGCGTCGACATACTGGTATGTCGATGCCAGCGAGCCTGGCAAACCGACCGCTGTCAAAATAAAGACAAAGGTGGAAGTAGTTAAAAAACATCGTTTTATTTAATTATTATTTAAAATGAACTTCCATTAAGAAATTTCCGTAAAATCGTTTGATTATGTTAATTTTTTTTAGTTTATACTTAAACTACAAGCGTGTCGTCTCCTAAACCACATCCCGATCTATTTTCAAATGATGTTAATTGATCCCACTTCTAAATAGTTTTAAATCACTACATTTTAGTCAAAACGTTTTTCTTTCTAAATTGTGTGTGTATGATAAATGCACAAGAATTGAGTAAGTTTTATCATTAAAAAAAAAACAATAAATAAATTATTCTTGAAATATGATAATGCCGTCTTAGTATTACGGTTGAAGATCCAGAATACGAGTATAAACATGAGTATGTCAGAAGATTCTGTTTCGATCAACTTTGCATATCTTTTGGCGAGGAATTCCAATGCTATCTGAATGATCTTTTTAATTAGAAATGAGGTGTAAAATCTGAAATGCGTGCTTACCTATTTATAACGCATACTTTACTAGAAATTATTTATACAATTCCCTCATTCCTAGGATATACAGATAAGGTAACAAGTACAGCGATAATGATATCTTCCATTCCGATTTATGTACATTTAAGTCACATTAATTAAAAAAATTCTGATGATATATTTCTGTAGTCGAACTGTTTTCATGTATTTGTTTCGCAATTTTCATTTCTCACAATAATATTTTTTTAAATGCTTTTGGGTTTTTGTACATTATGTTACTATTTCGTTTTTGTTTACTTTCAAATGTTTTGTTTCCTTTACTTTATGTTTAATATTGTATTGCATCTGATTATACTACCTACCTTTTTATAAAAGCCTAATTAGTCTATATAAGTTAAAAATTTCTTTAAACATTTATTATTTTGTTTTTATTTACTTCTTTTCTATTTTTATTATCTTACTTGTTTCTCAAAGCTTATGTATGACAATTTAATACAAAACATATAATAGTATTATATAATGATATTTCATATGAAATACCCAAAAAAGAAACTGAACAAAACTTTAAGCCCTTAAAAACGTGACCGGACATAGGACACTGTACATTGGTTTCGGAACTTGCGAACAAAGTCCTTGATGACTTTGTTCCCAAGTTCCGAAACTCTCAAAGTCCTTGATGACTTGCGGCAAGTTTTTAAATATTTATTTAAAATTCTATTCTCCCCTTGAAAACGTTCTATTGTTTCTATTTTTTATTTATTATGTTATGTACTAATATGTATTATAAATATTAATTCCCATAAAATATAATAAAATGATGTCAATACCAATAAATATTTGAGAATAATTGTTTTTGTTATAATATCTAATATAAGCCGTTTATCTTTGTTTTTCTGTATCATAGATTATAGAAAAACATAGATAAACTGCTTATTTTAAGGTTCTTCGCGGACGCTATCTTCATAAACACGAAATATAATGATTGCGAAATTAATAACAATATCCAGGGGATATCTCGGTGCCTGCCTGTACAGATATCAAGTAACTAGCAAAAGCCGCCAAAGAAGCTTTACAGATGCTTATTAATTAGCGGTATTAATAACGTAGATCCGATTTTAATAGCCTTTCCACAATAAACCGGTAGTTAATGCACCATTTATTTATACTCTGCTCAACTTGTCTAATGAAGTTGATTAATTCTATAAAGTGTATATACATTTAAAAAAATATTATAAACCTTGTGCTTGCAATTAATCTGTTCGCATTCTACGATACGATTTCTACTTTAACTAAGCAAAAAATGTTGACCTGTTGTATAAACTTTTTGGTTTAACATAAGAGTTTTGTTCAATTGCTGCTTTCTTCTTTTGCATTTCCATAACTGATTATTTGCGATCATTTCTTCTATTTTTCTCCTGTCCCTGTGTATATAAGGCTTCAATTATCTCCAGTATCTGATGTTTCCATTCTATGATATTCTTCGTCTCACGCTTCTTTTTCCCTTAATCTAATCTCAATTATCAGTCTCATTGTGTGATTCTTTGGGTTACGGATGTGAGTGGCAGTCATACTTATGAATTAAATTAAGATTATTAAATCACAAATAAAATCGGAACAATTTATAAGATTCCAAGAGCTATGTTAAAAACGGATGTTTTAAGAAAAATATCCTAGGCGTATAAGCGTTGTGTGTAACCGAATCACGAAAATGGCGTCCTGAAAAAAGTATTGAAATTTCGTCTTAAATTTAAAGCTACTCTTTTCTTGCCATTTATAATTTATTTAGGGTTGATTCTCCTTATGAAACCTTGCCAGGCTTTTCGATATTGGGCCAATTTACTGTCGATTTGCAATAATTTCATGTTATAGATAAGCTGTCATGAGAATCAATATAAAAGCAATATCATTTCTTCTTTTTCTTCAAGCAATTCCCGTTCACTCTTTAGCAAAGGCCTCCTCCATTCACTACCACGCCACTCTGTCATGTGCAGACTGCATCCAGGTTATTCCGAAAAGTCTGTTCAGGCTACACTTCTACCGTGGTTGCGGTCGCCCTGCAATTTTCTTTGCCGTCCACGTCTCCAAGTCAGCAGTCTTCTTGTCCATTTTTCGTTCGAACTTCTGGCTTCGTGACCTGCCCATTGCCACTTCAGAGTCGCTACCCGATGGATGATGTCAGTGACTTTTGTTTTTTCTTTCACCTTATAGTTTCTGACTGTCTCTAAGGCTTATTCATAACATTGCTCTTTCCATGGTTCTTTGAGTCACTCGTATTTTCTCGGCACTTATATATCATTATCATCGATTTAATTTGCCCTGCAATGATTTAAATAATTATTTAACAAAATAATGAAAATAATTATGATAATTGAATATAATGATATCGATGAGAACGGTTCTCAAAAGAAATGGTGTATTCCATAAATTATTAAGATACTAAAGTAATAATTACTGCAGTGCAGATAGTAATTGCACGAACGTATCACTTGCACTTCTGTAGGAACGAAATGCCGGTAATGAGTTGAAGAAAGGTTTTCACACTCGGGGGGCCATCGAGGCGGGGTTTTTAATTATTAACTGGTAATTAATCAATGCTTGATACCATTAAGCAGTAATCTTCGCGGCGCACGATCTCCGCTATCGGCGAAAGGGGTTTCGTTACGGCGCTGTTTCAGCTACCACTCGTTAATTTTGTAAAAAGGAATCCGGAGGAAATTATGAATACACGCAATAACCGGAGTCCTATACGCCTGATTGTGCTGTATATACCGTGTACTTTAGAGACATTGTTCAAGAAAAATGAATTAATACGAATGAAAACGTCTGTTTTCTAAAAGTTTTATTATATTCTACCGACCTTATGGAAGCGAAGTATGGTACTGGCAAAAGAAGGATGAAAGTAGAATAAATGCAGTAGAAATGAGATCTCTAAGATGAATGTGTGGATACTCTGTGTATGATAGAGTGTCGAATGAAAATATAAGAAGTGAATGCGGTGCGAATGATGGTGTTATTAACAAAATAGTGAAAGGATCATTAAGATGGTTTGGACTTATGGAAAGAATGAATGAAGAAAGAATGGTAAAAAAATATATGTTAGCGATGTAAATGGAACCAGAAATAGAGGAAGACCGAGGAAAACGTGGCACGATCAAATAAATCAAATATTGAATGTCGGCCATGTGAGATTCAGAGAATTTGACGCGCGTGCATGACACGATGTATGAATGGTGAGGAAGCAAGAGAAATATGTCAGGAAAGAAAAGTGTAGCAGTCCATTCTTTCTGCCTACCCCTTCGGGGAGACGGCGTGATGGTTAGTTAGTTAGTTATGACATATTTTGCCTGTCTAATGCATTATAAAATATTAAAAAAGACATTTTCATTCGTATAAATTATTTCTTCGTCAGCTTGCCTCCATCCACTGCTGGATGTAAACCTCTCCAACCTCACGCCATTCCTTCTCGCCAGTGTTCTTCAGCCCCTTCCCGCTGTCAGCACAATGTCATCACTCCACCTGGTAGGCTGTCTCCCGACACTTCTCCGACGCAACCTTGGCATCCATTTAGTGTTTATTTAATATAGATTTTTACATCATTGTTCAAGAAACGATAAACATTAAAATTATATAACAAATAGCTTGAAACAATATTTACCTAATGAATCCAAATGATTTTAATGTTTTTTCTTTCTTTCTTGTTATACTTTGAAAAGTTACGATAAATAAGAAATAAATAAAAATAACGCAGCAAAATGATTGATTTTTGGTAGAAGTAAATTTTAATTAACGGAAAAATGGTTTATTAAAGATACAAATAGTTTTATTTCATAGGTAATTTTAGTTCCCACCGTTTTCAGCAGTTTGCTTCCATCTACTAGATCGAAAATGATTAAAATAATATGAACAAGGGGAATATTAAAGAACATATTCAATTTGATTTTTTTACTGTTCATTATCTAAATTAATGTTAAGATATGTCTAAAACTCTGGGTATTTAATGAAAAAAAATTGACGAGATACATAGTGATGTATTTAACATTTAATGCTAATGAATTAAGGAGTCGGACAACTCGACATGGGTGCTTGACATGATGTATGAATGTTGAGGATGCAAGGAAAGAATATCAGAAAAGAACCATGTGGCAGGTCATTATTCTAACTACCCTTTCGGGAAGACAGCGTGTTGGTTAATTATTCAGTTAAGATTTCAGACATCGCGATCAAAGTATGATTCAGAGCAGAAGATATCGTCTCAAACAAATGAATAAACGAACATTAAAATTGAACATTTCTGGAATCAAATCGAAAAAAAACGAGTAATATATTGCGTTCATGACATGATATACGAATATGGACAAAATTTTAAAAGTTTTTATAATATTCGAAGGTGGCAGTATCTATTTACTGGCATGATCATCATTGTTATTATTATTTTGTTGAATCGCTCTTTACATAATTACAGCGCGAGCCAAATCAATGTACAGGGTATAGCTACTCGTATCATATTCATTCTCGTGCCATGAAATATGCAGCTAATCTATCGTGTGACAATCACAATGCCATCCCGGGACCTTCGGTGTGGCAGTCATAACTCTTGTGACTCGGCCATGAATGTTGTCATTATTATTAGAATATTAGTCATAATACAGTTTACTTGTTTAATGTAAAGGGTGCTATCATATTGATTCTCGGGACCTTCGGGGTGGCAGACGAAATTCGTCATTAGGTGGCCAGTTTATAACATTTTTTTTAAAGTCTTACACCAAGGAGTTAAATCAATGATATAAGAATTTATTATAAAAAAAAACTAGCTAACCATCACGCCGTCTCCCCGAAGGGGTAGGCAGAAAGAATGGACTGCCACACTTTTCTTTCCTGACATATTTCTCTCACTTCCTCAACATTCATACATCGTGTCATGCACGCGCGTCGATTTCTCTGACTCCTTACATGGTCGACATTCAATATTTGATTTATTTGATCGTGCCACGTTTTCCTTGGTCTTCCTCTATTTCTGGCTCTATGTGCATCGTTAACATATAATTTTATTACCATTCTTTCTTCATTCATTCTTTCCATATTTCCAAACCATCTTAATGATCCTTTCATTATTTTGTTCATGACACCATCATTCGCACCGCATTCACTTTTTATATTTTCATTCGACACTCTATCATACACAGAGTATCCACACATTCGTCTAAGAGATCTCATTTCTACTGCATTTATTATACTTTCATCCTTCTTTTGCCAGTTCCATGCTTCGCTTCCATACATACGGGTCGGTAGAAGAACACCATTGTGCACTGCCATTCTTTTTTGGATAGGTTTTTGTTTGCGATGACAACTTTAAGTGCACCATTCACTTTATTGCCTGCCCCAACCCTTCTTTCAGTATCCCAATTATTATAAAATCTCCAATATGAGCAGAAAATAGTTCATTATTGTGAAGGACGAATCTGGTCATGCCCAAATCCTCTTGGATTGAGAGTCGAAACATTTTCTCACCTAGATCACCATCGGATTCTTTAATGATTAAGTACCGAAAAGATTCTGGCTTGTAGCATGAACATATTTCGTATAATGTTTAATTGTCTCGCATTAATAAAGGAACCTTTTGGCACAAGATGCTGCGATGTTATTCATATGTTTCAGATAACGAGCTCCTGATTTGCATAGCAATGATCCCATATCACACCGATGTATGGGGACGGCGCCCGTGGCCGCTTTTACACGGTAGCCCAAGTTACATGCGTACATACATGTGTGGGGTAATTAGGGACGACACAAGGGTTTATACATTATCAATACAAATAATTAGATATCACGGAACCATCAGAGAAAATTCCCATGAACCCTCATAGGTATCGCAACGAGTATCAAATTCCAATCGCGACTGTGAAAATTATTATAATAATTTTTTTTTTTAATCGATGTATGATTAAGTGTATAGAATTCCATAATGATGTTATTAAAATAAACAAAAGTTGTTTAAAAATAGAAGAACTAAAAATTCTAAAAGTGATATGAAATATTGACACCACGAGTTTCGTCTTATGAGGACATCTTCGAGTGTTACACTCGAAGATGTCCTCATAAGACGAAACACGTGTCATGAATATTTCATATCACTTATAGAATTTTTAGTTCTTCTATTTTTAAACAACTTTTGTTTATTTTAATAACATCATTATTATTTTTGTTGAATCGCTCTTTACATCATGACAGCATGAGCCAAATCGATTGTAAAGGGTAATATTATAGCTATCATAGTGATTCTCGTGACATTTGATCTATCGCCATTTTATTGTCACGTGAATTCTACACCAGACCAGATTTTGTGACAATCACACTGCCCTCGCCGGGAAATAAAACCGGAACCTTCGGGGTGGCAGTCAATGCACTTACCACTCGACCACGAAGGTCGTCAAAATAATGTTATAGTGGTAAAATTATGTATAAACTGATTATAAATACAATAATTGTAAGAAAAATAGTATCACAACATTTTATTTATACGAATAAATCGCTATACGTTTATAAACGTTTATAAAGCTATGTTTATAATATATATTAAGTTTTATTCCACTTGTTCTTTTAGTTACCACCGATTTCAGTGGCTCACTGCCATCTTCTGGGAGATAACCCACACCAAAAGATGGCAGCAAGCTGTCGAAACTTGCCGAAACTAGAAGAATAATAATTAATGCACGTTTGCTGATTTTTTCTTACTCCTAATATAATATATACGAAATATAAAAAAATATTATTTTTGTCGTTTCGAGGTACATTTATATCATTAACGCATACTTTCTTCTTCACACATACTACACATTATTTTAACCATATCCTTTAGTTATTTCAAATAAAAATTTAACAAATTGACATAGGAAGGTGCGAATAATCGCGAAAATTTTACAGTTGATAGGTTGACAAAACAGCTATCCGGAAAAATAAAAATCCAATTATGATACATAAAAACAGATTTTTAATGCTTTGGCCAAAGCAATGGACTATTTAAAAAAATGTGTTGGTAGGGATTTTATGGGTTTTTCAGCATAATAAAAAATAGTAGAAAAATACGGTTAACTAACTAACTAACTAACCATCACGCCGTCTCCCCGAAAGGGTAGGCAGAAATAATGGACTATCACACTTTTACTGATGCGGCACACCATCCTTCTCTTTTCGCTCCGCGGGAGACGCGGTGTGATGGGTTGCGAACCTCATCGCCACCAATAGGCATCTCCCGCGCACACTTCGATCGTCCAATACCCACAAAATAAATCTAAAACAAATAATCTAAAATACAATGATATAAAATAAAATAACAAAATAAAAATAATTTAACACAAAATGTTCTTTTTAGATGGTGCACATATTGTCTATTTAATTTATGTTCCACGAATCCACCGTTTTTTTTAAAATTAAGCACATAATGTAATAACACATAATGTTTTGTTCTATGTTGCACATGGACGATCCGGACTTTTGTGTTTACTTAATTTATGTTACACGTATCCTTCGTTTTTTAAATTAGCTGTAATTAGGCACTTAACCAGCAAGAACTTTATCGTTTTTATAAAGAATTTTAAGATTTATCGTTTTTATAATGAATTTTGACAGGTGTAAAAATAAAATTTTCATTTGTTCCAATGCCAATTTGAATAATTTCTTAAATATTATTTTTAAGTTCTTGCTGGTTAAGTGCCTAATAAATTTAAATATGCATAATAATAAAAATATGATTTTATGGATCAGTGGTAGCCCTGCACATCCCGTTTACTCCGGTTCCTGTTCTCTTTGAGCAGTTAATAAATTACGCGATGCGCATTAATTATGGAGCGATACGTGACTGAAATATTTTGTTCTCGAATTACTCTCATCGCACCTTTTTCCGAGGAGCTGCGTTCCCGGAACCCATCTCGTAATCAGTATTTTACATTCAAAATAAGAAGATTGCGCGACGTAATTGAAGGAGAAATTGTCTCTTGTCGTCGCTTGAATGCTGCTTACAAAGTTTGAAATCTGTAAATATATGAATGCCACATCGAAGGTCCCGAGTACAATTCCCGGCGAAGGCAGTGTTATTCTCACACTGTATTTGGTCTGATGTAAATAGATTTCACGTGACAATAAAATCGATAGATAAACATATGTCATGAGAAAAAATATAAAAGCTTAACTAACTAACTAACTAACCATAATGCCGTCTCTCCGAAAGGGTAGGCAGAAAGAATGGACTGTCACTTTAACCGATGCGGCACTCCATCCTTCTTTTTTCACCCCGCGGGAGACGCGGTGTGATGGTTTGCAAACCTCATCGCTACCAATAGGCATCTCCCGCGCACACTTCGATCGTCCAATATCAACAAAATAAATCTAAAACAAATAATATAAGATACAATGAAATAAAATAAAATAATAATGCTAAAATTGAACACTTTTTAAAATATAACAAAAATGTTACTTTATTCTACTTTCATACTTATTTCGCGAGTTCCATATTTACCTTCCATACATAGTAGAATAAATGTAGTAGAAATGAGATCTCTTAGACGAATGTGTGGAAAATTTGTTTATGATTGAAAATAGTATTGAAAGAAAATATAACTAGTGAATGCGGTGCAAATGAAAGTGTTAGTAACAAAATAATAAAAAGATTACTGAGATGGTAAGAATGTTAAAAAAAAGTATTTGTTAGGAAGACCAAGGAAAACGCGGCACAATCAAATAAATGAAATATTAAATGTCGGCCACGTGAGAAGTCGTAGAAATCGATAAAATAGCTTAAACACATTTATACGGTAATTGGAATCAAATGACCTGTTGTATACAAAAAATGTGTTTGATACAATGTGTAAAGTACACGCAAGTCGATTTTATCGTCTTCACACGTGACCGACATTAAACATTTTGACCAGATTTGGTCATACCACACGTTCATCGGTATTTCTCTAATTGTTGCGTCTTTTATTATCTAACTTTTTTCATGTGAACTTTTTTATCAGGCAAAAGCTTTAGAAATCTACTATTATAAGTAAAAAATCTATGAAGCTTCAATTTATTGTATTATATAAAGAAAACAATATTTTTTTTTTCGAAAACTTGACGGATTCCAACGGTTTTCATATGAATTTAAGAATGATTGTTACATATTAAGAGGTGTCATTTTGACGGATGATTTTTTGACAATATTGATTAATTGCGTTGGGGAACTCGTTACGACCGCAAATCGATTTCTTCTTAAATAAATTTGCCATCGCAGACACTTTGTCAATGTCATCATCAATGCAATCATTGGATCGAATTGCTTCACACATTTTACGTGCGATTGGAATGACGATTCTCTTGAAATTAATGGCAATCAAGTTTTCGTATGGTATCGCAATGTGTTTTTTGTTTAATTAAAATTCGAAATTTTAAGCCTTTACTTGGCTTGTATAAAATGCAATTATTTAATGAGTGTGTTTCAATATATTATATACATATTATTAAACACCCTTTAACTCTTTTAAACATATGTAAAAGTCACTTAGACAAACGTGTCAATCAAATGCAAATATAAGAAGAGAATGCAGTGCGAATGATAGTGTTATAAACAAAATAGTGAAAGAATCATTAAGAAGAACATTTGGAGAATATGAATGAAGAAAAAATGCATATTTAAACGACGTAAACGGAACTAGAAATAGATGAAAACCGGGAAGAAGGTGGCACGATCAAATTAATTAAATATTAAATTTCAGCCACGTGGAGAATCGGAAAAATCCACGTGCGTCCATGACACGATATAAAAATTTTGAACAAGCGAGACAAGTATGCCAGGGAGTCCGTTCTATCGCCCTTCGGGGAGACGGTGTGATGGTTAGTTAGTTTTTTTAAACTATAAATGGCTTATTAGGGTGAAGTTTGAATAAATATTATTATTAACAATCACTTTGCACCTTCGCACATTTATTGGCTTTTATGTTTAATATAAATGGAGATCAAACACTCATATTTGACTGTTTTGATACTTGGCACCTTTGTGATGATCAATTATCGATAATGTTGGATCAAAAACAGTATTTTAGACTTGAAATTCTTCATCGTGTCAATGGCACTTTGCTTTGTAGGAATGGTCTTGAAAATGTCCATATCTATCCTCTTCCCTTGCCTTTGTGGTGGGAAGTTTGGCCGACTTGTGTTGGGGCCAAGGGGGTTTTAGTAACAGCACGTGGATGTATTTTACTTGGCATATGATATTGATTAAATTATTATGGATGCGTATAAGTTAAATTGTGTAAAAAAAAAATTGTCACCAAAAACAATTATTTAAATTAAGAAAATGTTCCTTATATTTTTGATTTTAACTTTTTAACATGAATAAAAGTACCTATACAGTTGTTATTCTTATACATAAAAAAGTCTGACACCAAGGATTTCCAATCAATGGGGTTAGTATTTGTTATACAGTATGTAGATTGTTGTACTTCTAATATTAATATGACAAGAAATTAACTCATAATAATTATTAAAAAAAGAAAAGGGTCAGGTACAGACAAGCTTGAATCCAATTATATATTGTACTAGCGGATCCGACAGACGTTATCCTGACGAACGTTGGCTTGCCTGTTATTAGCTGGTTCAGCATACATTTTTTAGATATTTATATTTTTGATAAACTATATACTAAATGATAAAATTTAAAAGAGCTGAAAGGGTTGGATGTAAGTGCCAAAATGAGCGGAGTGTCAGTAAGCTGTTTCTTGTATGCGGATAACGCTGTCCTACTTGCAGACAACGAGCATGAACTATAAATCCTGGTTAACAGTATGTATGAGGTATGCATGCGAAATGATCTGATGATGAATGTGAATAAGTCCAAGGTAATGCAACATTAGCTTAAATGATGAAAATTTGGAGCAAGTAGACAAGTTCGTGTATTTGGGTAGTATGTTTACAAAAGATGGGCGAGTGGAGAGGGATATTAAAAGAAGGGTTGGGCAGGCAACAAAGTGAATGTTCAAAAAGTTGTCATCGCAAACAAAAACATATCCAAAAAAGCTAAAATGGCAGTGTACAATGGTGTTCTTTTACCGACCCTTATGTATGGAAGCGAAGCATGAAACTGGCAAAAGATGGATGAAAATAGCAACAGTGTCACCAGTCGTCGATGCCAGTGAGTCTGACGATACGGGTCGCTTTTGAAATAAAGACAAAAGTGGAAAAACTAACTAACTAACTAACCACCACGCCGTCTCCCCGAAGGGGTAGGCAGAAAGAATGGACTGCCACACTTTTCTTTCCTGACATATTTCTCTCGCTTCCTCAACATTCATACATCGTGTCATGCACGCGCGTCGATTTCTCTGACTCCGCACATGGCCGACATTCAATATTTGATTTATTTGATCGTGCCACGTTTTCCTCGGTTTTCCTCTATTTCTGGTTCCATTTACATCATTTACATATAATTTTTTAACCATTCTTTCTTAATTCATTCTTTCCATATGTCCAAAGCATCTTAATGATCCTTTCATTATTTTGTTCATGACACCATCATTCGCACCGCATTCACTTCTTATATTTTCATTCGACACTCTATCATACACAGAGTATCCGCACATTCGTCTAAGAGATCTCATATCTACTGCATTTATTCTACTTTCATCCTTCTTTTGCCAGTTCCATGTTTCGCTTCCATACATACAAAAGTGGAAGTAGTTTAAAAACATCGTTTTATTTAATTATTATTTAAGATGAACTTTCATCAAGAGATTTCAGTAAAATCATTTGATTATCTTAAAAATATCATTGTTAGAAATCCGTGTACGTAGAATTTCGTAATAAATAAGCAATTACATTTTGTAAATCGGTCAACAGACATCAATAATGCCTAAGTGCTCTCGTAGGCAAGTATTACACTCAATGCACATAAATCGTTACCAATAACCAACATTTTCGTAATAATCGCACTAATCAGTAACCGAGCGGGCAGCCTCTCTACTTTCAAAATGGTAGCAGATAACGGGCGTGGTCGCTCGGCTTATCTCCGCGGTTACATCACACTTTATCCATTCTCGCATACGCAATGCGGTGCAGTCTGTCCGCTTGCTAAAGGAGGTTGAGCCGCGCAGGAGCGAGTACTGTTCGCATCCATTGAAGCTTCAAGAGTTACTCAAATTCACCCCTTCGTCATCATGAACCCCGGGTAACATCCGCTTAACAAATTGTCTTCTGCAATTAGGTACATTCAACAAAATAAGTACCTACTATTTTTTCGCAAAGTTAAGATTAAATTTGAAAATGTTGCCATCGCAAATTGTAATAAGGTCATAATTATTGTAAATAAATAGTCCATTGTTTTGGCCGAAACACTATGATACTTCAACATTCTTACTGTTAAAATTTAAAACACTGTTATAATATCACAATTTCCTTTTATGCACTGAGAGTGACGCGACAGCTGTTTCGCCAAACGATGTTGGCATCATCAGGTGTTAAAGTCCACTGTTTATTATAACACCTAAAGATGCCAACATCAGTTGGCGAAACAGCTGTCGCGATACTTTCAGTGAATAAAAAGAACTTGTGATATTATAACAGTGTTTTAAATTTTAACAGTAATAATGTTGAAGTATCATAGTGTTTCGGCCAAAACAACGGACAATTTATTTTTTCTTTTGCATAGTTAAGATTCTAAATAAAAAAAAATGCTGCCATTGAAAATGGCAATAAGGTCAATACTATTGTAAATAAGGTTTTAAATCATTAAATAACTAACTAAGCAACACGCCGTCTCTCCGAAGGAGTAAGCTGAAATAATGAAACGCCACACTGCTCTTGTTTCCTCAACATTCATATATCGTGTTATGCACGCCCGTTGATTATGAATATTTAAATCTAGAATTGCGATAAAATTGAAATAATATAACAGAAAATTAAAAAAAGCAACCGAAACCAATATATTGACTTATACCGTTTATAAACAAATTTTCATTATTTTTTTTATATCTATAATTCCATAAAATTATGCCAAATATGTAAAAAAAATCCAGTTTTATGAATTGGTATCTTTAGATAAACTTAAGGCGTTAACACTGTGGACTTCCATAATGACGAATTTTTATGAATTAAAACACTATTTTTTCCACTTTTGAGTTTATTTTTCTCGACATGTTTCGAAGGCTTATACCTTCATCATCGGGAGAACGATATAAACTCGTATATCCCGATGATGAATTTGTAAGCCTTCGAAACATGTCGAGAAAAATAAACTCAACAGTGGAAAAAATAGTGTTTTAATTCATAAAAATTCGTAAATATCATAATATTTTGAAATCTTGTTGTTTAAGAAGCGTCATTTTTACTTAAAGTTAATTTTGCAAAATGCCAAGGAGATTAAAAACTATTTTATAAATTTTAAGTGCGGTATTTTTCTGTGTGGCCATTGGTATCCGATCGGAATAGCTCGCGATCCTTGTACTCCGCGGAGAGATAAGGAGAGAGAAGTGGTTATTTATGTTGGGGATCAGGTGTAATCATGATTTATGGAGAGAACATTGAAGAAAGTACACTTGGAACATGCGGGCAAATAACGAAATCGAGAGTAAAGCTGGCGAAAACTGGATCTCCTAAAATCGGGGCATTTTATTGTACTTGTCTTTAATAAACAGTTTAATACACGGCTGTACAAGTGTACAGGTCCCTCTGATGAAATCTTTATCAAGACAAATATTTCTCATTCGTTTTCAATACGTCAGTTTATGTTTTATCACGCACCATTATACATATAATAAATTTGAATCAAAATGTAAATAATTTGATATATATGTTTATTAATCAAAATATACTACACATATGTACTATTATATTGAAAGAATGATCAAATCAGTTTATTTCCTTAATAAATATTTCATACAAAAATTATAGTTTAAGGTATCTATTGAGAAAAGGTAAAATATAATATATTATAATACACCAGGTACGACTTTAGGAATAAAACTGATGAAAATAAACTGAGGCTACACTTTAGAAGAAAAACCAAATCCCAAATTTCCCTTATATTATATATAAGACACTGACGATGTATGAGGATGTTTCGGAGGAACTGAAAAGTGAAAAAATATATGAAGAGATATTCATTGTTTCTTGAACAATGATGTAAAACTCCATATTAAATAATCAATACGAATTAACCCGTCTGTTTTATTATACTTTATGTGAATGACATGTTTCGCCTGTTTTAAGCATTGTCAAATTTAATAAATTAACATTTGACAATGCCTTAGACAATCGAAACATGTCATTCACATAAAACCTAATAAAACTTCTGAAACAGACGTTTTCATTCGTATTAATTATAATATATGGATAGATTTGAAATAAAATTGAAGTAACATATAACAGCATTGTAATATTTTGACGAAAAAATAGTTATTTTTGAATAATTAATACGAATAAAAACATTTAGGCTCTAGAAATTTTATTATAATTTATGGGAATGACATGTTTCGCCTGTCTCAGCTATTTTAAAACTTTGATAATGCAGAAACAGACGTTTTCATTCGTATTAATTATTTAATATGGGCATTTACATCATTGTTCAAGAAACAATAAATGTAATATTTTTAAACCTAAAAGTTTATTCAATACCTGTGAATAATTTCGGTTGATTTTAATGATTTTATTATATGTATATCTCGAGGGGTTTTGATCCATTAATATATTTATACGTGTATCTTAGCGTCATATTATAAAATTGACTGAGTTAACGATATTCTGAGTGACCTTTGATACATACATCATGTAGTAGTAGACGAAAATCAGGTAACCGATGATTTTCATCAATAATTACAATGATCCCTGCTTATCATGATAATGAGCCAATCAAATTACCTGTCAAAACATTTAATAACTTAATTAACCGTTTACCCGAAGCACGATTTGTAAACGCCAAATCATTTCTTCACAGAACAGCGCATGCGCGAGCCGGCCGGCCCGCAATATGTCACGCGCGGTTTTGGCGCGAATTGATAACGCCAGATCGATCGACTGTCAGCCTCCCCGCGGCGCGCGCAGCTCTTCCCGCCCGCCCGATTTGCCGCCATATAAATCTACGCCTGCGCACAAACGCTTCAATGATTAAATTCCAGAATTTAACTGTTTGCCGAGTGTGCTCTCTTTAAGACGCTTTCCGAAGTGTGTGCAAATCGTGAATAGTTCCAACGACTCAAAGTTTTAAAGAATTTTTCAACGAGTTAGTTAATAAAACGTTAATTTTAATTTCATTTTCGACGCGTGTCAAATTCTTCGGAAAAATTCAATAAGAAAAGGCACACAACTACTGTCATGCAAATATCTAACTAAATAACCAACTAACCATCACGCCGTCTCCCCGGAGGCGTAAGCAGAAATAATGGACCGTCACATTTTTCTTCCCTCGCATATTTCTCACGCTTCCTCTTCATTCATAGATCGTGTCATGCACGCACGTCGATCTCTTTGACTTCTTTCATGGCCGTAATTTTATATTTGATTGATTTGATAGTGCCACGTTTTCCTCGGTCTTCTATTATTAGTTCCGTTTACATCGTTTACATATATTTTTATCACCATTCTGCATTCATGCATTATTTTCATTTGTTTAAACCATTTACTATCATAAGACCGGTAGTCACCTACGACTGTGAGACATGGTCTCTAACGCAGAGAGAGGAAGGCAGGCTGGCAGTTTTTGAAAGGAAAATACTGAGAAAATTTTTTGGACCCACGCTGGAGGATGTGACTTACAGACTTAAAAGAAACCTTGAACTTGAAGAACTAATTAACCAGGAAACAGTAGTGAGATTCTGTAAGTCTCAACGCCTACGGTGGGCTGGCCATGTGGAAAGAATGCCAGAGGGTGGAACACCACAAATTATATCCAGATGGGTGCCTCGCGAAAAGAGACCAAGAGGCAGACCGAGAAAAATATGGGCGGATTGCGTGGAACAAGATTGGGAGAAAATGGGAGGAGCTGGGGAATGAAGAGAGATGGCCAGAGACAGAAATCAGTGGAGGACCGTTGTGGAGGAGGCCAAGTCCCACACCGGGATGTAGCGCCGAGAAATGAATGAAATGAATGAATGTTTATACCATCTTAATGACAAAAAAACAATATAAATTACCTTAACAACAAACCATCATGCCGTTTCCCTAGAGAACTAGGCAGAGATAATGGACCACCCCACTACTCGACCTTAATACATCTCTCTAGGTTCCCCCACATACTGCGAGCATTGTAAAAATATTTAAAATAATATATAATTTAAAGTAAAATAAATAGTTTAGAAGGCCTTCTAAAGTTGGTTTGAAAAATTCTTCTGCAGTCGGTTGTGGCAGTAACTTTCGATTAATGTGAATCAAAATAATAAATTTCGCAATGGCGGACAGTTTGAGAGCGGCTTATCTGCTCTATGCGCAGAATCTACGGACCATAGACAAATTCTTCTTGTACTCGCGCAGATAAAGGACTTGTCCGGCTTACAATTGATTTTATGGAAGCATTAATCAGTGATTTGTTACGTAAAGCTTGGTATCGCATTAGGTACTCTAAATAACCAACACCACAGTGATAAATCGTAACGAATTTGCAAAAGCTGCACACCGTAACAAACCAATCCTTTTTTTGTATATCACTCTATAAGGAGTCATTTGTTGAGTTTTGATAATTTTAAATATTTATTTATTGTTTCATGAGCAATTATGTGAAACATCATATAAAATAATTTTTTCTTATTATTATTTTAATAGATCTGACGATTTTTGACACAGAAATCATGTCTCGTGGGATAATGAGATCCAGCTGACCCTCCATCTCTTAGGCGGTCTTCATTTGAGGGGATTTCATAAACGGCTGCATGCGAGTCTGTCACCATTCATTCGGGCTACATGGTCCCCCCAGTATCTTCTTCTGAATCTATTCCACTGAACGATATCCTGTATTTCGCAAGTTTTTCTTATATCTGCGTTGCGGACACGATTTCGGAGAGTTTTTCCAGTAATTGATATTTGGACTTTCATTTGGATTGCTGCTTTGGTTCAGACATATGCAGCGCATGGATGAAGAAATAATGGTTAAAACAGTATATACTAACGATGTAAATAGAGTACGGCGTCGAGGTAAACCGAGAAAAACATGGCATGACCAAATTAATCAAATTTTAAAGCTTGGTCATGTTAGAAGTGGGAGGAATAGACGTGCGCATATGACTCGTTGTATTAATGTGGAAGAAGCTCGAGAGGTGTATCAGGTAGATATGCATAGATTAGTATGGCGGTCCATTCTCTCTGCATACCCCTGCGGGAAAACGGCGTAATGGTTTGTTGTTTTAATATTAAAGCATGCTTCATTCATCACTGTTTGCTTTCTTTCAGATTGTATCATAGCGTGATGGTATTTATTTATAAACATCAACCTCCATTATGCGTGGCTGATACTTCACTTCGATACGAATCAAATGATACACTGCAAGATTTATTGTAGCGGTGAGGCGAACTCTCCAAAAACTGACCGGTCTAGTATGGTTGATGAGTTTTGAGTATATGTCATTTTATGAACCAGACAAGAGTTTTTAGCAAGCATGCATTACTTCTCTACTGCATTAGAAAATCACTCGCTGAGAAAACAAGATCTGTGTTTGTCGGTACTTAATATTACAGTGAAGTTTCGTAACATTATGTTCATAATTGGAACAAATACAAACTTTTTTTTTTACCATATATTTACTTTTTTTTAAATTTTCTAATAATAAATGTCATTTTCATTAAGAACTTTTGTCACTTTGGTTTTTATTTCGACAGTTACTGATTTGTCGAAAATTTGTCGAAAATTTCGACAGTTACTGATTTGACAAAAGTAGAAGAAGTTCTTAAAAAACATTATTGTATTAAATTATAATATAATATTATTTTTATATGAGACCCGAAAACGACTAATTTTACCCGTAAATGAGTTTTTTTAATGATTTTAAGAAGGTGATAAAATAAACACACCATTTAAAAATTTGAAATTATTAATTTGATGACATCACTGAAGTGTAAGAAAACATATTTTTTTTATCCCATTTTGGCGGTGTTGTTGATTCGCTCATACAATCCCCAGGCCGGGCTTCTGTCCACGTGGGACTTTTGTTAACTGGAGAATGCAACATTTCAATAAAAGCATAGGTAACTCTGGGCCACAGTTATTATTTATTATTTATTTTTACGAGTATGTCCCAAACTTACAAAACAGAATTACCAATATTATATAGTCATCGGCTGTCCCTTATGTCCGAGGATGACTGTCCTTCACGGTTATCTCACGAAGGACGCCTGTGCGTGGGTTTGTTTAATGTGGAAAAGTTGTTGCCCACCAACTTTCCCACAGTCTGTGGCAGGGCTGAACATTGGTCCGATGGCAAGGAAACCTAGACGATCGGATGAGCATCCCTGTTGCAGCCCTCATTCGTCGAAATCAACCGTTGAGATTTGATTACCCTTCTTCCGTCCAGTTAGCCGTTGAGAGTTGTTGTAGTCTTCTTCCGCCCAAGGTGGTCGTTGAGGGATTTCTATCTTCTTCCGCTTATTTTGACGGTGGGGTCTTCTGGTCCGTTATTAGTCTGACTTCTATCCTTCAGCCTGCCTGGCTTGGGTAGCCTTGCTGGAAGTGTTAGCTCCCGCAAGTATAACCCTCAGGATCATGGAAGTACGCAAACCCTCCCACCGCGGCAAGGTTACAGACCGTAGGGAATATTATATAGTGTTGCATTAATGAACATGTAATTGTTGGTGTTGTTATTTTAAGCAAAATTAGATTCGCCACCACTGCCACTACTGGTTAAGAGACTAGGTCTGGTACTAATTAAAGACGAGGTACAGCGCACTCCGGAGTTGCGAAATTCTGATCTAGTTTTTTCAACTAGCCTCGCTCCGAACAATTTTTTAATGATATCGGCGGCTGCTTGTTGCATAACACTGTCGTCTGCTGCGCATGCGCTCGGCTTGATCGGTGATTGATTCCATCCTAAGAGTAGTGGACGCGAGTCTTGAAACATTGATACACTTTGCATTATACAACAGTTTATGTGAACGCAAAAAAAAAACTGACAGCGGCTGATAAGAGGTCCCCCCTGGTTTTGTGACAGCCACGAGGTGGCGATGAGGCCTTTCAAATTGCAATTAGAAATATCGTCATCGTCGAACTTTTTTTATAAAATTATTCTTGACTGTCTTGACTCAAGCATGTTCCCTATTTTTCCCCCATTGAATATCAATATATTTTCCATACCAAATATTCTTATACAAAGAAATAAACGTTTGCGTTTACTCATCGTTCATATCATTGAGTTGAAACTATGTACAGTTATTGTTGGCTTCAACTGATATACTTTAGAGCCGATAAAGTTAACGAAAATATGCCAACTTTGAAAATTCACAATTAAAAAAATCAATAATTTTTATTTATGTTGTCTTTGTAAATATCTCTGCTTTGTATATATACGAGTATATCTACTACAATTTTTTTTCATTAATAATTTAAAGAGGCATCGTAATAAATGCCGGACATCAGCTAGTATGATATAAAATTATAACTCTTAATTCAAAAACTTTGTTTTATATCACAATAGTATTTATTTTACTTTACGACAAATACACAGATTCGAAAAATTACAAAAATTTAACATTTGATATATATTTTTGTAACACCTGATGATGTCAACATTGGTTGATGAAACAGCTGTCGTAAAGTAAAATAAATACTATTGTGATATAAAACAAAGTTTTTGAATTAACAGTTATAAAATGTTAAAATATCATAGATATAAAATTAAATACATTTTGTCATATACATACGCAAGTGGTCTTTACGACATTGAAATTATAATTTCTTTAAACAGATTGATTTTCTTTTAGTTTAAAAAAACCTGAAATGTTTAAGACTAAACTAATAATAATTTTCCTAGTTAAACTGAACATAAAGTCATTACGTTTTATGGAAATATGTTTCTTTTGGAAGCATTTAAATATACGTATGTATATAAAACAGTTTTAAAAACTATTGTTTATCATTGCTAGTTTTATTTTATCATCACAGACATCGTACAAGTGAATAACAATCACGTCATTGTTAACATTAAATATGTGTTTAAGTTCTAATATATAAACAAATTAAAATACAACTTAGGTGAACAATAGCAATATTGACTCGGAAATAGTTTGGTAACTTAGTAATATCTCTGTTATATTTGTTTTTTACATTTATTACATACTATTTATTAACTAACGAACCATCACGCCTCCCACCGAAGGGACAGGCAGAAATAATTGTACCCTACACTGTTTTTCTTGACACATACGTGTATACACAAAACCCCTCAGCGTTCATACATCGCGTCATATACGCACGCAGATTTCTACGTTACCTTACAATTAATTCATGTATATAATTTATTAATGGGATGTGTTAAGTAGTGGATATAATAATATATCGGTTTGTTATCATGTGTTAGATATCTTTTGAAAACGTTTGATTTATAGTTGTTACAAGATGTTAAGGTAGTGGCTTTTCCATTCGAGGTGTTGATTAATTTGTGGTTTTGTTGGGTTCATAGATTATTTGTGTGAAATGAGATATTAGCATGGTACCGCTTACTGTCATAATGTTTGACAAACTTTTACAGTTACCGAGTTTTATTAGAAATTTGTTTAATTCGGTTGATGATTTGTTGAATTTTAATGTAATTATTGAGTAAAATACAATTTTTTTGCCCGTGGTAAGCCTTCTTTTTGTTCTTTTTAGATGGTCCTGGAAAGAAGTTCGAAGATTAGTGTTCTGCAACACCTCCGTGTTGGATAGGGCCTTATGAATCCTTCCCCGCCTATCGTCTATCAGATCACCCGTCTGATGCCAAGCACCACTACATGTGACCCCAGGAATGGTGAGTAGAAACATACAAGTTTTCTATCATACGAATATTTGTACAAATAGCCGAAAACGTAGTGAAGCAAACAAACCGATATTTACAAAGAAATCATATAAGTTACCGACAGTTATAAGAAAATTTCTTTTGGTGGAAATCGAAAGAGCAATCTTCTGCTCGATAGCCTAATATTGTAAACATTTATCTTACGATTAATGCAACTACAATGTTCATTGTTTTAATTAACAATTTGCTTTTTGTTTCGCTTGCACGAATATCATTTGATAAGATCAAATGTTAAAAAATAACGCATTAGTCATGAAGATCAGTTATCGTATTTTAATAAAATAGTTTTATTGGTTAGAGCATTTTAAGAATTATTCGCTGTCTACAATATGATTACTAAAATAGAATAAAATTACCAAATATTTGGATAATAAGATTTTTTATTTTAAACAGGAAATATAAAAATAATCTAATCGGTTTCATGTCTTTGTCAGAGTGATCTTTCAAGTTTGTAGTCTTTTCGCAAAACTTTTATTTCATATTAAAACTGACGAGTAAGATTATATTAGGAGTTGTGGAGCAATTTCATAGGGTTATCTAACCCTTACAAACTTTAAAGTTTTGTATAAAAAAAATCCGAAAAGATTATTGCTTGACTGAACTCTCCGCCAAAGAAATGGATAGTATTCAAACATAATAGCAGTAAATAGCAAATTATTTAGACAATTTTTCTTCTAATACAAGGAGTTTTTTAGAGGTAAATTTTTTAAACTAGTAACATTGTTTCTACAGAATGTCAATTTAACAGTTAACAATTGATTTGTAGCCAATACGTTTTGCCATTTAACCATAAATAGACTGACATTAGAATAGTGCTTGCAAATTGTGCAAATTTATTTTGAAAATCATGGTTCGGTTCGCCAAACTTATCGCGCACTACGTTCATTTTACGGTCGACATAATCGTCAATTCGAGCAAGTTATTCGGAAAACCATGGATCGTTTTCGCACACCACGTATACCTAGCGGATAATACGCATCCACAAAGCCGACAATTGTCGAAAATTGAACTTCACGATTGCGCTTCGTTCGAGCTAGCCGTGGCGCTTATATGCCCGAAATCATATTTAAACAATAGTGATATAATTTTTTTTATTAAATGAAGCCAATATCATAGACATTAACATTATTTTAATGTGTTTTTTTTTTTAATATGTATAACCTCTAAAAAAAACACCCTATACGAGTATATGACAACGAAGTAAATGCTGGTAAAAATGTATAATAATATAGCACATTTTTATACAGAACAACATTTAAATGAAAATCTTTTGCTTCTTTGTTTTGTACCCTTGTTCTTGAATGGAATTTCGTTCGGAGTCGCCATCCGCTCCCCATACATAATATTTAGTCTCCGGCGAAGCAAACGATAGGTGAAGCAAGAAACTCGATCGCCCACAAAACATGTTTAATGAGATTATTGATCGCGGATCAGGGCCCATGCATAGAAGATCAGTCTCCGTTTTAGATTAAGTAATTGCGAATGCGTTGCTAATATATTATGCCTGCATTTTTATAACAATACATTAATATCTCCCAGTGACGCGTAGGAGGCACTCCGTGCTTCGCTCATTTAACTTTCATCGATTTTGATTAATATTCTTACTTATTCGTAAACATTCGACGAAAATTTTATACAATAGATTATCTAAAATCGTGAGAGATAAATCTATTTTCGGATTCTTTTAGGATATCTCAATTACGCGACCAACCTATTCTTCAATTAATAGTTTTTATTTCGTCTATAGATTCTGAAGCCATATCCATCATCTGTATTTCATTCGCGGTGTTCAAAAACGAAAAATAGCAATTACCCGGGAAATTTAACGAATCACAAAAAAGGTCAGATGACTTATACAAACGTAAAGTTTTGTTTTCTAGAAATTTTATTACATTTATGGGAATTACATGCTAAGAAATTATAAAATGTTGTATAATACCCAAGTAAGGCTTATTATGTCATTCCCATAATCCCAGAAGATATGAGTCCCGCCAATTATATCTTAATAACACAAACTATGTGCATTGCACAGTATGACACCCCTTTCCTTTCTGTTCTTCAAGATCTAATAACTATAATAGTTTGAGGTTAGTACTTTCGGAACGGCTCTCCTTTTACAAAATTTTCTACTCTTAAAAACTCGTTCAATGTGCAATCGTGATCGGAGTTGTAATATTACAAGAGAGATTTATGACATTATTATAATATATTCATGTATCCCATCTCTTAAATATTCATAACACAAACTATGTGCATTACAATATTTCGCCCCTTTATTTTATTTTTCAACATCTACTAAATACTTTGAGGTTAGTGCTATAAGAACGGCTATCCTCTTACAAGATTTTCTACTCTTAAAACAATCGTAAACAGTAATACTTTTTATCTTTATTATATTAATCTACTTCTTCAAACGCGTTTAAAATTTGACAATTAACTCAAAATACTTCCATTCACATGCGCACCGGGCATGCGCAATGGAAGTATTTCTCAGGCATTCGTAAATAATTTCTCGAAGTACTCGTATATCTCTCTCACTCTCTTGTATACAAAATATTGTCGTTCTCTCTTTGATTTCATCGGGTATTTATATTAAAATTTAATTTAAAGCTTGTATACTATACTTGAGCAAAAAAAAATAGAATAACTAAATTGTGTTTCTATCACACATCATTACACTTCGCATACATATTTCGGATAATTCTTATTTTTCATTCTTGTACAAACGTCTCTACATTTACACTATGTACGATATCTTCTCCAAAACACGTAATCAATATTAAATGAATAAACAATTCACAATTGATTAATTAAATCTATTGGTTTGTGATTATCATAATTCTCAGTTAGAAATTAATACACAATCCATGTATGCAATTGTAACCATTTACGATTTTCATCTTTAGCAAGTTTATGATTATAAGCTATTTGAAGAAGAATGTTGTCTGTCATCATTACGTGGGTACTCGCTAACTAAATAATTTATGAACGTTTATGATCCCGAGTTTCTATGCAAAACGAAAGTTATCCTCGCATTATTTGCATGACGATTTACGATCGTGAACTTGGATGTCCGAGAGTTGTCAGTGGGGACATCGATATGGCGGTGCTATCTTAGATCGACATTGTTTAGGGGACAATTGAACGCTCCGGACACGTGGATATAAATCGATATATGAGATATAATAAGGATGAATGTCGCAGTAATGAGAACGTTCTAGAAATTTTCGTAGACGCATTTTATTTTTGTTTTTAATTGCAAATTTTCAACTGTTTATATTTATAACGCTGTTATGACATCACAATATTTATTATTCACTTTTTATCACTTTTCATCAGGTGTTACAAACAACCCAAGACACAAATTGAAAGACTTACTAAAATGAAATTTGTTAGTCTATCTTTGATCTTCAGATTTTTTTAGACGTTGGCTATATCAACTGTACTGGTATTCATTGAATATTACATTGTTTTGGCTGAAACACTATGATATAATTAAACTCATAGAAAACACATGTTCACAAAACTAATTAACTAAATAACCATCACGCGATCCGGATCGGTAGGCAGAAATAATAGACTGCGACAGTGTTCTGTCGTGACATACTTCTCTCGATGTCTCTATATTTATATATCGTGTCATACGTGCAAGTTTATAACGTGGCCGACATCTAATGTTTGATTGATTTGATCGTGCCACGTTTTCCTCGGTCTTCTATTTCTAGTTTACATTTTCATCCTCTTATCATTTCATTTCATCTTCTGTCTGCATGCTTTCTCTCCATGTGTCCATACCACCTTAACGACCCTTTCATAATTTTGTTCGTAACGCTTTCATTCGCAATGCATTCACTTATTATATTTACATTAAACACTTCATCATAAATGTTTACATCAACATTAAATCTTTCAAATGCATCATTTTGCTTAATTACAAGCGAACACTGCTTTGAGTGTTTTCAGATTTGATAATTCCATAGAAAGGTGAAATTCAGCTCCCTTTTTAGATTTAATGAAATTTTCCCTTAAGCTTTCCCCCATTGGAAAAAAACTTTTATCTGTAGTATTTAATGCTTTATTGCACTTAATACAATCGTAGCTTGCTTACACTGTATAGATTTATGTTATACCATTTTACTATTCATTCAAAGGGCATAAAGTCCTAACTGTAAATAGTTGATTATGCTTCATTATATAGTGCTTAATTTTAAAGATCTTACCTAGCACCAAGAACTTGTACTACAACGAAGTTTATACACATAAAGAAAGCTTATATTAATCTTTGGTTTCTACACTAAAAGTTAATATTGATGTTTCTTTTTTCTTTCTTTTTTGTATACAACGGGTTGTTTGAACCCAATAACTGTATACAATTTGTTTGTAGCTATTATATTGATTCTCATGACATGTGATATGTAGCTAATTAATCGCCATTTAATTATCACGTGAATTCTACACCGAACCAAAGCCAGTATCACTTATATGAAATAATATTTAATTTATTTTTTATTTTAATTTACTGTATAAAAGGATCCCTGATATGGTTTGGACATATGGAACGAATGGGCGAGAGAAGAATGATGAAACTGTTGTATACATGCCGCGTGAGTAGAAAGAGGAGCCGTGGGAGTCCAAGGAAAGTACGGTATGACCAAATTAATCAAATACTAAAAGGCGATTACATATGAAGTCGGAAAATCAGCGAACGAGTTTGTTAAGATGCTTAAATGTAGAGGAAGCCAAGTCCATTCTCTAAGCCTACCGATAAGTTATATACGAGTAGTTTAATTGATTACAAAGTGAATGAATTTTTCATACATTTTGATTATTTTATAAACATTTATTGATACCGAGAAATTAAATTTTCAAACACTGTCAAAAGTAGAAAAACAGTGTATTAATTCATAAAAAGAGTAACCCATGATACATTTTAGTAATCCATTAATGATATAAAATTCCATATAAGATCATATTTAGAAATTAGTACAATCAAATAGATTTCTTTTTGTAAATTTATTGAACAGCGATAAATTAATAAATATAAAAAACGGTATCAATGAATGACATACATAATGAAATACGAAGGCGAAATATGTCCAAATATTTCAGCCAAAATAAATATATGTTCAAATTCTTCTTTTTCTTCTTCTTCCTCAGCCTATTCCCGTCCACTCCTGGACAAAGGCCTCCTCCATTCGCTTCTATGTCACTCTGTCTTGTGCAGACTGCATCCAGGTTATTCCGACGTATCTGTTTAGATCATACTTCCACCGTGGTTGCGATCGCCCTGCACTTCTCTTTGCCTTCCACGGTCTCCAAGACAGCAGTCTTCTTGTCCATTTTTCATCTGAGCCAGAAGCCAGATGCCCACTGCCATTTTAGAGTCGCCACCCGGTGGATGTTGTCAGTGACTTTTGTTTTTTCTCTCACCGTACCGTTTCTGACTCTGTCTCTTAGGCTTATTCCATGGCTCTTTGGGTCACTCGTAGTTTCTCGGCACTTTGTTTGGATAATGTTACATTTTCAAGACTTTTTAGACGTTTGCTTATGTTCTGATTATGTAGCATCAAAATTTGTTTTTTTAGCACATTAAGGGGAAGGTTGAGATAAAAATAAATAGGAAATTAATCTAAATTAAAGAAGTCGAATAATATTAATCGATGTATGATTAAGTGTATAGAATTCCATAATGATGTTATTGAAATAAACAAAAGTTGTTTAAAAATAGAAGAACTAAAAATTCTATAAATATATATTTCTATAAATTTTTTATAAAAATGCTATAAAAACATATTTGTCCAATTCTTAGAATCCTGTTGTGAAAAGAGCCAGCTAATCACTCTCCACAGAAATACCCAGAAATTAAACTAACAATGCACCTATAATTGTTAACCACTTCCACAAATAATCTGTGTAGAAGTGGCGGGGACATATAAGTAACACATTATATTTAAGCCTGCACACTCGAAGATGTCCTCATAAGACGAAACACGTGTCGTGAATATTTCATATAATTTATAGAATTTTTAGTTCTTCTATTTTTAAATAACTTTTGTTTATTTTAATAACATCAAGACGAATAATGTATATAAAATTAATTCATGCCATACATTCTCATTCCCGGTAGATGCACCCATAGCCGTGGAATCATGAATGAAGAATAAATGGTTATTTAGGAGTGTACAGCCATAAATCGAAGGGGGGAAGTAAGGGACGCGGGGTTGCCAGGTTTATTACCGGCCCCGTGCGGAGGATGATGTGATGAATATGCATATCGTCTGCGGTGACCAGAGATCATCTCAGATGGCGATCACTCTCCGCGCCATGGAGATAGATAACCTTTCTCATTCTGATGCTGCGGTTAGGATATTAAGTATTAAACGCACGATTATTATATGAACTTGACATGTTACGTATTCATAATTTAATGAATTTTTAACAATTCATGTATGTTCTACTTTTATTTAGTATTTTATTAACAAATAATCAATACGAATTTAGAAGTTTTATTTTATTTAAAAAAAATTATATGTAAATTATGTAAATGGAACCAGAAATAGAGGAAGAGCGAGGAAAACGTGGCACGACCAAATAAATCAAATATTGAATGTCGGCCATGTGAGGAGTCAGAGAAATCGACGCGCGTGCATGACACGATGTATGAATGTTGAGAAAGCGAGAGAAATATGTAAGGAAAGAAAAGTATGGCAGTTCATTCTTTCTGCCTACCCCTTCGGGGAGACGGCGTGATGGTTAGTTAGTTAGTTAGTTACGTATATTCTACAATTATTTAGTATTTTATTAACAAATAATTAATACGAATCTCAAAGTTTTATTATATTTTTGTTATGTGAGCTTATTATAATCAGTGAACATGTATGACTACATTTATAAGCCCTTTTAATTAACTTAAAATTTTTTCTGTATTCGCCATACTTTGTTTTGTAGATGTTTTATTTGTATTTTTCTTTTTTATATACTATGTATACAACACTAATTGTTTAAAAATATAAAATAAAATATCATACATGTTTCGGACAACCCAGTCCTTCTTCTGTGATATTATGAAGATATTTAAAATATTATAAAATTGTTAAAAAATATTATCAGTTATACTGTCAAAAAAAAACATCTGTCAAAATTGATCATATTTGTTAACAATTTTATAACATTCTAAATATATTTATAATATCTCTAAAGAAGGACCGGGTTATCCGAAACATGCCTGATATTAAATTTTTTTTTTTTAACAGTTAGTGTTTTATACAAAGTATATAAAAAAGAAAAAGACAAATAATACTTAAAATTTACTAAATATTTTACAAGGATGAAAGTTTTAATATTCTATTGTATTTAGAGTATTACAAATTATTATGCTATGGCATTTGGACCTCGAAATAAGAAAATACATTTTCTCAAAATTAAGTTTCACATTCTACTATGATGACTCGTGTTGTATACATATTGTTATTTTGTTGTACTCTATGTTACGCAAAATATTTTTTAAAATAACGTTGTTTGGACGTGTAATATTAGGAAAAGAGAAACCGACCAGTCCAGACTCCAAATTGTAAAGTTTGATCATTGTACTGTTTTCGTTATCATGGTCTGGTAAACTAAATAGATTTGTAACAGATATAGTGGCGCCAAACGGAAATGTACTATAAAAACTTGTTTACATCTCTACTGTTACATTATATTACAATATTATGTTATGGGAGTATTTATAATTCGTAAACAATTAAATTAGGTCATTTACGTGCTACGCAAAAATATAAATGTTTAGAATAAAAAAAATAAGAAAACACTTATAAATTATATGACACAAAGTTGCATAAATTAGAGTAAAAGTGTTATAGAGGCAGCTTTTGTTATAACAGACCCATCGTCGCGCTTTGAGTGTAATTGGTGCGATAAGCAGAAAGGGAAATATTTTGTTCATGCTAAGTTCTGTACGATATAATGGCGTGTTAAGCATTAATTTGATTATTCGAATCAATATCACGGTGTTACTCGTACATTTTAAAGTTGTTGTGTTTAATAAATGTTTTTTGACTTTTTAAAATGCGTTACATGGGTGCTGCATCTGTAAATAAATATACATACACAATTTTTTATGAGGTTATTTAAATTAAATTGGAATAAAAAAAGATAAAAACAAATTAGCTAAAAAGTTTTTATGTATTTTTCTATTTCATACACTTTGTATATACAACACAGATATTAAAATAATTAAATTATATAGAAATGATTCAGGCAAAAAGTCCTTCTTCAGTAAAGATGCATTTTTTAAAATATTATAAAACTGTTAACATGATCTGACAGATGTTATAAGGATTTATTTTGGAACGTTTTTGCTTTTGTTATAACAAATATTATGATTCAATTTAATATTAAAAATAATAATTTAAGATTCTTATTGGGGTTCCTTTGTTCTAAGTAATAACCTGAACCCCAATAAGAACTTTAAATTAATATTTAAATTTTTTTATTGAATCATAATATTTGTTATAACAAAAGCATAAACATTCCAAAATAAATCTATATATAATAACATCTGCCAGATCATGTTAACAGTTTTATTAACTAACTAACTAACTAACCATCACGCCGTCTCCCCGAAGGGGTAGGCAGAAAGAATGGACTGCCACACCTTTCTTTCCTGACATATTTCTCTCGCTTCCTCAACATTCATACATCGTGTCATGCACGCGCGTCGATTTCTCTGACTCCTCACATGGCCGACATTCAATATTTGATTTATTTGATCGTGCCACGTTTTCCTCGATCTTCCTCTATTTCTGGTTCCATTTACATCATTAACATATATAATTTTTTTACCATTCTTTCTTCATTCATTCTTTCCATATGTCCAAACCATCTTAATGATCCTTTCATTATTTGTTCATGACACCATCATTCGCACCGCATTCACTTCTTATATTTTCATTCGACACTCTATCATACACAGAATATCCACACATTCGTCTAAGAGATCTCATTTCTACTGCATTTATTCTACTTTCATCCTTCCTTTGCCAGTTCCATGCTTCGATTCCATACATAAGGGTCGGTAGAAGAACACCATTGTGCACTGCCATTCTAGCTTTTTTGGATAGGTTTTGTTTGCGATGACAACTTTAAGTGCACCATTCACTTTGTTGCCTGCCCCAACCCTTCTTTCAATATCCCTCTCCACTCTCCCATCTCTTGTAAACATACTACCTAAATACACAAACTCAACTACTTGCTCCAAGTTTTCACCATTCACGCTAATGTTGCAGACTGTCGTGGTTTCATCCTTTTCAAAAATCATTACCTTGGACTTATTAACATTACCTTGGACTTATTAACATTCATCATCAGATCATTTCGCATGCATACCTCATACATACAATTCACCAGGACTTGTAGTTCATGCTCGTTGTCAGCAAGTAGGACAGCGTCATCCGCATACAAGAGACAGCTTACTGACAGCTTATTATATTTTAAAAAATGTATTTTTATTGAAGAAGGACTGTTTGTATAATTTATTTTATTTTTTTAATATAAGTGTTGTATATACAAAGTGTATAAAAAAGAAAAATAGGAATAAACCAGCATAACAACATAAAGTATGGCGTATATAGAAGAAATACTAAAAAGTTTCATTACAATATACAATATATTATGTTTTATTCTTCTAGTTTCGCTCAGTTTCGTAGCTGATGAATGCAAGATGAAGAAGCTGGAAGCGAGCTATCGAAATTGGTCGAAACTAGAGATATACATTTGGAATAAAACTTGATACATATGATAAAATTAGTTTTCCATTATTTATAATAAAAAAATTTCGATAAACAAAATTCATATTTTAAAGAGTTATATAAGGTTTCGTTTAGGCAAATTATGTTTTGAAGTATAATATTATTATATATACAACATAAATGTTTAACTTATTGGGTGGGAAAAATAACTCTTTGGTTTGATATACAGTAGTATTGGTCTATCAATATATATTTTTAATCATGCTATATACTTAATATTCATTCAAAAATACGCTTTATTTTTCTGACAAGGCTAGATTATTAGCGACCACGGTTGTTTTCAAATAAAAAAAAATCGTTGTATTAATGTATCTTTATTTTTGTTTTAAAACAAACCTTCAAAAAAGTTCATCTATATATTTGTCCTCTACTACTATTTATTACCCAAAAAAGAAAACTATTCAAAGTGAATATATACCAACGTAAGAACGATTTGTAATCGATGGTAGTACCTACTATTTTTCATTGATTTTTTAAAAATAATATGAAATTCTACAAAAAATAGCTACATATAAAACTTAATGTTGACAAAAACGTATATTTTCTAGAAGTTTGACAGTATGTTTAATATAATATATTATAGGAGTAGCACGTTTTTTCCCACTATAGCATTATATTATGTAATTTTTTAAGATAATCAAATGATTTTACTGAAATCTCTTGATGGAAGTTCATTTTAAATAATAATTAAATAAAACGATGTTTTTTAACTACTTCCACTTTTGTCTTTATTTAGACAGCGACCGGTTTCGCCAGGCTCGCTGGCATCGACAGACTGGTAACACTATTGTAAACTTAGTCCTTTATATACATACAGATCAGGGGTGGTAAACATGATTCTATACAAAAATAATCTTCAAGTATTTATGTAAAATTTTTCTGAATTTAACTATTGGTATTACAGGTATTCTTGGAGGTTCGTGTTTAATACAATGGGTTTTAATTTTTATTATCTCTTACATATTCATATATAATGTTTGAAAAAATGGTAATTTTGTTTAAATTATTACTGAATTTAAATATTATATATTATATTTCTTGGTCCGTAAGGTTGGCCGCGCCTTATTCGGTTTTCCCAATCCATATAGCTGCTAGGGTCTGGAATCAATCTATACGAGAATAAATAAGAATTTATATTAAAAGGCAAAACATATCATTTTAATAAAACGTTTTCATAAATAGTATGAAGAGAGTCAGCTTAATACTAGCAAAACTAAATGCATTGAATATTCCATATGCAGAGTTTGTAGTTAATAAAATATAATTTACGACTAATATCAATGAAAACAAGGTTTTTTGAATACAAAACAGAAAAATAACTTTTCAATTCAATATAGCGTCACAACCGATGGTCACCCTAAATTCTCGATATGGTTTACTGTCGCGCTTAATATGTATGCGCGGTATAAATCTACAAATAAAGCGATTGAATATAAAGAAGACCTTAGGTGTGCAAAAAAAAAACATTTTTCTCAACGTACTCAAACAAGTGAAGATGCGTTAATTTTGTGCAATATGTTTTGGTATCTTGTTTTTGTATCTCTTATATTGTAAGAATAGCAGAAACAGGAAAAAAATTAATATAATTATTATTAACGTAGTTATCCTACCGTATACTAGTGGATCAGATTTCTGGTCGGAGCGCTTGGGGTGGAACAACTTTTCTTTCGCATTACCTTTGTATAATTTTTTCGTCTCATTAGTTTTGGCAGAGCATTAACTATATTTAATGCGGAATAACTGTTAAATTGAATTGATAGGACTGCAAGTATACGAAATGAAAGTTGTCCATTAGAGTCAATTTAGCTGGAAAATTTGTCGTGAAGATATTTAAAAAAAAAACTAAAATTCCAAACTATCCGGAAAAAACTTGAGGTAATATTGTTCGAAAATATTATCATATACTCGTATTTCAGTTCTGTAATAAAATAATGTCAAAATTTTCAAATGATGCGTTCATTTTATCACCTTTAAGAAAACATCATGAACGTTACTAATTTTTGCGTTTGAAGGGTTTGCTCCCCTTATTTAGATTAAAACACATTTTTTTCAAATGTTGGGATTATTTTTCTTCAGATGTTGTGTCAACTGAAATACCAATGCTTTAATTTATATGTTAGACATAGTATTAAAATTGCACATTGTTAACGCCTTAAGTTTATCAAAAATGAGTTTAATATTTTTTTAAATATGAGCAAGGAATTGGAAAAATATCATGCTTTAAGAAAATATCACTACGGATTGTGTGCTATTTTTATTAATTAATCACCCCGAGAACTGATTAATACAAATGAAGACGTCTGTTTCCTAGAAGTTTTATTTATTTTATAGGAATGACATTTGTATTAAATATACTTTTGTATTAAACACTTAATTTATCGTGTCCCATTATAAAAAAATACATAACACTTTTTGTACTTTCTTTTCACCACTTTATTTTGTTTTGTTTAGTTTATCTTCATTTTCTTCTTCTTCCTTGTTTTAGACCTATGTGGTTTCTTCTTCAGAGTGTTGCTCTTCCTGTGAGGTAGTTTCCCAGCTGTCCTTATATCTTTTAGGAGGTCTTCCACGAGGACGAGTCCCAAGAGGCTGATTATGCAGGGCAATATAAGATAGTCTTGTCTTTGAGTAAATAAACTGATTTGATTTGAGAATCAATTGTATCTCAATAGAGACGAAGATGCAAATTGGAAACAGAATATGGTTGATCAAGGTGTTTATAGGACTTACGACCTGTCATTGGTTGGGTTAAGCGCATGCTTTATGTAAAACAACATTCCCCATTCCACCTTATTTTTTCTTATGACCACCATGTCTGACAAATTTTTGGAAATTGTATATATGTTAATCTCCAACACCACCCTTGACATGGTAGTATATTCAATATGCACACTAACGACATCTTTGAAGATTGTTTTTTAAGCATAGAGCAGAAGATCTTTTTAACGCAATGTGAAAGGCTACCGCCATTTTACCGCATTGCTATTAACCGCCTGGAGATGTCACTCCAATCTATATGCTATAATTTTGACCAGTTTTGGTTTTTTACAACATTTTGAATGTATACAAATACTTGTAGACGAACAACTGGATTTCACACATTGCGGGCTATCAATTCAAGAATTAATTGTATCTCAATAGAGACGAAGATGCAAATTGGAAACAGAATATGGTTGATCATATTCTGTTTCCAATTTGCATCTTGATTTGATTTGATTTGATTTGAGAGCCTGGTAGTGTTCATTCTTTGGACATGACCGTATCAGTCCCTTCTTCGCTGTCTATTCCATCTCATAATATCCTTAGTTTATCGGATACAACACTTTTATATTTTTTTACACCCCTTTAATTGTTTTATCAAACCAACCGGTTTAGCACCCGCTGAAGCTTCATCAGGGCTACGAAAACAAACGGATTTGTTTTGGACCGATTGTGTTTTCGTAACCCTGACGAAGCTCCGGCGGAAGCGAAATCGGTTGGTTCGATAAAACAAAATAGAGCGGTGTAAAAAGAAAATACAAAAGTGTTGTAAATTTTTTTGTATAAGATATAATTTGTTAAAAGTTTATATCGTTTTCCCGATGATGAAGGTGTGAAGCCTTCGAAATATGTCGAGAAAAAAAATTCACAAGTGAAAAAAAAAACAGTATTTTAGTTCATGAAATAACGCTGCTGAAATGTTATTTATGTATCAAATCACTCAATGTATCAATTATTTGATTTAAATTTAAATTGTTGCTAATTTCTTTTTTATATTTTGTGGTCGGGATTACAAAGTGTTTACATATTGTATAAAGTAATTTTATATCTAGTACCACATTATGTCCTTCCAATTTTTAAACACAGTTTTAACGTAGAGCTCTGCATGATATCACATCGAAGGCATACATTAAACGTACTGATCAAGGGATTAACGTGAATAATGGTGCGTTAATCTCTGTATTGCAGGCTGCCGAAAGAAATCTGATCGCGTTTATATTTTCTCTATGAGTTTTGTAATCCGGCCGCGCCCAGTTTTATCCGAGACGTCTCATAATTGGTTTAACGATCGCCATTATGGTTATACAGCGTTCGCTACGATAGCAAACTGCATATTGGGTAATTACCTTGCTGGCTTCAGGGTCTGACTGAGATTTTTCAGTATCATCACTCAATATCTCAACAAAATGGTGGATTAACCAAAATGTATTATTAAACTCGAGTTTTATCTGTCCTTCTGTATCGTTTATACCTTTTACAGAATTATAATAATATATAATTGTATTTGGTTTTGATATTTTGATATCTTATTTTTTTAGTACATGATAATTGAAGGTTATGTTGAGAAAGTAATAAAATTATGCTTTAATAAAATTAAAGATAATTTCAAAATCCGGGAGCCAATATAGACAAATATGGTACATGCATAGCTCCTCATGGTGGGAACTTATTAACCGAAAAACGACTGGAGTCGTGTTACGGAATTAAATGATGTTTGTTTAATACATCTTTATCTAAATATTATGTATATTAATTTATAAATGCCTAATAATTTCATATTTAAAAAAACAATTATTGCATCATCATAAAAGGGGCGGCTTTTTAAAAAAAATTATTCCACCAATCGACTCCAATTACGTATTTAACATTTACGTTTTGAAGATATCAGGATTATTCGACACTTGGCAAACGTTAATACAACAGATCTAAAAAATACTAAAGGCAACGTTCCTACAACTACACAAAATAAAAATATGAACAACTACGACAGAATAACGTCAGGATTATACATTTTTATGAATTAAAACACAATTTTTTCCACTTTTGAGTTTATTTTTCTCGACATGTTTCAAAGGCTTACCTTCATCATCGGGAGAACGATATAAACTGAACGATTTATATCGTTCTCCCGATGATGAAGGTGTAAGCCTTCGAAACATGTCGAGAAAAATAAACTCAAAAGTGGAGAAAATTGTGTTTTAATGCATAAAAGTTCGTCGTTATGGAATTCCAGTGTTAACGCCTTAAGTTTATCTAAGATTACATTATTTAATGCTTCGAATTACCTTAGAGAACCACTTCTAAACTCTTCATGGTGATTTGTCATTTTAAAAAGTGGTTATAATATATAATCAGTAAAATTATCTATCCTCCCGGTGTGAGGTCTTCCCGGTGTTCACAATCACTTGAGAGTAAAAATTATTATTTGAAATTTGTGATGTTGTTTTTAGTTATAAGCTTTATGAAATGTTAATATAAAAAAAAATCGCTTATATTATTGATTAACTCCGCTTTCGTTTATACCATTTTTGTAATCACCACGCATAAGTACCTATGTTAATTATTTTTTTATACATATTTTGTTTGGTCATTTGAAATTCACGAAAAAACAGGTTTTTAAACATCCTGTAGTTGTATTCTAAAATAATGGCAATGAGATTAAATTAAGTTTAATAAAGTTGTAAGAAATTTTGTTATTAGATCGTTTATGATAATGAAACTCATATGATACAAAAATTAACATAATTTATTAATAAAAATATGTAATTGAATGCCAATTTTCAAAGGCCGTTGATAACATAACTTGTTTATGATTACAAATATGCGTATTTTGAACGCTTATAAAATAAGCTTTTTTTTTATCCATATGACCTCTATATAACCATGGCTGCTTCATTATCATTTGCGCGTTGATGAAATACTGTCTCCTAAAAATTTTACGAATTTTAAAAATGGCATTTTAATGTTGTAAATAAAGATTTTTAAATGCGCTGAACCGGCAGTTTAGTTATTTATTTTTTGGTCGTTCTTTACATCATTACAGCACAAGCCAAATTAATGTAAAGGGTAAAGCTATCATAGTGATTCTCATGACATGTGATAGGTGGGTAATCTATCGCCATTTTATCGTCACTTGAATTCTTCACCAGACCAAAAGCCAGGAATTGAACCCGGGACCTTCGATATGGTTGTCAAAGCACTTACCACTCGGTCACGAAGGTTGTTAACAGTTGATTGTAACACCTGATGATTAGCGAAACAGATGTCGCGACAACTTTTTAGAAATTAAATCAACTGTGATATTATCACAGTGTTTCAATTAAACAGTTAATAATGTTGAAATGTGTTTTCACCAAAACCATGGATTATACGTATCTATAATAAATGTTTTTTGATTTTATCAACATCTCAATACTTTTTTAGGTTCCTATCAATAAATTACTAACTAACTCGGAGGGGTAGGCTGAGAAATGAAACGTCATTTTGTTTTATCTTGACATAACTCTCGCACCTCTTCAAACTAAGTTGCCATACCTAATGCATGTATTGCAATACTTACTTATTCCGGTTGAGTTCAAAAATTGTATGTTTTTTCACTCAATATTTATGAAACAAAATACAAATAGCTTTTTTTAATAAATTCAATTTCTCTGGGTCAAAAAACCTTTTTTTATCGAAAAAAAATTATACAAAAAATACAGGTCTCATGGATCTTTAGTTAAGAGGTATAGTATATTCGAAATGTCTTGTTAAGAAACCCATATCTGGAACTAGCAGTGTTAAGACATGTGAAAAATCGAATATTTCAATGAAATTATAGAGATTAGAAGACCTGCATTTTAATATATATATAAATTCATCTTCCTTCTTATTTTCTCACGGTTATGATAGGACCTCCGACGTTGACTATCATTTTAGAGAAGGCTTCTCTTCTCAGGTAGTTCCAACATTCAAGGGTCTCTAGGGTCTCATTCTCGGGGCTATGCTCATCGTATCATTAAAAATGTTTAAGATAAATTTAAGGCGTTAACACTGTGGAATTCTGTAATGATAATTTTTCCATTTTTCATTTTATTTTTCTCGACATGTTTCAAAGCTTTACACCCTTCACCATTGAGAGAATATCATTTCTTTATATCGTTAATATCGTTTTCTTGATGATTTAAGTATAAAGCCTTCGAAACACGTGGAGAAAAATAAACTCAAAAGTGTAAAAAAACGGTCTTTTAATTCATAAAAAAAATCGTTACTAAATAATGAGTATGATTCAAAATATAAATACAAATGTCTGTATTAAACGATTTTATTATATTTTGATGGAATGACAAATTTTGTCTTGCTAAGATGCATCAAATATGAACAAAACTTCTAGACAACAGACTTTTCCTTTGAATTTTTATGGAGTTTTACATCAATGTTTAAGAAAAAATAAATGAGTATCTTCCTCTTTATGTGTCAGGCCGGGTATCTCCGGCATTGAGTATTACTTGATAGTATATGTCCTTGTCATGTGCAGTTCGAAACAACACCTCGCCAGTTCTTATCGCCGTCCAACCACGTATGTTCCGTAGTAAAGAGATCTGTTTTGTACCCACACCTGGACGACTCTCTATTTGGCACTTTATGATTAAGTGCGACAGTTAGTACTTATCTCCTCTGAGCACATGTCCCAGGTAGGACACCTTCCGGACCTTGATATCAGCCAGCAATTGTCTATTAATTCTTGTTCTTTGCAGCACACTTACATTGCTTACTACACTTACTTACTTCCTATGGCTATACAACTCTTGTAGAGTTTTAGCCTCCTAGATGATTTTTCGCCAAGCTCCTCGATCGTGAATACGTTCTAACTATAATAAACAAAATTGTATTTTTGTTTTATTTGGGTATTTGCGTTCTTCCTTGTTGCGTGGTATCCTTATTAACAATCATTTCAGAAATCGTTACACATTTATTTCAGTTATATGTATCCCTTATTGTGGGTATGACTACAATTGCAGTTTAAAAATGTGGTTTCGAACTACGCAAATTACATTTGCAGCTTATATACGAGAATGAATGTAACTACTTTAAAGCCTTTACTTTAAAGCCTTCCGACAAAATTATGATTACTACTAAACGAGTTTAATGATAAAGTAGGAGTATCCGTCTGAACTGTAAATGTAGTAGGCCATAGTTTAAGGCTTTTTTTTACTGCAAATGTAGCTAGCCGCACTATGGGGGTTAATAAACTATGAGGATCTACAGGATCATGTTTTTTTTTACATTTTTACCATAGCTGTGTCATGCTTAAGGAAGTATTGTGTATAGCTATATTAGCTTTAAAGTGTAATGATTTTTTTTTGTTTAACCATCATATTATACAAGTGCCCTTACGGGCGTGAAATTAAATCAATCAGTATATAAAACAGTGCAAGTGAAAACTTATAATACCCGTGAATTAATCTGTTTGATTCCGTTATTAACTATTCTTCTGAGCGATTTCATATTTGATGTGTTATTAAACTGTTGTTTCTGACATCAGAGTTCATAAAGCAGTCCACCGAGCTATGTTTTTGCCCCGAGCCCTGAATAGAGTTGCTCCATATCAATTATCCGGCATTAAATATCTGATAACACTACTTGCTCCGAGTGTGATGCAATGACCCACATCATGAATGCTATATAATTTAAAGTATATAAAGCATGTTGGATTTTTAGAAATAAATTAACACATTATTTTTATTAATGAATACGTCTGTACAAAAATTTCACATAAATGATTTATTTATTATATTTATGAAACATTAATATATTAAAGACCTTTATATATAAGTGTTTCATTTTACTAGGGATTGGTTTACAGCAAAGTCTCTTTTGATGTTTTTTGGGATATCTCTTGGGCATGCCACACAAGACACTTACTTACTTACTTCCTATGGCTATACAACTCTTGAAGAGTTTTAGCCTCCTTGATGATTTGGTGTTATAATATTATAATATCAGTCCTTTTAACAATTGTCATTTTATCATATTTTATCAAGTTTGACATTGACATTCACGTGGAAGAATAATATTTAAAAAAATCTGGCAAAAAAGGAGTCCATCCAGGCATCCACCCAATTCTTGACATGTGCATACGAATGGAAGTGCTGTTGTTCTAAGGCATGCATCATGGATCTGAACAAGTGGTAGTCCAATGGTGCCACGTTTGGTGAATAAGGCGGTGCGGTATAATCTCCTAACCCACATTTTGTATTTTTTGCACTTCCACAGGAATTTTATGCACCTCAGCTACACTATTTTTCCAAGTATATAATAAGAGAACGCCAAAACTTCCCGCAAATTTTTCATATTAACCAGAAAAGTCGACATTTTAAGGAGCGATAAAACAAATGTTGTTGTGAGAATGACAAATTCCCATAAACTATAATGAAACTTCGAGAAAACATACGTTTTTATTCGCATCATTTATTTAATATGGAATTTTTAACATTGTTGTTCAAGAAACAATAAATATATATATTTATACTTTTTGGGTGTTTTAGCATTAGACGAGTAGGAACTTTACCGTTTTATTTTCATTTTATTGATTTTCTTGTAAAAATTATAAGTTGTGCATTTGTAAATGACTCATCATGTTGATTTACCCATAGCTTTCTTCACAAAATATCTGGTAGGAGAAATTATAATAAAAGCGAGATAAAGTTTATGGTGTAATGTTTTATTGTTCAATATAAATTCTTCTATATATTTTGTATAAATGTTTTCTATTCTTTAATCACTTAACAATAATAGTAGTTGGTAACAAACGTTTCGCTTTAAGGCAACATCTTATGTTTACAACGTAAAAAAATACACATCTTCGTGGTTCTTTTTACAAATCTTACAGGTATAAATAGGTAGGATTATATTACACTTAATCATAATTTGTTACGTACAAAAGCGTCTCTCGGAGACGTCCGCGCGTCCCGCGGTTAGGTTCATAAAGATTTAATCTGATACAAATATAATATTACATCTACGGTGCTCAAATAGGAAGATCGAGTTTACATCTAGGTGAATACATGACGGAGAACATCTCTGGTAGGACCTCGCGGCTAGGTGTTGTCGGGCGGCGAGGCGGACGGCCGCGTCTGGGCGGGCGCCGTGGGCCGCGCCAGGCGCGCCGCCGTCACCTTGCCCATGAAAGAGCGAATCTCCTCAAAGTAGCAGTCGTCGGCGGGAAGGCGGGTGGCTCCACCGGGCGGGGCTGCTCCAGCGCCCTCCGCCTCGTGCTTGCGGAGGTGACGGTCCAAGTTCGTCTGCTGCCCGAAACAGCGCTCGCACAGTGCACACTTGAAAGGCTTTTCCTTATTGTGAATATTTCTCACGTGACGCTGGAGGTTACTGGAGATGGAGAAGGATCGTTCGCAGTACTTGCAGCGGTAGGGCTGTTCGCCCGTGTGTGTGCGCAAGTGCCTCGTGAGGTTGGCACTGCGCGGGAACACCTTTCCGCAGAACTTGCAGGCGTATCTGTCCCTCGGCCTCCCGGGTGGTTGCGGTGCCGGCGGAGTCGGCGGGGCAGGCGGCGCGCCTATAGGGCAGAAGGGGTATCTTGGCGGGAAAGGTGGGTAGAGGGACACCGGTAACCTCCGCACGGCCTCCAGCACGGCCGGGTGCAAGGGCGGCGGCACGAACATGCCTCTGGGCGGCGTTATTAGATTTCTATCTTCCATGTGGTCTTCTGTTTTATCCGGCGAAGGAGATCTCAATATAAGGTTTTGATTTTCATCTTCGATGCGCCTACGTATGAGGAGGAGTGAGAGTTTTTTACGGTCCACGCGCAGATCTAAGGGTTCGTCTGTGGCCAGGGCGGGCAGTGATCGGGGCGGCATGTGAGCCGGCGAGAGGGCGGGGGAGCAGCGATTGATATCTCGTGGGGCGCGCACCTGCAGCGGACATGGCAGAGCGGGGGCCAGGGGTGGCCCGGCAGCCGCGCGGGGCGAGCACCGCCCTGACACCATCTTGCGAGGGGAGTGGTCCTTCTCTCGCATGGCGGCCAGCGCTCCGGCCGCCTGGCTCATGGGAACACCTCCTGAGAACAAGAAAATAACACTATAAGTATTCATTCACAATTTTTTGAGTTTTTAAATTAATTTGTCAATGGTGGAAAATAACAGTAAACGAAATCACGCAGGATTTAGAAGCACAGCGTAAGAGACGACGCCGCAGAGATGAGTAGGATACGAAAAGAAAGACCATTGGGAGATGGTAGCGGTTCAACATCTTTCCCTGATCTAGATGCCTCAGAGTCTATGGATAAAGGATTGGCCTCTTTAGCTACGCATTAGGACCGACAATCGTGAAGGTCAACTTTCATCGGATATCAGAAACAGCCGATGGTAAAGATGATTGTGTTTATATTGATGAAGTATTATACACGTTACTACATTGTCAGTTTCTAATTGATCAAATAACCTTTCCTACCGCGCACATATATTATGAGGGAATAATAACTAAAACCGCGAATGCCTATTGTGGAAATTGTGGTTATTTATTATGTATCTTAAGGATATTTATCTTGTATCGTGTCCCCTTGCGAGAGTGCGGCACGAGCCACCGTTATTCGCCGACATTAACTTAAGCTGTCATCTCCCATCTCGGTGGCCACGACTGCTCTACACGCACGGAGAGCAAATTAGACCATCGATCCGCGGCACAATGGCCGTCTTATAATAATACCCATTCTTTCCGCCTACTGGGTGGTTATACATAATGTTATTTTTTAAATTTTTTCAAATTATTCATTGTTCATTCGATATCTTATCAACTAATTAAAAAACGAATATTAAAACAAAAATTGGCTATCGTAATCTTAATATAACTAACTAACTAATTAACCATCACGCCTTCTCCCCGAAGGGGTAGGCAGAAAGAATGGACTGCCACACTTTTCTTTCCTGACATATTTTTCTCGCTTCCTCAACATTCATACATCGTGTCATGCACGCGCGTCGATTTTTCTGACTTTTCACATGGCCGACATTAAATACTTGATTTATTTGATCGTGCCACGTTTTCCTCGGTCTTCTTCTATTTCTGGTTCCATTCACATCGTTAACATATAATTTTTTTACCATTCATAAAGATCCTTTCATTATTTTGTTCATAACACCATCATTCGCACCGCATTCACTTCTTATATTTTCATTCGACACTATCATACACAGAGTATCCACACATTCGTCTAAGAGATCTCATTTCTATTGCGTTTATTCTACTTTTATTCTTCTTTTGCCAGTTTAATGCTTCGCTTCCATACATATTATAAATAGGAAAAAACTCCGATGTCGTCAAAGAAAGAGTACGAGAATATTTTGAATATGAGAGAGCGAGATATAAATTCTCTGCGAAAGTAATTTGTAAAGCACGTGATGCGCATGCCCGAGAACGTATCTGGATTATTTTGAAATTTGTTCTGATTATTAAACAAACAAATAATATACTTTACTTATAATTTAGTTAACTAACGTTTATATTTGGGTTGCAACTAGTTCATTATTAATCTCTGATATATTACAAAACGTTTCCTTTTCTGGAACATAAAGTGAACAATTCGGTTTTAAATTAAAGTTAGTTCTTGTTCTCGAATAACAAAGTATTATGAGGTGTTTTTGTGACCATCATCAGGATGAATGATGTTATCCAAAGCGTCGGTTACGAACAAAAACCGTTGCACGCGTAAACTAAGTAAAGAAATATAGCTTTTTAATTATAAGTCATGAGTTTTATGTTTAAATTTCCAATCATAACAAATCAACACGTTTACTGCAATGAAATGTTAGCGTTTGATTTTATATTCAATCTTGGTTTGATGTGTAAAGGTTTATGGCAAGTTATTTAATTTATTCGCAGATTGCATTATTTCCTAGTACTGAGCACTACAACGTCAATTTCATCTCTAAGTAATAAAATAGCAGGAAAGGACATTTGACCGTTCGATTGTTGTAAACAGTCTGTACGTCCGTAACAACAGCGTAAATATGTATATGTTATGTAGGTTGGTTTGTGTCGGACATTTCCCTTTGACAATAGAGGTCTTGTTGCCCGACAAAGGAGCGACATCTACCCACAAGAATGGAATAAAGTGCGAAACAATTCATTTCGGAAAACAAGTAAGTATTGTGAGTACGTTGGCATGTCTCTCCGCAATAATAACGCGATACTATCTTTCTTTCTCATATCACGCCGGTCAGTTTGAACAGAACATGTATTGTGGCTTTCAGTTTAGAGAGAAAACCATTTTATGAATCATTTGCTCTGTAGTCCACTCTGTTACATAAAGCGATATAAATTGCATTTATTTTCTGAATGTAATTTTTTAACCAAAGCATATTATATCTTGGTGTAAAATATCTCTGATTTAATGACCTTTCAACAAACTGCACATAATATTTTGATTACTTCTTACTTAATGTATAGTGCTTTAAATATGAAAATGACTTGTTTATTCCATTTTGAGCAATAATATAAAACTTTCTTATTAAGTGTTTGATATAGAGTCAAGCGTCAAGTCAACGCAACACAAGTCTTTGCCATAAAATAGTATAAAACTACTAGAAAACACACGTTTTTCATAATATTTAATAACTGAAATGTCTTTTTATTGTTTCTTGAACAAATATATATATTTTGTTCTATATTCGCCATAACATTGTGTTGTACTCGTAGATACATTATAGATTGTGTTGTAGTATACAACACTCACTTTATTAAAAAAAATTAAATACCAAACATGTTTCGGACACACAAACCCTTCATCAGTGATATTATATAAATATAAATATTAAAAATATTATCATTTTTTTTCACAAATGTGGTCAGTTTTGACAGATATTAAAAATGTGTCAAAACTGAACACATTTGTGAAATTTTTTTTATATTAATATTTATATAATATCACTGACGAAGGGCTTGTGTGCCCAAAACATCTTTGGTATTTAATTATTATTTTTTTATAAAGTGAGTGTTGTATACTAAGTATTTAAAAAAGAAACATTAAATATATATAACTTTATACTATCGATATGAATTTATACGTCTATTTTTTAGAAATTTTATCATATTTTATAGGCATGATATGTTTCGAGTTGGTAAGACACATGATAATGCTTTAGCAATCAAATATAAATAATTCTAGAAAACCTACCTTTTCATTTGTCTTTTTTAATTAAAATGTAATTTTTACAATATGAAATTAGATTAAATCATTTTTATACGTTTCACAAAATATTTTACTAAATAGATATATATTTTAGAATATAATGTAATTTTTAATAAGGCGAATCGATCAACATTTGTAGATAAAAGGGGTTAACATCTTTCGCTTGCGTATTTCTCTTTACTTCGCGCCAGGAAACAAATCCGATCATTTAAATACATCAGATTTATTTAAAGCCCAAAATGATTTATTATCATCATATCTACAATGTAAAGTGCATCACGATTTATGCTTCCAAATCATTGTTCCGTAACCTCATTCCGGAAAAGCTTCATCTTTCAGCATCATTTTGTGAAGACAGCGGGATAGTAATTATTGCACGCTGATCGTTAAATATAATGTATTCTCAACAAACAAAATATCTGTCATCTCGGACGGAGGAATTCAGAGAAGTACTCATTCTTGTAATCTGCGTCGATGTTTCTCGCTTTACTGTGTGTTTTATGAACTGTTTGGCGGAATGATGTAGTAACTTAAATTAAATAATCTGTTTATTTCAAAACATATTTTGTTTAAAATAAATACGTACACATTTTCGTTAACGGATACATTTTTTAATATAATAGTCACTTTTATAGTAAATTTATTAACTGTTTGATTGAAATGCTGTTATAATATCACAATTGATTTAATTTCTATGAACTTGTCGCAACAGCTGTTTCGATAACCAATGTTAGCATCATCAGGTGTTACAGTCAAGTTGATTGTAATACCAGTCGATGCTTACGTTGGTTAACGAAACATCTTTCGTGACAATTTCATAAAAAGTAAATTAAATGTGATATTTTAACAGTGTTTCAATTAAACAGTTGATAATATTGAAATACCAAAGTGTTTCCACCAAAACAATGGATATAAACGTTGTTATAAAATTGTTGCATAATAAAATATCCGATAATGCCGCAGCAAGGCAAAAAATGTCGCTCTCATAAAATACAATACACCTTCAAAATTAGAAGTTTTCAACAATATCAATGTTTACAAAATTTTCAGAAAACATTTGGAAAACGTTGAAATTTAAATTTCAGCAGATTGGATAAAACTTTGTGTTGATTCTTCGGTGTTAAATCTGTTTTAATAACTATTGCCACGATTGTTTTTATTTCAACAGCGACCGGTTTCACCGGGTTACTGGTATATGGTCGCTGTCGAAATAAAGACAAAAGTGGATACAGTTTTTAAAAACGTCGTTTTATTCAATTATTACTTAAATGAACTTCGAATGGTAAAACAGTATACGTTAACGATGTGAATGTAACTAGAAATAGAGAAAGAGGAAGGAAAATAAATCAAATATTGAATGTCGGCCACGTGAAGAGTCTGAGAAATCAACGTGCGTGCATTACACGATGTGTGAATATTGAGAAAGCGAGAGAAGTATGTCAGGAAAGAAAAATGTTGCAGTCTATTTTTTTCTGCCTAATTCTTCCGAGAGACAGCGTAATGGTTAGTTAGTTGGTTATGTAAGTAATTTTGAGTCAAATAAACGATCAATTAATTTGTGTTCAGTCGATTGATAAACGATGTGGTTTCTAAACCAATACCATTACTGAACTATGTAAAATATGTTGCTGAGTTACAATGTTGTTCCTTCAAAGTGGTCATTATTACCGCAGTATTAATCCAGGCCGCTTCACCCCTGACAGAGGTTGCCTTTAAACCGCATCACTGTCTCGTTGAGGCTGCCAAAAGAGATTTTCTCATTTGATATATTGCTCTTAATACCCACTTCGGTGCAAGCTCATACCACTCGCTTGTCTTAGGGTCACTTTCTGCATTATCTGATTATGTTATTATGTTACAAGAGAGACCAACTGGACAGAGAGAAAGAGTTAAAAATGTATTATTTTCTGTTGATATGTTCGGATGCGGTGTTATTTATTATAACACCTTTACCACCGATTTCTTACACTTTGAAATTTCACGTGAAAAAATATTTCGATCAAAAGCTAGTAGTATAAAATTTTCTTAAATCTAATGACGATCTATTCGGATTCATGTATTATTAATTTAACATGTTTGACAACGTGTAAGTGAATATATATATTTTCAATTTTTTTTCATTATAATTATCTTAACGTCTTTCATATTAGTGAAAGTACGTTCAAAAGGTAAATACTCTAGATTGTGGAGAGTATCTTGTCTTTCTAATGTCGAAAACCATATCTAATGCGTTTCTGGTAGTATACTTTATACAATATATTATTTTACCTGTTCTCAATAGATTCCTTAAACCTTAATTTTGTAATGCCTATTGATGAAATAAACTGATTTGATTTGAATATCTTGATTGTGTATATGCTTTGAAATTACACAAAAAAATTGGTAAACAAATTTTCCAATGATAGTTGCAATATTTTACTCGTATAAACATAATGTCGGACAAGAAGAGCATCATGAAAACCTCACTTTTTCTTTATTGTTAGATGAATATGTACGATATTTTAATTGGTATCGATGATTTATGTATTTAAAAATAGACTAAATATATCTTATAAGGTCATCGAACGGCACTATTAACTCACAAATAATGCATATATCAGAGATTAATACGAAGGTAATTTGAATATTTTTCAATATAATAATATATCCTTATATTCCAATCAAAATTTTTTTGTTTAGTCAAGAACTTCAGGTCAATTACTTACCGAAATAATTCGCTTATTACGAGTGTCTGGAATACAAAATAACCGTAATTTAGCCAGTTTCTTCCCTCAAGGAGAGGCCCTTATCCGAGTATTTTCGCTTTCACATAAAGACAGGTTCACACTCGTCACTTAAAGAGTCTTCAACAACTCGTTGATTGTGAATGACAGTCGGACTGTGCCACGCCTGCCTTGGGAACTTTCATTTCGTTACCGATCATCTAAAGGCCTGCAATTTGTACGAAATATTATAGTAATCTGCCCGGCTGCTGCACGCAATGTGTAATCTGCAGCCGAGGAGCATTTCAGAGAGAATCACCGACGAGTTCGTGTGTCATTTATACAAATTCTTACAATTTTACCGCTAAATTTATGAAATCATTAAAATAAGTCTTGTAAACATTAACTTCTCCACTGAAAAACAATTACCTTATTTTTTCTTAAAATACTTTTGTGAAATTGATATTTAAAGCATATTTACATATTTTTATTTTAATAGAGATAATAATGCTTACTTAGAGGAAATTACTAATATTTATTAACACGTCGTTTTATAAATGTTTTATAATTTAGCGTTTGGTTCGTGTATTGACTTACTAGGGCAATATCGAATGTCTTAAACGTATATTAAAAAAATATAGAAAAAAGACGTTATCACCAATTTTAAATAATGAGTTTCATATCATTATTCAAGAAACATTAAAAATGAGAAAATTGACGTCGGTTCATAACGCCTGTTCGTATGCAAAACTCATAACATTATTCTATAATACATCAAATTGAATTCAAACTAAGATTAGAATTAAATAAATTTATGCAAATACAAGAAGTGAATGCAGTGCAAATAGGAATGTTATGAACAAAGTAATGAATGGATAATTAAGATGGTTTGGGTACATGGAAAGAAAGATTGGAAAATAAAGTACGAGTAAATGGAGAACTAGAAATAGAGGAAGATCTAGGAAAATGAGTCACGATTAAATCAATCAAATATTAACTGTTGGCCACTTGAGGAGTCGGAGAAATCGATGTTTGTGCATAACATTGAGGAATCAAGAGAAGTATGTCAGGAAAAAATAGTGTGGTGGTCCGTTCTTTCTGCCTAAGAAGAAAGGGCGTGATGGTTAGTGAGTTAGTGAGTTAACCACCCTACGTATTTGAACGTACGTGATACGTTCAATGTGACTGTAACATTCTGCGCTATCCCGTATCACGTACGCGCTTAAGAAAAAGTACAAACTGTTAGGGATATGCGCGTGTGCCAACGACACTCGAGTACAAGTCGTCATAAATGTGATAGTTTTACAAGGGGCAGGCGAAGTGTGCGTCCGAGTATTTGATGTTTCGTAATTTAAAGAAATAAAATGAATATATAACTCAATTTTACTAATAAAAAACCTGCTTTTTTTGCACGTTTCTCGGAAAATTACCCAAAAGTAAAAGTTATACATTTTGTTTCCTTAGAGTACAATTTTTACAAAATTCTTCTTAAATATCAATTAACTATTGTACACAATTTTTAATCACGCATTGACTATAAAAAAAATTAAAACGATGTATGTGTTTTAAATTGTTGGGCAAATTCTATAAACATCATTTGAGAGCATTAAGATTTAAACATGAAACAAAAAAGTGGAATTTTCAGACACGCTTGTTTCAAGAACGTGCGTTAAAACTTAATTTTCTGATTGTAAAATAGTCTATATAAATTACAGTTTTTGCTTCTTAATACCAATGAAGTTTACTGAAATATTTAGCGACGAACAGATCAAAAATATCCGTTGTAGAAATTTTTTAAACCGAAATAATATAATAAATGTATATTAAAACACTAAATAAATGTTCTTATCAATTTATTTGTGAATTCATTTGACGTATAATACCAATTTCTTTAAATCTTTTTTTACCAATCTACCGATGCATAAAATAGAAGCGATTACAAAATGCACGTAATGCATACTAACATTATCTAAACTGTAGGTAATAAGGCCGTGAGAATTATGAAACTATACTATTTGCTATGGGAAAATACAAATCTTTTTGTTATGAAAACTTTCGCTCGTATTCTGCTATAAAAATAGAACACATATACTTATATTTTCACAATAAACCCAGCACCCACTTATAATTGTCGCAATACTTAGGAGAAATAGGGAGGTCGTATCTTGCGATGAAATTTAACCATATCATTCATGTTTAAAGTGCATCAATCTCATTGAGAAGAACGTTTTTATGATGTGAAGTCACATATTAGATACTATAAACAGAAATCTGTGATTAATATGTCAAAATAAGTTATTGAGTATAGACTGAAAAGTGCAAACCATGCGCTCCAGAAGAATAGACTTTACATTGGAAAATAATCACATTTGATAATGTCTTAGCAAGATGAAACAATTCATTCCCATTAAATATAATAGAACTTCTAGAAAACCAACGTTTTTTATGATAAATCAATTAATTATACGACAACGTACAAAATAGATTAACCATACTATTATGTACAAAGAAATTTAATATTTTAATTTTTAGCCGTGAATAAAAATAATCAAACCAGTGGATCAAAGGAAGTATCTTTTTTTATTCATGATATCATCTTGGTGAAATATTAGTGAATCATTTGTCGAATGTATTCTTTAAAGAAGCCAATCTAAGATGTAGGCAGATGTTTGGCCGAAAGACATTTTAAAGTCTTTTTAACAGAAATTTGAACACGGTCGCACAATAATGCTGGTAAATGTGAATTTATTTTCATGAAAATCAAATAATAATACAGTGATTGCTTTGATATAAAGAGTAAAAAAAGGAAATAAAAGAAAATATTTATACAAGCTTGCGATTGTAAAGAGAATACTTTTTAACTAATGATATCCTTTATTACTATAGTATCCACAAATATTATTCACATATAACGAGGTTTACTAGTTCAAAAGATGAGTTGCCTTTTATATAAAGCGTTTTCCGAACTATTTAATCGTGAGGTTATATTACATATAAGCTATAATAAAGTTATGTGATGTTAGGATAAAACGAGGTGTCCCCGATTAACATGTACGAGTATACATTGCTTCATCGTTATGTATTTTCATCAGAATAATCAAAAATTTGCCTCGATAACAGAAAATCAAGTGATAATTTTAATGTCAGTAAAAAAATATTATAAATATTTTTGAACAAATATAACATTATTTCACTTTTTACAAACATTTTGCGTGATCCAACCTTTTTCAATGTACAATTTTTTAACTGTTTATTTGTATTTTTCATGGTTAAAATTTTGTACATGAAAAATGATGGGTAACAACCAAAATATATCTGTAAAAAATGTGTTGTAAAAATTCGAAGTGTAGTTATTTTTATTCAAATATGAATCCACAACACAAAGTATGGGCGAATAAAGAAGAAATATTTTTATTGTTATAAATGTAAAAAAATTATACTACAACTACTTCTCGGCGTTACATCCTGGTGTGGGACTTGGCCTCTTCCATAGCAGTCCTTCACTGGCTTCTATCCCTGGCCATCTCTCTATTAACCAGCTCTTTCCATTTTTTTCCAGTCTTCTTCCACGCAGTCTTTTTCTTGGTCTGCGTCTTAGTCTCTTAAGTTGATTGCATTCAACAAATTTTACGTGAATATTTCGTATATTGCATATACCCAGATGACAGTAAGCAAAATTAAAAAATAAAACCCGAGGCATTTTAATACTGACATCCGTACATAATTATCATTCGCCGTTCAGTTGCAGAGAAGTCGCAACCGTGGGAGAATTAGTGCACCTGTTAATGGGACTGGAGCACGCATGCGCGGTTGTGACACGAAATGGAGGGAACGTTTTTTATTCTTCATTCTTTAATGGCCACAACTCTCGTGTGAATTATGAGCACCACTTGAAAAACTGGTTGACGGATGAAAGTTCATTTTCAGAAATACGTACATTCCAAAAATAATATGGAACACGCATATTTTGCGAGAAAACATTATTTCATTATCTATCATGATCCACGTTTGAGGATCCCTTATGTTTATATAGTTCACTAGTAGCGTTATCTATTGGTCAAATTAAGAAACAATATTTGGATGTTCTTCGATAGTATACCGATAGTAAGAAATAAATTATAATTTATTACATGTAAAAAAGGGTTGGTAATTTGTTTTTAAACTTTAAATTAATATGAATGAAAACGTATATTTTCTAGAAGTTTTATTATAGCAACGGGAATGACATGTTTCGTCTTTCTAAGGCAATATCAAATGTATTTTAGCGATATTTGATAATGCCTTAAAAAGAAGAAACATGTCATTCCCATAAACTATAATCAAACTTCTAGAAAACGCATGTTTTCATTCGCATTAATTATTGATATGTTGTTTTACTTCAATATTCAAGAAACACTAAGTTAAAATCTGGTATTCGGAATGATTTAGAATGTTAATTCGTTAATGATTTAAACAAAAAATTACAAAACATGTATGAAATACGAAAAAAAAATAACGGTATTTATATCATAGTTATTCCGGTTGTTAATATTATACCGGTAAAGAAACAACCTTTCTAGGATTGCAGTAAAAACATTTTCAATTAACATTATAAACGATCGATGTATTTTATTTGAAATAATCTTATGACACAAACATATCTCGCAAATAGTTTTTACTCATCAAGTACATCAGATAAACATATTACAATAAGGATTTGGTCCATAATGATCACATCTGTCACTCGATATATTATCATGTATGCACGCCTTCTGAGTATGGAGAGGCATCAACTATGTTTAATGCTCGAAGGTAAGGCTTGCCTGTGGATTTTTATGGTAACAAGTTGCATACTTCGAGTTCCTGTATGCCCACTTGACTATCTGCAGAATGCTTTAATGAATTACTAGAAATACCCTTGTATTGCGGACACGTGGTTTGGTATGGTTCGTTTAGGTCGGGTTTATACCCCGTGGTAACTAGATCATATTGATGGACAACGTGTTGATGCTGGTGTGTTCTTTCTTATTCATCCCGTTAAAAACTAAGAATGTGCGCGGTACGGTTGTGAGAAATCAACACTTTAATATTTCTATATTACAAGGATTTCTAAGAAAACTATTCGTTATTAAACTGGATTAAATCGAATATAAAATAATAAAAAAAACTCGCGTTTTTAATCTGGATGCATTAAAACAGTATTTAAAAAGCTTGCACTATTAACTCGTTGCCTGCTACGACTGACTTAAGTCAAATTCTCAAATATTTGAAACTCAAGTGTGTGTTTATTTATTCTTTGATATATGAGGATGATAATGATATAAACAATTTTTGTTATAATAATTTTGTTTGGTTTATAAAAGAAATATTTAAATGCGACCTTTCATTCAAATGTACCGCGTAGTGATGAGAGGTACAGTTAAGTGTGTGTCTATGGGTTAAAATAGATGCAATCGTATAATATATATAATTATTATATACGAGTAATAAAATAAGTGAATGCGGTGCGAATGATGGTGTTTTTAAAAAAAATAATGAAAGGATCATTGAGATGGTTTGGACACATGAAAATAATGAATGAATAAAGAATGGTAAAAAAAATATATGTTAACGATGCAAATGGAACTAGAAATAGAGAAAGACCGAGGAAAACGTGGCACGATCAAATTAATTAAATATTGAATGTCGGCCACATGTCGGACGCGATGTATGATTGTTAAGGAAGCAAGAGAAATATGTGAGGAAAGAAAAGTGAGGCATTCCAATATTTCAGCCTACCCCTTCGGTGAGACGGCGTAATGGTTAGTTAGTTAGTTTGTGTATATTTAAAAAAATGGCGTTATTAAACTGAATGCAACCAAATATTATATAGAAAGCTTTGCGTTATTAAACTGGATACAATCAGATAAATATTTACTCGTCTAAGACGGTACTCTAATTCTTGTCAAATAGTTGTCAAATGACTGAAAGGTCACTTATTTAACAAGTGAAAATAAAAATCCCCACGTCGAATGACTCACTGTAAGTAAATCCAAAAAATAGAAACTCTATCCAAATGGGAAGTTATCAACTCAACCTAATATATAAGGGAATTTTGTATTTTTTTCTTGATAGGAGCCATAGTTATCGTATTTATATTAATAAATGATAAGCATACACTTTTTGTACATTCATAAAATCGTCCTCAGTTCTTACATTCCGTGGGCTAATTAAGGTAAATTCTACTCTAATGGAATATTCCAGTATGGCAAAATGAAAGATTACACCACATTTATATGATTCCTCATTTGTACACAACCGTTGAGTAATAGAATACTCTGCAGTTTTAATTGCTGGAAATTAAAACGGCCATTTGCAAAACTTATCTTTTGTTTTATATTTGCTGAAAACAGCAAAAGGCTACCTTGATATTTAAACAACGAAATTCAACCTTTGGATATTCCTGACAATATCAGAATTAAAATAATATATGAGTCTATTTCATGTACTGTAGAAAGATGATAAAAATTTGTGTTGATAATTATTACACGTATGTTTCATGGCTAATTTTTGTTACATATATGCATTGAGTAATATCATATGATAAATTATACGTAATTAAAAATACACTTAAACGCGTATACATGTATTGAATGTGGCCATTCAAATATGAAAATCCTGCACTTAACGTTACTGGACACTGTTTTAATTTGGTTAAACTTATCTTATAACCCTCATGGTTAATGAAATGTAATTTAAAACAGAAAATACCATATAAAATATTTTAAATAGAATTACAATTTTAATTTAAAAAAATAGTTTATTTTACTTTTCGCGGTTATGACATGACATTTTTTGATGCACAAATTTTATAATTTGCGTTTTAACTTTCATTGTGCGACTGACTTCATTTGCGGTAAAACAATTGGTCTCCTGGTTGGATACATTTACAGAGAGTCCCAATTATTCGTAATATTGTGTTCAATTTAAAAGTAAAGAATTTTAGTACTCGTAAAACGATTTATAAAAAAAACATTCAAATATGAACTGTAAATGTAGCGCGCTGTAGTTTGAAAAAAACATTTTTGACTGCAAATATAGTCTGCCGCACTATAAGGGTTAATTAAACAATTAAGAAGTATTATTTTCTCAGTACAGTAAATTATATTCAATTTAATACACATGTATAATATGACAATTAATTGTTACCATATTGCGTGTTGATGCTATTTATTTTATTTATGTTGACTGGTAACATCATTTTTATTTTTACTTCGGACGATCGACATACTGAGGGCTGGATAAGGATGACGTGCCCATTAGAATCACAACTTATGCACCGCAGAGCGTGCAAATGAATATAAATTGTGGCATTGGTTACTTCCAGATGAACGGTCCTTATAGGGGGACATGGTTGCATCACACACACTGAAGAAGATCAAGGCTGCGTCCTGAGGTCGCTCTAGACGTTTTTACTCCAATTATGGAAGACGGTCATACAATTTATCACACACCTCTGTTTTGTTTCGTTGTTCCGCAAATAGAACATATGACTTTGAGAAAGGATTATAAATTATTTCAATAAGATTTCAAGAATACACTTTCATGTCGTAACAGAGTATTCTTATGTAATGAATTGTTTACAAATCTTTATAAATGATCATTAAAATACCTGCTGGATTCGGATACGTAATAATTACTTAGAATTATTTATTTCACATTAATGATTTATCATTTTTAAATCCAAGATTTCAATTAACAATGCGTGGGTTCATTCAATGTTATGTTAATGAAAAAAAACTTGCTATGTCAGTATATGAGTATAATACGTAAAATACGAAGTAATTATAAATTATTGAAAATTTGGATAAACTACACATTGAATCAGATAATATTTTATGCGGTTAGTAATGTCTTTTGAGTGAATGAACTGATTTGAAATGAAAAGCATGATAGAAGTAAATCAAGGGAAATTATTTGATGAACTTTTTATTGAATCTCGTAAAGTTTTTTTTTTAAATTTTGATGAATCTCGGAAAGATTTTTTTTTATATCTTGATATCAATATTGAATCTCGTTGAAAGCTTTTTTTTTTTTTAAATAATATCGATGCAATTATTATTGAATATCGTGCTGAACCCTATGCGTAAGGCCTATACTGACATATAGCATTGAGACCAGAGCGGATACCACAAGAACGAAGGCTAAAGTACGGGTGGCAGAGATGAGGACGCTGAGGATGATAGCAGGAAAGACTATTCGCGATAGGGTGAGGAATACGGCCATCCGCGAGATCTGCAAGGTGGAGGATGTCGTGAGATGGGGAAGACAACGCAGAAGATACTAGAATGCGCACTTGCAGAGGATGGATCCCACCAGAATCCCACACGCTGTGGCGCATCAGATTCCTGCCGGCTGCCGTCCCCCCGGAAGACCGCCGAAGAGATGGAGAGATAGCTGGGAGTCAACCTCCCAAGAGAGGCCAGCCTGATTTCAGGAACAGACCAAAGGTCTATAAGGAGAAGAAGAAGGAGAAGAAGTGCTGAACCCTTTTTTTAATCTAAACGAAATTATTATTGAATCTCGTGAAGAAATATTTTTTTAATTTTGGTGTTATATACTCGATTAAATATTTTTTTTAAATGTCGATAAAATTGTCATTGAGTATCGTGAATAACTCTTTTTATATTTAAATTAAATTAGTATTATATCTCGTGAAGAACTTAAATTGTTATTTCTTCTTGTTTTTACTGCTTATATAAGATATTTATTTTGTATTAATATATGTATCGAGCTTATAGAATTTTCAGGGGAAAATGATTTTAAAAGTAATAATACATATACTATACAGATATATCAATTTATTACATAAATAACAGACATGAATACTATCTGCTGTAGATATTATGCGTAAAGTAATTAAAGCAATATTTTCCTCGTTTGCAACATAAATGAAGATGTATCGCAATATAACGACAATTATTTTCAAAGACATCTCAAGGTAAACTGTTTATGATAGATGTCGCTTATAATAGTGATATTGTTTTGAAAAGGTTCTATCGACAATACAAAAAACAATGTACATTAGTTTTTCTTATTCCTTCAGTGCCATGTCAGGTCCGCTTAACGTTGGCGATCACTGCAGCAAAGCATCTCTGCCCTGCGTCACTTGGAACAGGTTCTGATTTCTTGTCATTCCTGTCAGTTATTTTATGAACTACAGCCAGGAAAACTGCCTTCCACCAACTCCCCGACGTCCCTCCAATTTACCCATTTATATCAGTCGAAGGAGATGGTATTTTACTCTCCTTATCACATCACCCAAATATGAAACCTTTCTTACTTTCACACTCGACAACAGCTCTATCTCTGGCTCTCTGTAGTTCGTCTGTATTACTGATCCTATCGCTCCACGGTATACGGAGCATTCTCCGGTATATCCACATCTTAAACGCCTCCAACCGGTTCATTACATTCACTTTTAAGGTTTCGTAGCATATACATAGTAGAACATACCATATACTCGTATAACAATTAATCATTCCTTGTCGGAGTTTCAGTTTTAGATAACCGTTGCAAAATAAATTCTTATTTTATTAAATGCAGCTCGCGCAAATTCAATTATGTTACATTAGTTAATTAATTTTTTATTTATTTAATAATCACATTTTTTTATTAAAAATAAATTAAAGAACCAAATAAATCAATTTAAAAAAGGGAACATGCCCGAAGTCAAAGAATCGACAAGCGTGCGTTTCACTATGTATGAATTTTATTTTTCTCATAAGAGCATAGACGCTTCAGATTCTGTCCAGTCAGTCCAGCAGCGTAGGCTCCAGATGAGTCTTATTATTTAGCATTTGTGTTATATCACGTCGGGTTCTACCAGCATTGGAGTGTCCTGTCTTGATGGAAGTCCATTATCTCTGCATACTCCTTCGGCGAGGCAACGTGATTGTGAGTTATTTATTAAAAATTGTATTTTATTTGATAATCAAACAAAACTCAGGGCCTCTTGTTAACATTTGCAACAGTCCCGCGCTGGCTTAATCTGGCACTAAATATGGCGGTCTCTCATTTTTGACTTCTCCTCCGAGGGAACGGCGTGATGGATTAAAAATGAAACATGATGGATTGAACCTTTTGAAAATATTGTTAATTATATTTACAATATTGAATAAGTTGATTAACGATATCGTTATAATATGGTTTAAGATGATACAACTCTAATAATTGTTAAAGACAGGTTTAGATGTGTATAGGAAAAACCCCATCAGTTTTAATAATTATACGACATATATTTACATAGCTTGCGGAAGAGCTGTATAGGTAAAAGGGTTTAATCCACATTATTTCGAGCTTGTAAAATCTTTTATGAGCTTTTAAGTGTTTTGCCAAGTGTTATCTTCGAGAATGCTCCAAAAATATATATTTTTTTAGTAAAATAAAATATTCCATTAATTTTTCTTTGATTTCTTAAACATAATATATAATTAACTAACTGACTAACTAACCATCACGCCTCTTTTCCGAAAGAATAGACATAATTAAAAGACTATCAGACTCCTGATTCCTCTACATTCATACATCGTGTTATAAACGCGCATCGATTTCACTGACTCCTAATGTGGCCGATATTTAATATTTGATTGATTCGATCGTGCCACATTTTCCTTGGTCTCTCTTTTTGTTAGTTCCGTTTATGTCGTTTAAATATACTATCATTGCCATTTTTCCTTTACATACTCGTATAATAATTAAGCATAATATGATAGATTATCTGAAAGTATTGACTAACTAACTAACTAACTAACCATCACGCCGTCTCCCCGAAGAGGTGGGCAGAAAGAATGGACTGCCAAACTTTAACCGATGTGACACTCCATCCTTCTCTTTTCGCCCCGCGGGAGACGCGGTGAAAGAAAGTATTGACGAATATAAATAAATTGATTACCATGAAAGACAATTAATTACGAGAGGAGAAACGACATTATTAAGAAATCCAAGACTCTGTTAGTTATTTTTAAATAAAAACCGAATTCTACGATTCATAGCATGGATAGAGAAGGATATATAAAAGTTTATTAAATACGCAAACAGGTAGCGTGAATATCGTATGCGTGTGTACGTACCATATATACATATATAGAGGTTAATGCCGTATTAATGGAGTCAGATTAAAACTAGCATTTCGTTTTCACACCGACCTTAACACCTAAAAGGTGATAAGTCAAAATTAATTTTATATAAAAAACCCAATGAAACGAGATACGTACGTAGGTTTTTTTGTGAACCTAATTACATTGTTCCGAAATCAATTGCTTCAAAAAGATATCCCGAGGTCTGCGGAAGAGTATTATTACATTTATTAATTACAGTATTAATGACACTGATCTAACACTTTAACTATCTCAATGTCATAGCAAAGTCCGAAAAATAGAAAGTGTGTTTTGACCGCACAACTTAGCGTTAAATAATAAGACGTGTATTTCTTATTTGTTCACTCATGGTCTATTGTAACCATAGTTGTATGGAACTTTAATTATATTTAAAACGTTTTTAATACAAATAGTTATTATTTAACACGCATTTAAAATGGAATTGATTAAAAAAAACGAACTCACGCTCTGTACATACTTGCATTTGTTGATGAAGTCTGTTTAATTTATCTTAGGAATAAACAATTATTGACATGCTATACGGATAATACTTGAAGACAAATGGAAAAGAGGAATGGTCAAATGGATTGTCAATAATATGAATCGATTGCTACGAGAATATTATTGTAATTGCGAATCGACTGTCCCTCATGTTAAATGAAGACTTGAATATTGAATTGGAGGCTATCCATCTTGATGTTCCGGATTCCGTTATCTTCGACAGCGTCAGCATAGACTTTTTTATCTCCCAGCATGCAGAATCAACCTGCCTCTGATGATGCCGGTGGGGAGAGCAATCAAAATGCTGAACATGATCGCTTTGGAGATCCATATCTTTCATATTCGTGAAAGTACGTTCAGAAGACAAATACTCTTGACTTTGGAGAGTATCTTGTATTCCTAATATCGAACCATCTCTCATGTATTCCTGGTATTATATATTTATTATATTTTACCTGTTCTCAATAGATGTCTTAAATTGTAATAATTGTTTGTGATATCTTTTGAGACAATAAACTGATTTGATTAACGGTTGTGGGTCCTTAAATGGCCTAAGAGTTCAATCCTGGACCCACATACTCTGGGGTATCTAGAGCAGGATAAGGCTTTAGCAGTGGAGTTACTACCGTCTCCTGAAAGTCTCTCTTTTCGTCTCCTCTTTTTTTCTGCGACGTCGTCACTGTGCTATGCTTCAAAGTCCTGCGTGTCTTCATGTACTATTCTCCACCTAGATTTATCTTCATCAGTCTTCATTTCTTTATCGATGTTAGTCTTTTTGAGGTTCGCTCTTACCTCCGTATTACCTATTCAAATGTTGTTTGTTGTTGATAAAATTAATTAATTCGATTTCCTTTTATTCTTTGCCACAACTTTTTTTTAAATAAATTTATTTTCATACGAATGCTTTAATATATCTTTTAATTTATTGCCCGCACGTTTTTTATTAATGTGTTGCGATGCTCAAAACTGCGTTTATATCAAGGAAAATGAGTAGGTATGTGTTTATGATATTAAGTCTAATTACTAATGCGATGTAAAAAAAGGAAATAAATTAGTCTAACCTTTTCAAGAATGTTACGCTAAATACGCTAGTCAACAAATAAAAAAAAATAGTGCACGTAGGTTTACATTAATTTACAAACGTGAACTAGTTCCAGCGGCTTGTGCAAAGATAAAGTAATTTTCTTCTAGCCATGAGTACACACTTCAGTACTTACTTTCAAGGATGGCTTGCAGCGGCCTACGCCTTTGCCTGGAGCTATTTTGTTCAAGTCATCGCAGTCATCAGAAGTAATACTAATGTTCTGCAAGGCTCAAGGCAATAACGATCATGGTCATTAAAAATGATTGAATTACGTACGTTACTATTATATTTGGAGAACCATTCGACTGATTGATGCGAACTCTCTTAATTTGGTATTCATTCAATTTGTTTTATCAAGATTATTTAAAAGTTCCACATAATGTTTAAGATCTTGGCATAAAAGTGATTTGTTCAAAGAATTTATGAAACCTATGTATGTAAACGATTTTTTCACAGGGTAACCTATTTAAGTGCATTAAATTGATCAACAGATTATGAATGCCTTTACAAATAGTTAGTTCGAAAGTTTCAATCTTGGGATTGGTTTGCAGCAATTTCTTCTATTCTCCTCTTCCATTCTTCCCCGTCTTGTGCGGCTCTTTTGAAATCTGCATATGATGAGCAGCGCACGTCCACCAACAGGTCCTCCAGGTACTCTCGGCGTGGGCGTCCCCTAAGGTTTGTCCCCTCGGTCATACCCTCCATTATGGCATTCAAGAGGCCTTCTTTGACGTCTTGCATGGCCGATCCATCTTGCACGCCTTTCGGACAAGGTCCTGAGCAGGTGCCTTCCTCCTTTGATTCTTTACAAATAAAGCCACGTTTATATAGTTTTGTTAAAATTATATCCTTAAAAACGACGAAAAATATATTGAAAAATGGGTTTGGCCTCCTCCACAATAGTTGTCTACTAGTTTCCGTCCCTAGCCATCTCTCTTCATTCTCCGAGTCTTTCTAGTATCCTCCAACCGTTGGTCGTTTAGTAGCAAATCTGAGTTTCGAGCCAATTGTCCTGGTATTCTTAATCATGTGTTTGAGTTTCGATGTAATTGTGTTGCTGTTAATTGCCGTAATTATGGGTTCTTTTCATGCAGAGTGATTAACCGCTTACAGGGTGGTGCATCACCTGACTGATCATCAACCAGCCCTGTGGTCTCTGACTGTGACATGATGACTCCTCCTTAATGGCTCAGGACCGACAACAGATCAGGAAACAATTTCCTCATAGCATGCGGAGTATAGAGCATAAAACGAATTTAACAACAGATGTTAATTTCTCACTGATAAAACTCAATAAGAATTTTATGTTGGATTTTAAGATGATCTAATGATTCAACTGAAATATGTTGATGAAAGTTTATTTGAAATATCAAATAAAACGACGTAATTTTAATAACTAATACCACTTTTGACTGTATTTCGACAGCAACCGGTTTCGTTCTCGAATCGAGATAGACCTTGTAGATGCCAGCAAGCCTGGTGAAAACGAAACAATAACAAAAGTAAATGCAGTAAAAAAAACATCATTTAAACAATTTGTTTTGATAATTGATTTTCTACAATTTTTTTTTTATATATTATATAATACATTTTTGGTTTGAATAAATATAAATATTTACAACACTTTATTACACTTTTCACAGACAAGTTTCGGTTGTAACTCAACCATTTTCATGTACAAAATTTTAACATTAAAAAAGTTTGGGGCACAACCGAATCATGTCTGTGAAAAGTGTAATAAAGTGTTGTAAAAATACGAAGTGCAGTTATTTTTATTCAAATATGAATCCACAACACAAAATGAAGGCGAATATAGAAGACATAATTTGTTTTTAGTCATCTAGTTCGGTGGTATCTGTATTATTTCAATATGAATATTTGATAAGATTTAATCTGTGATCATAGTCCCCCGAACCACGGAACCTGGGATACCATGGCGTCGACAAACGTCTCGATTTTGCAACCTTGCTATAAAAAAGCACTCCAGCCAATGAGAATCTTTTTTAGAGAATTTTTTCCGCCGATTTTATTCGCTACGCTTCCTACTGCCATAAAATGCTCACGAAATTGATAGGTAGCCGCCGTCTGTTGGCCACTGCATACGCCCATGCACGAAATCAACTTATTTTAGTTCGCAAACAAAATAATTAACACTCAGAGGACTGTAATTCATATGGGTGACCCTGATTTTTTTTCATGTAAAACCAGCTATTTGAGAAATAATGTGGTGAACATTTCACGAGGGAGTGTTCTAAATGTCTCACTTGAAAGTTTTTGAAGTCATATTTTTGGACAAAAAATAACCAATGATAACCAATTCAATCAGAGATAAATTGGCGTTAACACTGTAGAATTACACAATGACTATTTTTTGAAGAATTAAAACACTTTTTTTATGACTTTTGAGTGAGTTTAAAAGTGAATAAAAACCAGTGTTTTTATTCATAAAACATTCAACAAATACAATCTCATAACGAAAAGAATTATAAAGTATATATAATGATTCTTAAACAATTATGTAAAACTACATATAAAAAAAAACTACTAATGAAAACATCTGTTTTTTTAGAATTTTTTTTATATTTTAAGAAAAATGCATATTTTCGCCCTACTTAGGCATTTTTAAATGACATTTAAACATTTTATAATGCCTTAGTAAAGATTATTGTGTCATTTCAAAAATACAATAAAACATCCAGATAACAGATATTTTCATTCGTATTCGTCTCTCGCGGGGGCGAAAAGAGAAGGATGGAGTGTCGCATCGGTTAAAGTGTGGCAATCCATTCTTTCTGCCTACCCTTTCAAAGAGACGGCGTGATGGTTAGTTAATTGATTTTTTAAATGACAGAAATAGTATTACCGAAAAAGTAAAGATTTTGTTGTTTGGAAAACCCACACATTTGTACTGCTGAGAAGAATCAAAATATTATCATTGTTAAAGCATTTTTCTACTCTCTTCTCTACCTAAGCCCTTTAAAAAAATTATTAAATAAAATATACATAAACGTATTGAAAAACAATTTTTTTTTTAAATAAAATGTTCCATTTATATGAATTGTTTGAGAGATTTTTAACAATATATTTCTTCAAGAAATAAATCTCTAACGTTTATTTTTTAAATAAATTATTTTCATAAAACATTTGCATTTTTTGGTAAGCAATATTTTTTTATAAGAGCAATAAAATGCATTAATTAATAAATTGTTTACACAATTGCATTAAAACTAGACTCTTATTATTCTTAAAAATATACCTTTACAGATAGGATAATTTACTATACATTTCTCAAATTTATTATAACATTAATATAGACGAGTTAGGAAAACGTCATTTTAAATTTACATATAAGTTAGTTTAGCATTAGTTATATCTGAGCTGAAAGATTCAATTTACCCACAACACTGCTTCATGTTTTAACGTTTATGCTACCTTGCAAGAATTAATAATTTTTCGGAGAAATACCAATTAACTTACGCCGTGATGAAAGCGCCGAATACTGCACGGATATTTGCTGAGCTTAAATATATGCTCAAGCGGAAAATGAGGAGTAACGATTTGATTGTTATCACCAATAAAGTTAATTACGCTTATTACAAACCAGTGAACAATATAAATTATTGCGGCGTCCTTTTTGAATGAATCTCCAAGACTGTTAATTTTAATTCGTTGCATCTTTCATACCAATATATTAAAAATATGCAACAACATAAAACAATAATGCAGTTAAAAACTTATCACTTTAACCCCCCTTGTAATAACATCACGGATGTGTCCAATACATATATTTTTAAGAATGACACTTAAGATTCAAATATGATAATAAAATTCTTCTTATTTCGGTGTTGTCAGGTCCCCCGACGTTGACCATCACTTGAGAGTATCGTCCATCTATCAAGAGAGACGTCTCTATACCTGGCAGCCCGAAACAGCTCCTCAGAGTTTTTGTTCAGTCCTTTATGATTCAGAGTCATGAGATTCGCAGATAAAGGGACATAGAATAATGTATTAATAATTTAAACAAAATCCGTAATGGTAGGAATAAGGTATCCAGCATTAAAACCACCCTCTGGATCAGAATCCAATCATTCTATCTGTTATTTCCACCGCTATGTTATATTTCTTCTCTTCTTCTTCCTCAGCCCATTCCCATTCATTTCTGGACAAAGGCCTCCTCCATTCGCTTCCATGTCACTCTGTCCTGTGCAGACTCAATCCAGGTTATTCCGACGTGTCCGTTCAGATTATCCTTCCACCATAGTTGCGGTCGCCCTGCACTTCTCTTTGCCGTCCACGGTCTCCAAGTCAGCAGTCTTCATGTCCACTTACTAAGTAACGTAATAATATTATATGTGTATTAAACATTGAAGAGCAGAATTATTTTATGAATTAAAACACTGTTTTTCCACTTTTATGTTAATTTTTCTCGAAATGTTTCTAAGGTTTTACACCTTTATCATCGGAAAGAACCATATAAACTCATTTTATATCGTTCTTTTATTAATTTAGGTGTAAAACCTACGAAACACGCCGAGAAAAATAAACTCAAACGTGGAAACCATAATGTTATAAAAAAATCGTTATTGAGGAATTTAACAGTGTTAACGCCTTAAGTATACGAAAAAGAACTATAAATAATAAAATATTAAATATTATTGCAAAAAACCTTATTTAAAGTTAAACTCTTAAAGTTTAATAAATCAAACGTATTTTGCATGATAAACGAGATGTTATTTTAATAAGATCTTGATAACTATAACTATGATATGTCGACCTTGTTAGCCTTTACATCAGCCTTGCTCTACATAAAATAAAATGCTTGAGAAGTACCACACGCCTCACATGTGACAGATCAAAAAGCGACCGATTCATTTTCATTTCAAAATTTCTTTTGATATTTTATTTTTAAATTCAGTCAGACAAGCAAAAGAAAAAGACCGAAATATTTGGAGAGAGAAAAAACATTTGTTTTATATAAATAATATATTGATCACTGACCATTGAGAGTAAAATAAGGTTCGAAGAGGTGTTGGTAGCAGGAAAATCTCCTGGGTGCAAACATAAGATACTGGACTGGATTTAAAAGCGTAGAAGAACTGTTTCGAGCTTCTAGGGAGAGAGACCCCTATTCTCACGCGATAGTCAATGCCGGAGGAAACTTACATGACACCGAAAGAAGGAGAAAGACTACTTTTTTGTAAGCAACTAGTGAAATATACAATAAACACAATTAAATTTATGCCATTTTATATCAAATATACGCATTATTGGCTTACGTACAATTCAACTAAAATATTATTATTTGTAAACGTAATGTAATATTTAAAAATAACATAATATGTATATTGTACATACGTATCAATATGGAATTTATTCGATATATGAGTTTATATGATTTCATCTAATTTCGAATGTATCAAATTAAGTAACTCGCATTAGCATTCAAAATAGTGTTTTAATTATTAAAAATTTTACAGAAAACGAGAATTGAATAATTCGTGTTATGGTTAAAATGATTGGATGGTCAATATCTAATTCATAGAACGTGTATATGACCCTTTAACTAAGTAATGAATACTATATTTGTTCTGTTTGATAATGAAAAATATATAATACCTTATAAATGAAAACGTCCGTTTTAAACAAAATTTATTATATTTTATGGGAATGTTTTGAATGAATTTGACAATGGCAAAGCAAGGCATTTGATAACGCCTAAGAAAGGCGTTTGATAATGGTTTAGCGAAGTGTTCTTCCCTTAAAATATAAATAATTTCCCCGAAAACGGACTCATGTTTTTTTCATTCTTATAAATTATGAAATTTGGAGTTTTACACTATTGTAAAAAAACAATAAAGAGTTTATATGAATGAAAGTGCCTATTTTAGTGTGCCAGTCTAGAAGATTTTATATATTTTATGGGAATCACATTTTTGCTTTGCTAACCTTAGACAGACGATATCAAATATTCTAGAAAACAGATGTTTTGTATAAGATAAATGATTAATTATGGAATTTACATCATTGTTGAAGAAAAATTAAATAAATAACAAAGTTATGTCAAGTTTAAAATTTATTATTATGGATAAACGTGATAAAGATCTAATGGCTCATACCGCATGGAGTAGGTAATATATTCACACGTTATCTCATATTCCAAGGCCAATTAAAGATGAACTTAAACCAGATAACGTAGAATTTATGCTGCTTGAACACTTTTATTTTCTATTGAGTTGCTCGCCACCAATAAAACCAGTAGTTAGCATTTTTTTGGTCCGTATTCAAATAAGCTTATCGATCAACAAAAAGATACAGTTTTATAATAAACGGCTTCATTTCCATAATAAAGCGCATAATTAAGAGACCGACATAAAAAGTTTTCCAAAAGATTACGTGTTTATGAATATTTACGTAAATATCTGTGGCAGAACTCGCCTAAAAAATCGCATAAAACTTAAATAAATTCACAGCCAATCAATACATCAGAATAATTATGTGCATAAAGTAAAAATACAACTTGTTTTGTGAGAACTGCCAGGAGATTGAAAAATGAGCTGATTTTTAGGTGATAATAATGTGATTAATGTACAATATATATATTTAAAGCGGTCTTCTCATTTCACGTTGATAAGTACCGCTTAAAAATAATTCAAACAGATTAGATTTAACACGTTTACGGATGCTGGTTATCATTAAATCATCTCTAATTTTAAACTATTAAATATTCTGTATCAACGAAGCAATGTTAAAAGTAAGAAATCCTGTTAGTGGTATAAGGCAGTGGTCGGCAAACTTTGACTCGCGATATAAATAAGTCTCTTTGACGATTTTCGTCATTTAAATACATAAAAAATATAAAACTATTAAATTAAATAACTTTGTTTTTTGAATCACAATTGTATTTTGTTTTACGCGACAGCTGTTTCATCAACATGTGTTATTATTACACCTGATCAACGTAGGTTGATAAAACAACTTTCTCGTAAAATAAAATACAATTGTGATACAAAAAACTAAGTTATTTAATTTAACAGTTTAAAATGTTAAGGTATCATAGTATTTCGGTCAAAACAATGGACTATTCAATTAAATAACTTTTTGTGTATCACAATTATTGTATTTTATTTTACGCTACAGGTGTTTCGTCAATTTGTGTTGACATCATCAGGTGTTACAATAATACGAGTATATCAAAATTGGATATATTTTGATATATTATTGTAACACCTGACGATGTCAACATAGGTTGACGGAACAGCTGTCGCGTAAAATAAAATACAATTGTGATACATAAAACAAAGTTATTTAATTTATCAGTTTAAAATGTTAAGGTATCGTAGTGTTTCGGCCAAAAACAATGGACTATAAAAATATAATTAATTAATTGAATTTAGGTAGTGAATTCAATAAGATTTCAATTATAATTAAAAACAACAAAATGTTAAATTAAACTATAAAATTATTAATAAACATATGTTTATTAATTTTTAAAAATATAATAAAATATGATACATAATACAATACAATTCCGTGTATCAAATTGTATCCAACTATCAAAATTAAGATTCATAGAAATATATAATCCTTACAAACGATATCAAAATCGATGCGCTGCTGTTGGCTATTTTGACTAATGAGTTTGCTGAAGACTAGGAGCTAGGAGACAGAACGCTTTCTGATGCAGGGAATTCAGGTTAAAAACTAAATAACACCCTGTTTCTTCTTCATCATAATACCTATGATATTATTTTTGCCTATTTTGAAAATTATATAATCAATTCTAATATAATGGATTGAAATATTTTTAAAATGAGATAAAAATATCTTTGTGGAGTGACTTTGTGATAAGATTCTTATTTTTCTTGTATGAGACGTTCAATTTAAACTACATGATTATTTTAATGAGACAATGTTTTCAAGAGGTTTTGATCCTGCCCGGGCGTTTACGTTCTTGAAAATGAGTAGAAAATTTCAATTCTGGTGATATCAAATGCAAGTTACGCATGGTTCAAACCTTCAAATTTGGCGGCCATTTTTTTAGTAAGCCAGAAAGCGAACTATCTGGATACACTCCACAATAAAAGGACCCCCCAGAATAATTATATGTATACAGCCCAACTTCCCGTAAATGCTTCTTATTAACCGCGAAAGTCGTCATTTAAAATAGCGATAAAACAAATGTTTTTGTGAGAATGACAAACTAATAGAATTGACGGATATTCTGGGGGGTCCTTTTATTGTGGAGTGTATCAATATTACAAATTAATGTAAAGTTCCCATACACAGAAACGATCAAATAAATAATAAAATATGAAGGAAACAAACCATAAATCACCGCCGATTCCGTTCCAATTACATTTCCATCAAGATTGGTAGTTATATTCAATTAAAGAAATGTATTTTAATATGCTCTGCAATATGAAATGGCATTTATATGTTCAATTGATTATATCTAAGAGGAAGCTGTAATGAACGGCTTCCATCCATATGTTTATTTACATATTACCTATATTTATATTTTTAAGTATAAAAAATAACATTTACTTTACTTACGTTCATTACGCGTACGTTAATTATGAAGATTTAATCTCGATGAAAATAAACCAAGTCGCAAATGCAGTTTATTTCCTTTACCAGTGTTTGCACAAAATGCAAATCAGGGTTGGAATTTGTAAATTATATATTAATAATTATAAATTATCTATAAAAAAAATCAAAATCATTTTAATTGATACGAATAAAAACATCTGTTTTATAGAAATTATACTATATTTTATGGGTACGATATGTTTTGCCTTGGTAAACATTTCCTAATGCCTTAAGAGGTGAAACACGTCACTCAATCATTGTTTAAAAATAACACAAAAAACATTCACAAAACATTTGTTCAGTGATAAAAATCTCAAATCATTTTAAATATAATGCGAATGCAAGCATCTGTTTTCTAGAAATTTTATTATATTGTAAGTGAATCACAAGTTTCGCCTCTCTAAGGCATTATCAAATTGTAGCTATTTAATTTTTGTCTCTTTTATAATCATTTAAAGCTTTTTTATACATTTATTCATTAAAATGTGTTAGATATACGTTTACTAACAAAAATAAAATAATATTATGAATTCATCTAACATATTTTTATTTTTATTTATTTAATTCGTACGTGTTACGGATTAATTACGTTTTGTTGAAACATTATCTACAAAGTATCAATTTACGATTTTTAAATTTAGGTTTTGTTTTAAATATTTACGAAAGGAGTACAAATGAAATTTAAACTAGAAATAATTTTTTTTAAGTTAGTATATATACATGGATTTCTAGATGCCCTTGCATTCTTATAAAACTTGTGAATCGTTGAATCCTCATGACGTTTTTAGTCCATCGATCTTGTTGTAAATTTCTTATTCTCTATTAATATAACATTAAAATCGAAATGTTACAATTACGTCATTAATATTGCGCATATTACATTATTATTTAGTCATATTTTATACACACGTATATATGATTTAGATTTTGTTTTTAAATTTAGAACATTAGAATATTTAAGATATTTTATCAAAATTCAAAACATGTAATCATCCAAATTTAAATTTGGTCTCCTAAAGACATCTTATAATACATGCAATCAGTGCCTTATTAGGATGACTGACCCAGGAATTAGTCACGTTCACAGCAAATTATATTTAAACTTATAGCCTTGACAAGTGAAAATGGTAATAATATGCATCCACGTCCATCTTTGCAGCCCTTGAGCATTCATAAAACACTCACACAGAATGTCCATCTTAATTTTGAATGCACAACGAATCCCTGTAAGCACTTATAAAGGAGGTGGGTACAGTCTGTATTTAGATCTCCCCGTTGTGGAGTTGTTATAATTATTTTCCTAAGAAGCAGTTTACCGTCCGAGAACTAATTCCAGATGATTTATGAATTTTAAATGCCACATTATGCATACCCCCTTAGGAATTAGTACTGAACTCACGTATTTCCTTATCTAGGGTGACCAAGAGTTAGTGGATGGATCGAACGTAACAAAACGAATCTTGAAAAAAAGTTAAATTACTTTTAATTTTAAAAAGGATATTTTGTTTTTCATATATCCGTATCAAATTATTTTATGAAAAATGAGAATAACAAACAAATGCATGAAACTTTTGAAAACAAAGTCATATTTATATTACAAATGTTTTTAAATTTTTTTATGGTAATGTATTTTATCTTATTTAAAGTTTCTACCCTTGGAATTGGTTTGCAATAAATTCTAATATCCTTTGGCGGCTCTTGGTTTGCCATTTGGGCCTATTTAATGTGATTGTTTCCCGTTGCTTTCCACATTTGTATGATATATCATAGATATTACATAAAAACAAGCTTCTATAAAAGTAAGAAGATTTCTGAGTGAAAATATGAATTAGGATTTTTAGTTATAGGAATTCAAATAAAAAAATTGTGTAACTATTTGAAATTTCATGGTAGAAGTTTATTGTAAATAATGGAAATAAAAATAAATGCATTTTTTGAAAATTGTTTATTTACCTACTTTAAATCCACTAATGATTGTGTCTTCGACCGGTTTCGGCTGCTCGCTGCTATCTTCAGGTGATCATTCTCCCAGAAGATGGCAGCTAGCAGCAAAACCAGCCGAAGGCATAAACATTAGTACTCTCAATCATTTTGTTTGACCGTATTTTGCCTTAGCTTAAATTCAATTAACTGTTTATTGTATTTGTGGTAGCATGTAATTGGCTTTATTTATTCTTTTTCTTAATGTTTCTTAATTAACATATTGATATCGCTGTATGCTGCCCTTACTGAATAAATAAATAAATTAGTGGATTTTAACAATACATACATTAATTTTTTTTAACTATTCACTCCAACGTTGTTTTTATTTTGAAATAAAATCAAAAGAACAATTTTTTTAATATAAAATTAACATCGAGGATGATTCAATTAAAACATGTTTTTAAATATAATTATGAAACAATTATTTGGAAATATATCCCAGGAGTACATGTCATTCATGAGTAATATATTTGATACCAATGAAGTATTAAAGCTATTCACCCTATTCCGCCTTTTGATACACCTATCATCCCGCGGCACGTTCCGCCAGATCAGCGGGAGCCGTCCATGTTACCGCCAATGGCACGTGACCGCTGCACCGTCAGTCCGGCTACCTCCTAGCTCCTAATGAGTGCCTGGTAGTTGCTAAACGTGATATGCCTCCTCACCAAGATGTGCGCCTGGTAATCTAATTAATACACCTATAGATATTATCAAACATGATTGCATCGTTTTCCGATTATACTATTTTAATACAGGTGTAATTATAATGTATTTTTATTTTATCAGTAAGTCAACAATAATTATTAGATTCCAATGATATCTGAAACACCAAGATTTGTATGTGATTTCTGTATCAGAATTTTAAAGCTTAATGATATATGTATTGGCAAGTTGATTAAACAATTGACTGTTCTTAATTATAGGAGTGGGATGAGTTTTCACGTCACGTGTTTTTTTAAACCAACGATCTAAGTCTATGGTAGGTACATTATATAATAGTTAACTTCATCTGAAACAAAGCGTTGCGTATATTTCCATTCAACGAACCAATTTTCGTTTTTTTACAGTATTTTGGCTCTTAACCTTTATCATACAATGTAACTTACTAGTATTATTATTTAAGAGAAGTATACAAACATCCAAATAGACTTCGTCCCTATTCGAACAATTAATTTTTGATTTTAACTTACTGAACGCTAAAGCATTAAAACTGTGGAATTCCATCTTCAAGATGCAGGTATCCTCCGAAACATGTCGTGTTTTTTTAATATTTTTTTTATTAAATAGTGGATTAAACAAAGTTTTTAAATTTCCTGAGTATACGTTCATTTTTATAACAAATCTTTAATAAATGGTATGATATTCCAAATGATTTAAAATATCTATTGATATCAAACGCATTTTTTTAATCATGAATATTTCAGTAATCAATATTTTACTTCACATTCTTGTAAAACTTACCATTAAACAATGAATTAAAACAATTTTTAAAATTTGAGTTTATTTTTCATGATGAAGCTATATTATCTTCGAAACATGTAAACAAAAAAATATGTAATTATAAAAAAGTGTTATAATTCATAAAATATTCTAATTTTGGAATTCCCTAGTGTTCACACCTTTATTATAAAAAAAAATATGTACTTCTATCGCGTACACATGAATTTGAAAACACGATTTTTTTTAAATACAAATCTGCATTTGCATACACATACGCATAAACGTAATCAATACGTTTATGTATTCTGAAAGAGGAATGTATATATTCAACAATCCAAGAATAGAATTGTAATATACATAGGGTCACAGAAGTTACGAGAGGCTTACAGGAAATTATTTTACCTGTAATTACATTGGTTTTACGTAGTTTGCTCATATACATGTGTGTTAGTTCAAACATCCTACATAAGAAGTTGTAATGATTTGTGATAATTAAAAGTTCATTAATTTTACTTAAACTGTAAATAATTGGTTTGCTTAATGTATCATAATAAGTTGTAATTTTTATACTTTATAATTAATGGTTTAAAAACGACTCTTCAGTAATAGTACTCTAATAAATTGTTATTTACTGTTTTATAAACCAAACTATTAACACAATTTTAATTGGTTGATTGTATTGTATATTTTAACCCCTAATTGAACAGATGAAAAATATTTTCCAATAAATATTATTCATGTTTCTAAACAAATGTTAGTATTACCTTAAAAATATTATATTAATAAAATTAACGTATTTGTAGAATGATTCAAATTATATTCACAAGAAAAACGCTAACAAATAATTTTATAAAAATATAATTAAACGCTTTTAAAACGTTGTATAAAACCACTTTATTTTGAGTCAGGAGCGCCAACCGGTTTCACCCTGTAACGAGCTACGTCAGGGCTATACAAAAACTGATTTTGTCATCAGTTTGTTTATAGTCCTGACGAAGCTCGTTACAGAGTGAAACCGGTTGGCGCTCCAGTCTCAAAATAAAGTGGTTTTATACAACGTTTTAAAAGTGTTTAATTCTAATTTTAAATATGTCAAACCACCAAGTAATCGCTTCTTTCAAAAGTTTAAATTATTTTTTAGTGTATATTTTTGTGACTTTCCATTGAAAAACGCTATTAGTTAAAATAATCAGTTTCAAATGCCCAATTGAGGGTTGAGGTTAACATTTAAATAAAATATGTGAGCAATTATGTTTTTCTTCCATGTCCTTTCCAATTAACATTAACAAACGTACGTTGATGACGATTTTTATTATTATTTATGCTCATTTGCTATCTGCTGAGTTGAATATTTAATTAAAACAATTATAATACAAACAAGATGTGAGTAGATGTATGAATGATTTTATTGGTCATCTTGCAAACAATGTGTCAAGAGATGTACTCGCACACATGTACAGACATTAACATATCTTGTTCATTAACAGGAATACCCGAGTATTATAATGAATTCAGAGTACATACTCGATACCATTTGAAACATCATAAATTCCGTAAAGCAACATATTTTACGTTCGCGAGTACAACTTAATGGTTTCTAAGTTTGCTGAGCGCTCCTAGGATGGAAATAATTGGTGGGATTGCAGAATCACTGACCGGACTGCCCGACGCGATCCGCAGGTGTCTCGCTGATTCAGAGAGTGCCACAGTCACCCATGAATCTCTAATGAGTAATGCGTACTTGTTGAGCGCAGCTTCCGACTTGTACTCAGATAAAATCGTAGAAGAAAATACGCTTTGTGGGCTCGTGTTGAAACTGCTATACTTACATATCTGCAGTTCACATTTTATCTCTTCGGAATTAGAATCATTAATTATCATTGCAGAGCAATCCTACAGGTAGTGATTGTATTTAGAGATAACGTGTTGCAGAATGTGAAGAGAAAATTTTCTATTGGAGCATTTAATCATCCAATCGGTTTAGGTATAATATATAAAGGCTGTTCTATTTAGATCTACATAATCTAAAAATCTATACTAATTTATAGTTTAAGTTCACTTAAATTAAGTGTTGTAGATATTAGACAGCCTTTAGAAATAATATCAAAATATATAAGGCTTCATAACTTATATGAAACAATAATTAAAATGCACATTTGAAAACAGTTTATTTCATTATTAATACAATGATGCATGCAGAATATTTTATATTATACTAGTATGGCGAAATATAACAATGTTTTGAAGTATTGTAAAATATTCCCAAAACACATAAAATAAATTTAAACTGAAACTCTGTACGCCAATAGTTCCAAGTTCTAATTACCAATCAAATCAAATCTTAACTCAATAGATATTACAAACAGGAAAATGTTTAAGGCATCATTAAGTACATTATTTACAATACAAGGAACAAAGAACCGAAGAAGTGAATTCTTGGATTACCTTTGAATTGATTCATTGGTTTCATTGACAGAGTAGAATTCTAAAAAATAATTATGTGGCCATTTCGTCAATAAGTCTGTGCATTTCATATTATGAAAGGACAAAAAATTCAAATTTTTTTTTATATTTTTTATATTTATAAATACAATGGAACCTCTCATAACGATTAATTCGTATAATGATCAAAAAATACTGTAAAAAAAAATGTTCCCTTCATGAGTGACATTTCGCATAATGAGTGACGCAGAAACTATTGCATCGTATATTGAAAAGCATCATCCTAATACTTTTTTTTATTATTATTTATCATCAAAAATGGTGGCTTTAACCTTCCCTTACGAATGTTGTTTAGCTAGTACACTTTGCTTATCATATTATTAATTTTCTTCTACGCAGAATTGGAGATAAATCACACGTACGTGACCGTCTCGCTCACTCTCGCTAAATCTAAATGTATGCGCGAGAGCGAGAAAGACAATCATCAGTCTGATTTTATCGTTCGAAAAGTAAGTGAAGCGCCACACAACTATTTACGTCACACACTCGCTACTATAATATTCAGAGAGTGATAAAGACTCCAGTGTGTTCTTACCTTGAATAAAGTTTCAGTTTTTCATATTTTTTTCAAATGTGAATGATTGTCGATATTTTTCAAGTTTTTTTTTTTTTTTTTGAAAATATATCTTATCTCCTTTGAATCCAATTGTTGTAAATTGAAGTAATATCTAAAAAATATTCAATTTTTCCAATCAATTCAATGCAATCATTGAACGATCGAAGTGTGCGCGGGAGATGCCTGTTGGTGGCGATGAGGTTCGCAACCCATCATCTCTCGCGATGGCGAAAAGAGAAGGATGGAGTGCCGCATCGATTAAAGTGTGGCAGTCCATTCTTTCTGCCTACCCTTTCGGGGAGACGGCGTGATGGTTAGTTAGTTAGTTAGTTACAAAAAATTCAAGGAGTATGTTTTCATATTTCCGTAAGTTTATTTTTAACTTACGATGATTTATAAAATATTATATACAAGGTGTCTCAAAAGAATGTTTACGTTTGAATTCGGAGCGTTATGCGGAGATTTTAGACGACTTCTAGGTGCCAGAATTGCAAAACTGTATCTAAAATATGGTCTCAGCAGGACGGAGCAACGTCACATACGTACAATACGTCTCTGCCATGAGTTCATGAAATTTTCCCTGGCAACTTGAACTCCAGGAGAGATGACACAAATTGGCCTCAGCGCAGTCCTATGGACTTTTTCCCGTGACATTATCTCAAATCTAAAGTTTACACCAATAAACCGACTTCCCTGGCGCATTTGAAGGAAAATATTCATCACAAAATGGCAGCCATCACGGAGTCTACCTGGCCGAGCCGTCATAAATATTCTTACTGTTCGATTAAATGAGTGCCGCGAACGCGAGAGTTTTCCCAAATGGTGTTCTTTATTAATTGTTCGTTAAATGCCTTTTTTAATCGATCTATTAAATATAAACTTTATTTTGAGACACTTTGTACATTATAACGTACATACAGGTATAATTTTGAAAGAAGAATTATCAAATAACATTTGTACGTAATAAAATATAGGAGTATGCATTCTTATTCATTATAAAAAATGTGTAATACATGTTATAAACTGATGTACGGGTGTGAATCGTGAAACCATATGCAGTAGTAAATTTTGTGCAAATAATTGAGTTGCTTATGCCCGCATTGTACATGTTGTATATGGGACGGCTCCGGTGCTTGGTAAAATCAAGCCATCACGGGCTGAGATAAGATTGACACGACTTCTCAGATAGAAGATACTGCGCAGAGATTCGTGAACCAAATTAACGAGCCAACGGGGGCATATCGAATGGGGAATCACGTATGGCTATCACTTCATAACATTACCACCTCGATTTATCATGCGGTTCAGTAGCGAAAATATTAATGATGTGGGCATTAAATTATGAACGTAAGTGGCTCTTACTCGTGAGTCTGATATTCGGAAGATATTTATGTTTCTATAAATATTAATGGACTCATAAATAGTCAATAAATGATCACACATTTATTTTATATATTTAAAGATTTAATGTTTCCACTATTATGGATTACTTTTGTTTTAGTTTCATATATTCCACCTTGAAGTCGGCGATTCGCTAGGCAACGTGAAGTTTATCATAAGCCATGAATTTGATATGTTGAATATTTATTAAGTTATTAAATAAAAAAGAGTCACCTTTTCAAGACTAATACTTAGTTTTTGCTTTGCATATTTTAATTTATTTGAACGTTTTCTAAATTATACAAAAAAATAATAATAACAAGAAACTTATTGAACGCTACGGCATTTAACACTGTAGAATTCCATAGTAATATACTTAGGAAATTGAAAATAACTTTATTTAATCTATAAAATAAGTTGATATTACAAAGGTATTTTCAATTTCCTAAGTATAAAAACAAGAAATGTAAATAATTTACTACCCATTATATTGTACCTAATTTGGTTTATCTAAAGTGGTTCAAAAAAGTGATATAATTTAAAGTGTTAATCGATGTATGATTAAGTGTATAGAATTCCATAATGATGTTATTAAAACTAAAAATTCTATAAATGATTTGAAAAATTCACGACACGTGTTTCGTCTTATGAGGACATCTTCGAGTGTGAAGATGTCCTCATAAGACGAAACAGGTGTCGTGAATATTTCATATCATTTATAAAATTTTTAGTTCTTCTATTTTTAAACAACTTTTGTTTATTTTAATACCATAATTTAAAGTGGTCAAAAAAAGTGTTTACAATGATTATTATTAATGTCACCACATATTAAGTTATTCATTAGTTAAAAATAATTTAATTTCTCCTTGCTAAGGCATTATCGAATGTGAAAAAACTGCTTGAATACAGATTTTTTATTTTGTATTGATTATTTAATATAGAGTTTTACGCAATTGTTAAAAAAACTATAAAAAGTCATATTTTATTTACATATAATAGATAAGAGTATGTATGATATCGGTAAGATTTTTTATTGAGCGTATGACTTTGAAATGATTTAATTTATTTCCAGTAGGATGATATTTAATTTTTGTTGTCGTGAGTGCTTTGCAAAAATATGTTATACACTAAAAAAACTATTATCAAAAACACAATGTGCAACTATCAGATTCGCAATATCGTGGTGCGTTGTATCACTTCCTGACAGTTTTAATTATTTTTATTAGATACGTTATTTTTTTAACTTTGCTGTGTTATTATTACCGAATATGCTCGGCGCGCCTTTTTTAAAGTGTCTGAGAATGCAACAGAATATACTCGTACTTGCATTCACGGTTTTAGTGCGTGCTTCATTAAAACAGAATATTGCCGCTCTTGTTCCATTGTTGGTATTTGGTCTCGCGATCAATAAATGTATCGTAAGAACACGTTTATATAATTTATGAACAATTTACTACTAAGGTTCTATTAGTTGGTCTAATAAACGAAGAAAGTTGTCATACCGGTTGCTGATTCTTCCGTTCCTCTCGTATCTTGCAGTGGTGGTGCGTGCTTGTTATATTAATCAAATCATTTTGGATCTGTTATCAATTTGAACATGCTTTCTCACGTTGATGAAAAAAATGAAACAAAATAAATTTGTGATGGTTTTCAGTTCGAAAAACAACTGGTTTTCAATTCACGAGTAAACGGAGAGAATACCTATGCGACATTCTATCCTGACAGACTTTTAAAGTCTCCTCCAAATTTATATTACATAGTATTTCAAATAAAATATTTTTTAAAGCGTTTATGCATTCCCAAATAATTGTGTACATTTAAAATAACAATTTGTGAATACATTAAGTATAAAAAAATTCGTACTCTCTTATGAAGCACTTCCTACTCGTTTTTAACTACTTAATTTTTGTTTTATCAAATCAACCGGTTTCGCTCTCTTCAGCACTATAAAACACAGTAAATGAATCAATTGATTTTTTTTTTATAAATAACTCACACTTATTAATTTAACATATTAAATCGCCATTTTATTTCTAGGTTTTCAGTATTTTATAAGTAATAAAAAATTTAACGACTTTTAAAAAAATGTTTGTGATAAATTATATGCGCATTAAGTATTTAGATATCACGTTACAGTGTCTACTTATGTATGAAAATGTCTCTCGTAAACTAATTACATCAGCAAAATAACTTTAAATATAGCAAAAATTACTTGTTTTCTATACAAATGTTTAAGATTACAATTTACATTAATGAGATTAAACCATGTACCCTCCCTGGAATGTTGTGTTGTAAAACCATCACGTATTATTCTGCGGATGTTAGCTTTGTAACTAATAAATAAATACCTCTCGAGTGAATAAACATTCCTTGAATACAGAAGCTATGGACATGCTGTAGTATACGTCATTACCCACCCACTTGCTATGCCTTTCCGCAAATTGATACAAGTGAGATTGATTCACTTCGCATGATTTTGCTTTATAACAAAACCTTTCAAATGCCGCAATCCAACTGTATCTTATTTAAATTTGGAATATAATTATAAACACTCTTTTTCTCCTTTTATTAATTAAATATTTTTACTGAATAAAATAATAAATCACATGTTTTGGAGTTAAAAACAATGAAACAAAACCAGTGTTATTAATTCTATTTCAAATTACGCATTGTTAACGCCTTATCTTTTAATAAAGAACTTATTTTATGTCATTTAACTGTTAACCTCTTAATCTCTAGCATTTTTATTAAACCTACTAGTATTTCGGGAGTATTTTGGAATACTAGTTTTTGAACAAATAATATATAAAGAAGACGAATAAAGGATCATGTAAATAACAAATCATATTTTTTCATTACTGGTAAATTACAATTAATAAATTTATATATTTTTATATATAATATACTGTAGTCAAACAAAATCATATATATAATTTGATAATTTTATTAACTAAATAACCATTACGCCGTTTCCCAGAAACGGTGGACAAATAGAATTGACCACAAAAATCATATCTGTCCACCTCCATATTCCTCTATATTCAAACACCATGATGCGTTGATTTTTTTGATTTCAAATGTGGCTGTATCTTGGTAATAAATTTTGTCACGCTATTTTTTATTACATTAGTGCTGCTTGTATATACCTTAACTTTGCGGCGATTTTTAAATACATTTTTTCAAATATACATACAACTGTATTATTTAATTTATTTATCAACTAAAACATTTACCTTGTGATATTGAAATTCTGCAAATTTCACAAATAAAATTTGTGAATGAATCTTATCAGTAAATGATTATAATCCATAATTTTTTAATTATATTATTCGTAAAACATATGGATGGACAGTAGGGGTTCAACCAATAATTTGATAAGCTTTAGATCGAATCACAATATTATGGACATGGAATATTCGGTTTCACCTCGCAATCAAAAGATTTGCTTGCAATAACACCACGTATTGGGAGGCTTGACGAATGGAGAGGAAATTGACAATGAGCGAGTTGATGAACAAGATAAAGGGCTGTAAAAGAGCGCGATGCGGGCAGTAGAAGGCCACCCAGTTTTGCATCGCAGCGATGACGGTGATAGTTTTGTATTGAGTGAAAAGCAATACTCCCACCAAGTATTTTAATGAGTTTGCAAAATGAATAAATTAAAATCCCTTCTCATCTGGATCTTCTCTTGGAAGTACTATAAAAGTATTTCATTCCGAAAGTACCATCGAGACTGATGAGATTGCCGTCTTTTATTTGCACCGTATCTTTATTATCGGGCATTAAAGCGATACCAAAGCAAACAAATAAAAATATCAATTGATCGCTTTCGCTGTGTATAGAGCCTATACGGCCCGAAACTTAAGGCGACTGTCCTCCACACAAACGTAGTTTAACAAAAAAAGTTGTCTGCAATGAACTTAAAAGAATCATTAAATCTTCTTCTTTTTCTCATATCGAAGGTTGGAGAACATCATGGCTATCTTCCCTTGATACAGTAGTTCTTAACATTGATGTTGTGCTGCAATTGAATCATACAAAGTTTTCTAGACAGGGTTTTCTTCTTTTTCCGACACTTTGTTTTCCGTTAATTTTTTTTTGTATACCACATGTCGCTTGAACCCAATTACTGTATACAATTAGATTTTTTTTGGCTGATATATTGATTCTCGTGACATGTGATAGGTAGCTAATCTATCGCCATTTTATTTTCACGAGAATTGTACACCAGACCAAAGACAGTGTGAAAATCACACTGCCAGTGCCAGGGAATCGAACCCGGAACCTTCGGTGTGGTAGTCAGAGCTCTAACCACGCTGCAACGAAGGTCTCTATTAAAAATTACCTGAAGTATTTCAGTGTTCTATGGTTTATGGTGTTGTCATTGATCATTAAATAATAATAATAATAATAAATAAGTTGATTTTGAATTTTTCGTCGTCTGAACATCCGAAATATTTTTTTCTTCATAATTTCAGAAACCTATCATTGAAAAACTTGGAAAGTTTTCTTTCAAATCCTTTGGAACTCTTGAAATATAGTTTTATTATTTTGAAAGTGTGTACATTTGTTGAAATATTTGTTGTTTGAAATAAACAAAAGTATTAAGCATATATTTGAATTTTTATGTTATCGGATCTTCCTTTTTAAATTGCTTAAATAACATTTCGATAAATAATTTTTTTAAATTTATTTGTGAATTTTATGAATACATGTGAAGATTTTTTTATATTATTAAATTATTTATCTCGATATGTCCTATAGAAACATATTCTATGGTAATTTTTTAACAAACTTGTACATACAATACAAGTGATCATTTATAAAAATTAGAAGCATGTCATCAAAATGGTTTCCGAAGAAAAATGAGGTTTTTATTTTGCATTGAAAAAACTGGAGAGACTTCGGCCTTACCTTTCCCGTTAGCCCGGGAAGTTGCGTTCACAAGTCGCGGCGCGCTTATTACCCGCCCGCGGGCCGCGAGGCTGGCTGAATTTATGTTGCCGACTGCAGCGGGCACTAAAGTGTGTGCGAGTCGTTAGTCGTTAGTGAAACTTCTCAATGGCCAGGGGACCTGCACTATTTGGAGCGGGGGGCGCCAATAATTATTCATAATTCTTAAAATTCATAAATATTTATAAACCAACACGCCGTATACACGTGAGTGTAGGCAAAGATCCGTTTAACTTCATTATAACGAATGAATCCGTTAATAATGTCAACATGTATTATTATTACTGTTTTGTTGAATCGATATTTACATCATTACCGCGCGAGCCAAATCTATGTAAATTGTATAGCTATGCTATTGATTTTCATGACATGTGATAGGTAACTCACCACTCGCCATTTTATTGATAAGTAAATTCTATACGAGACTAAAGACAGTGCGACAGTCACTTGCCATTGCCGAAAATCGAATTCGGGACCTTCGGTGTGACAGTCATAGCACTTATCACTCTGCCACAAAGATCGACATATATTTATCATATTATTTCATATTTTTGTTCATAAAGCTTTCGTTCATATTTTATACTAAAAACATAGTTAATGATCCTATTTTACAACTCCTTATAAAACTTTCAAACGAGATATTCATAACCAGATTTATTTCTTCGGAAATTATGTTATGAATAATGGATTCCTGAATTACGTTATAATTTAAAAAAGGCTAATGAAATATTCACGAACAAAATCCTTAAAGGAATATAAAATTGCTTTGGTCAATCGGGTTAGATGGTTTTAGCATATGAATGGAAAAATATAGAAAACCACAAGAAAACTTAGAACAAACCGATCAATCAAATTTTATATAAGTTAGATGAGATCGAAAAGTAGGTATTCTGTACGTAAATGTATGTATTACGAAAAACTTTAATCAATTAATTTTGAATTTTGGAAACAGCTTGAGACAAGGACTAAGGAGACTGGTGAAAGATGTCTACGAACCAAAACATGTTTGTGAACAGTGTAAAAAAGTGTTTCGTAAAAAATACAAAGTTTATCAAAAGTTAATAAAATAAAATAATATGTTCAAAAGTCATGTTATATTCGATTAACTTAAGGCACTGTGGAATTCAATAACTATGACATATTTTTTTAAATATCCTGATATATTAATTAAAACATTGTTATATCCAGAGCTTAGAAGCTCATATCGGCGTAAACCACAGTGTTATAATTACACGTAAATCAAAGTCTTTAAATAAAAACTATTTTATGTTAATTTTGTTTCAATTGTGATATAATATAGCACCAGAAAAGTTCCATATTAATTATAATACTTAATATTGACGAAAGCATCTATTTTCTAGAATTTTTATTTTATTTCTCACTCTCATAAAATATAGCAAAATAAATTCCTTTTTTTTTCAATTAAATTTTAGGTTTTTGAAAGAGTTTATGTATGTGTTTTTAATCCTAAACTGATTATTTGAAAAATAATTCATTTTAAATTTTCTCACTGCAGCAGATTACACTTCACATCTGTTAATGGACCACTGGATGCGTTAGCTTATCTCTCGGCAGCATTAAGGAAACGGGACTGGGTAATCTCTCTGATTATTTTGTCGCTCGATTTTACATTTCTTGTTATTTCCAACAAGAAACCACTATCACAAGGGAATCGCGATAGTTTGCTTATAAAGACATGTACGCGCAGAAATATTCAAACGTATTAATTACGATTGGCAATTGCATTTTGAGAAAGATTATTTCCATATGCATCTCCAAAAAGAAAGATATCGTTTATAGGTTCATTTAATAAACTTGGCTTTTAATTAATCCGATTAAAACTGTTGAAAGATTACAAAACTAAAAAAAACAAGTTTGTTGTGATAATGGTTAAATTAATTGATATTGAAATAAAAACGAAGATGGCAGGAAGCCGCAGAAAGAGGTCGAAACATGATAAGTAAGTGGAATAAAACTAAATGTATAAAATTTTATACGTAAATTGTTAAGTACTTCTTTTCATTAAAATTGAATTAAATTAGTTAATTCTAATAAGTTAGTATTAAAAATTATTCAAAAGGAAGATAAATGTACTTGCATCAAAATCAAGATGGGTGTGACTATAAGGTTTATACGATACATTCTAAACGAATAGTAAATACTAATATATAAATAAAAAGAATAAAAAAATATTCACGTCAATCAATACATTATGGTAAAGAAAAACATGTCATTATCAATGCGATGAGTGCACGTATCAAATGATTGTAGAGGATTTTACAAATAACTTGGCATTCTATAATTTCTGGATATGATAAGTTAGTTCGAATATATTATAATATTTGAGAGTAAAAACATTATTTTATGTTTGTTAGAAAAAATATATAGAAATTTGTTATGGAATCCTAAAAAATAAAAACAAAGCATGCTATAAAATCTAACACTGTGTATTAATATTTCAACTATTTCAAATGTTAAATATTTTGGAAATATAGACTTCTACCGCTTACCAGAAGTTGTTATAGGACGCAGCGGCCCCGTTTTGTAAGTTTGTAAATGCAATTTTTAGGCTCGTCCCTTGTATATGTGGGACTGACTATCAACTGACTCAACTGACTTTATTTGAATATAACAAAAGGGACTCGCTTGTTAATTAAATAAATAAAATAACAGTTTAATAAATGAAAAAGCGAATATCAACAGAAAATGGGTGGATTTTCCAAGCGTCCAGGAAGGGAAACGACTCTTGCTAACGGATAACGCCGCTAGTCCGTTGTCGTTAATCCGTTACTGTTTTTAATTGATGGTATTTATTACGTTCCTAGCGGATGGGCCCCGGGTTTTGTTTCTTCTCGTGACGTCCGTCCATGGAATATAATATGTAACTTTCTAACAAACTAGTTACTCCACTCCGGATTGCGGACGCAAATCGATTTTATATCAATTAATCTGATCAGCTCGGAGCCATCTTGAGAGATGCTGTTACTTTTTTATCCGAAGTATTCGAGATACTTACGTGCAGCTGGTCGGATGTTGTTTCTTCAATGAGATTTGCTGGCGTTTTTTAGACCGGTAATTTGACAATGTAATGATTTTAGATTTTTTCATTATTCAAGCAGTTAGGATAATATTTCATTGCTAGAAACTAACGAATACAAAATTGCTGTTTTATGAAAGAGAAAACAAAAGCGAATTACACTTCTTATATTATTTATTTATTAGTAATTGACTAAATTTATATATAAACGTACATAAGTATACATAAACAGCGTATATATGCATAATTAACATTCGAGATTGTACTCTTAATCGTGAAAGAACGTGATCCATAAGATATTATTAAAGTATATACGAGTAAGAACATGCATCAGATGTTTGCTTACCTTCAAATCGGTTATTCTCTATTATAAAATTCAAAATTGTATGCTTTGTTATGGAGATGATATCTCAATAAAACAAGGTAAATCAAAATGTTAAAACGTTCCATAATAATTACGTACGCAAAGTTAAAATAATTTAGTATTCCTGAAAGAGAATGTAGGTATTAATTGTTACTTTAAAAATATTGTAGGGCTTCATGTTAAATAGTTATTGTTTTCGAAAATATTTGTTTTATAGAGGCTTCATTAGTTTCATATAAGTGAAACATTTCATAAAATAATAATACACTAGTACAATTTGTATATAAACCACTCTATTCTTAACAACCACCAACCGATTTTGCTCCCGCCAGAGTTTCGTCAGGGTTACAAAATATATTTCACTCTAGTATATTTTGTAACCCTGGCAAAGCTCCGGTGGGAGCGAAACCGGTTGGTGGTTGTAAAAATTAAATTGGTTTGTGTTCATTTTTTACAACTGTATTATAATTATATTTAATAATGTCACAACACAAATTAAGTGCTTCATGTGAAAATACATGAAATGTTTCAATTTAGTATGGCATTTGACACTTGCATAGGTATAATATAACAAAACTTCTAGAAAAAAACTTTTTACAAATACTATGCAATCAGATTTCTCTAAATAAGATTGTTTTACAGTATTTTTCCATTAATTTTGAATGTTCAACAGTCTACAATATTTAATAGTATATTTTTGTGGATAGTTATGGACAAATTCGTTTTAGGTATGTTTTGTTAGAAATATAATAATGTATTGTCATAGTTAAACTATAATTTTTTTTCTATATAGTTTTCAAATGATCTTAATAATTGTATTCATGATATTGATGAAATATTATTGAGGAAATCATTTGAATTACAATGATATGTTTTGAATGTTCATCTAACATTGGTAATTGTCCATTTTATTAACGCGTGTCGAAAGTTATAATTAAAGGAGTGAGTCGAGTGGAGTTAATCACGTTAATCCAAATTATTAGGAAAGCATATCTTCTCATAATGGATATTGTAATTTAATGTATCTGTTTAATTTTCTATATCAAATCACATTAAACGATTAGTAGTGAACTTAAATATATCATTACTAAATTTATGTCATTCTATTTTTATTAATATAATACCTTATACGAGGAGAATTGTATTTTATAATTTCGTACGAAGCACTTTATTTATTGTGTGACATTTATAAATAAATGAAAGTGCACGTAGATTTTGTTTTATAACCGTGAAAAATATTGTATAATATAATAACAATCAAAATAAAATAGAATGAAAATAAAATTTGTATTTCAAATACATGACATATTAGCTATTTTTATACTTTTGTAATGAACTCTAGGGGTTTTTCGTAAATATGATATTTTCTGTATTTTAACGCCGTTTTTCCACTCACTGGGTATATTTATCTACAACCTTTAGAATGCGTGTAACAATGGAGAAAAAAATGATAAAATAGTGTTTTATTTAATCTGTTAAAAATTTAATCACACAATATACTCGTATAGATTGGTTTTATAACGGCGAAATGAATATCGTTTTTCATTTGTCTCTTACATATTTCTGATAGGTTGCCAAATAATTATAAATGTAATATACGAGTACATAATATGTTACTTATTACTTAGAACTTCATAAAAAAAACGCAAAACCATATACGAGTATTGTCAAACACCAGGAATACAATCGTTTCCATTAATACCAAAATAATTATTTTTGAATTTATAATATTATTTTCGTTTATTAACATACTTGTATTTGGTTTTGTTTACACATATTTGTGAATTGCGTATTTGTTTACAATATTCCAGTTGGTATACATGTATAATATAATACGGGTATTTGTACTTAATATTCGTTTCCTATATAGTAATATCTTAATAGAACCACTTTATTAAGACATCAATTAAACGTAATTACTGGTAATAAAAACATTACTCGTTCGTGATTTAAGTTCAAACAATTAAAAAGAATCAGGGTACACGGAATTATAGAATTCATAAATCTAACTGCGGTATGTATTATTGCTGTATAAGCCCATATTCCGAATCACATAATTTCACTTAAGCATATTATTAGAGCCGGGAGTTCTCAGCTCTCGGATTTATGTGCCTAGAATCGGTAATGATAGAAGCGAGGGCAACTACAGAAGACGAATTAATCTCAGGAAGGAGCTGTCAAAATAATCTGGACCGAAAATGTCGATCACGAAACATCGCTCTCCAACCGGTTCGTCTCTCTCTCTTCCTTTTCTGTAGCAGCGGCCATTTTATAGCAATCTCTCAAAATAATATTTAAACACAGGGTTCGCAAATTGATGATAATTATTGATGACTCCTTAATGCACAGGAACCCACAGTCTGAATTTAGAGCGCACGTCCGAAGTTTCACGGCGGACACTTTACGAGGCTCAGGATAATTAATTATTATTGGTGTCGAATCTATCAGCAGAATTACCCGATAAAAGACAGGCGTCTGATATTTCTTCTCGAGAGGCACTCACCCAAGGTAGATCATTTTCTCTCTCCATAAAATGCTTTAATGTGTAGAACATGCATTTTTAATTAAAATTTACGGCATCCCTCTTTATTTCCATTTCATCATAAAATGTAAGCAAATATATATTGAATTCAAGTAGTAAAACCTTTGCTTGAGAAGTAATCCATAATTTGGGAGTATTTTTTTTTTAAATTATAGTGTCAGCATTCGTAATATCAAATTGAAATATTACGTAGAAAATATGATAAGTCAAATGGATTATTTGTATTTTAATTTGTTAAAATCTTCTATAGAACAGTAAAGCAAGTTAATAAAAGAATGTCATACAAATTCCTCGTACTTGGTAATTCCTCCTTTACTTGGTGTTGTCGTCTTCACATTTGAATAAATATAATAACACTTTGTATTTTCGCAACATTTTATTTTTTGATTTGCAGACATGTTTTGGTTATGACCCAACCCTCTTCGGTGCACAAATTTTAATTGTTTAAATTTGTGCATTGTAGAAGGTTGGGTGTCAACCAAAACATATCTGAATATAAAAAAATGAAGTGTTGTGAAAATACAAAGTGTGATTCTGTTTATTCATGTGAATTTGTTCAATTAATCAATATAGTAGGAGATTAAAATTGAAATCGAAATTCCGATTCCATTAAAATTTAAAAACATTTCAGACACCTACAATATCATGCCAACAAATCAATCTGCGGGTGAATGTTGTAATAATGCTAAATGTCACACTAGCGCGAGATACCGGAGATTAATTGTATCCAAAATAACGATGGACCAGATGATTTAACGCAATTAAACCGAATACGAAAGACACCGCATTAGAGCCAAAAAGTTCAATGTTATGTGAGAATAAAACTAAGCCCGTGGCGTGTTCGTCGCTTAATTTATTCTATGGCCAAATCGGATAATAAATTACTCGGAGATCGTTTCCCAGCGATCAATGGTCACCCACATTTTGAAGCCGAAAAGTGTATTTAATTCCCCGGGTAACGTTACATAAATAATGATATGACATCACGATTAGCATACGTATGCCTACACGTTTATTCTTTCAATGAAAGTGATGTTTTTTGCTAGACTACTGGGTAGCATTATTCGGATTCGGTATGTTAATTGCCTGTCTGAGCTGTATTTCCGAGGCGGGTACAGGTTGCGAGCTTGTGAGTATTATGAATTATTTGTTTTCCTGCGCCTAATTCATTGTAATACAAGCAATTAATAATATCTTCGTACTCATACCGGGTTCAACATAATAAATAAATGTTTTATTCTAATAAATTTCATCTCAAAACTGATTTATCGTGCTCGATAAAGTTTCTAACTATACAAAATTCTCGGTATAAATCTATGTTTCTCTAAAACATGGAATTTATTATTTTACGTATATTGGGAAAACATTTTTTTTCGTCTACAAAGATCAAAGTCAGTGTGTTATCTCTAAAATCTACTGAAATCGTTTTGTTTTAATTTCTAATTTTAAATTATTTTGTCTATTTATATGTTGTAAATAAATGTCATGTTAGGAGTCGGACAAATCGACGTGCGTGCATGGCACGATGCATGAATGTTGAGGAAACGAAAAAAGTATGCCAGGAATGAACATTATGCGTTTCATTCTTTTTGCCTTTTTTGAAACGGCATGATGGTTCGTTATTTAGTTATTTTTTGTTATCAAAATCAATTATCTACTGGAAGTTTGAGATAATTTGTGATCATTTTTCTCGCTCCTTATTTGGGTTAACTAGTGATATTCAAAGTAAGATATACGAATATTTCAGAAAAGCTATAAATGACCCCCCAGAGTCTTATAACTGCGAAATAGAGCAGGAAAAATATTTCATAATATTGGCCTTTGAATAAATTCTCTGCGGAGACTACAACGTTAAGAGAAGCGCGAAACCTGATCTAGGATTAATGCTTTGGGGGATATTTATAGATATTACTGGCTATATTATTTTGGTTCGTCTGCAAACAGAGTGATCTAAACAATTAAAAATAATAATTCGTATTATTTTCTTTGATATTCTAATGATTTCACTGAAATCTCTAGATAAGTTCATTTTAAATAATAAGTAAATAATTCGATGTTTTTTTTATTATTATTAACTACTTCCACTTACTGTCTTGATTCCGACAGCGACCGGTTTCGGAACGGAACAGTCTGTCGATGCGAGCTAGCCTGTTGAAAATGGTCGCTTTCAAAATAAGGACAATAAGTGGAAGCTATTAAATAATTAATATTTCTAATTGAAATTTCTTGGTAAGTGTTCATTTTAAATATTTAAAACATCGTTTCATTTTATTAGTAGTTCGGAAATATCGTTTTATTTTATTATTAGATCATTCTCAAAAATATTTACCTTGAAACCGTACATCAAACCTGTATTTAAGATCTATTCGAATGTGTACAAATTATAGACGCATACTCTTTTATTCGAAATTTAATAATTTGATCAACATGTACCTACTCCTTTATTGATTAAGAAAACAAACACAGCTTCTTTAAGGATACTATAATACGTTTAAAAAAAAAAAATTAAGTTTCATAAATATACTGGCTAAATTTTTTGTTTTATCAGAATATTTGTACAGTTATCTGAAAAAAAAAATACGCGTATACAAATATTTCATAATACTCATATTTGTGTAAACATACATCTTATACACGTGTTAATTACAAATTATCATTTTGATATGAATGAGATAATGCGCCTTAATATTAGATTGTTTTTCATAATAATTCTACAAGTTGAATTTAGTATTTTAAAACAATCAAAGCACATTTACATCCGCTTTATTGAAACTTGCATGTGTTGTATTAACGCACAAAAGTTTATTGGATGCAAAATAATTTCCTAATTGATTAAATATTATTTTTGATTATTACTAAGGTCAAAAATAAGAATATTATTTTATATATTTACATAACAAAACAATTCGTTTATAGGAAAAAGGGTATTGGGTTAGGTGTGCAGAAAAAATAAAATGTAATTACTATAAATCTGAAGAAAGTAATTAGAAAAACAAACGTTATTTTTTTTAACGTTTTATGTTATTTAATATAATATTCATATATTAAGTTTTATTGTATTTTTATTTGAATGATATGTGTCGCCTTACTAATGCATTATCGCATGTTTCGATATTGCCTTAGTAAGGCGTTGTGGCGATGTGATATTGCCTTAGCATACAATCATTTAGTAATACCCTAGACCCGCAAATTGTGTATTTATATTAAATATGTAATAAGTATTATTGTAATGTAAGGATCATCAAAGGTGTAGTTTTTCTCAATTTTCTTATAATGCCTATTTATTTAATGTATTTCAATAAAATTAAGTAAATGAATAAAAGGATTGCTTTAGATGTTAAAAAAGATAAACTAAATAAATTGCCAGAATCATCCTAATTCATTACTTCGCCATTTATCCACGGAGTAACTAAACGTTTCGAGTTGCCGCTTCATCTCGGAATCTTCTGTTCTCACATAAATCTATTTTTTTTTGTTGTTCAAAAACTAGAAACAGGCGACGCCAACGCATATAATTATCCGCTAATACTGAAACTCGAAACCAAAAAGAGGAAACATTTCGAATCTACTGTCGTATATTACATTAACAACTGTTATTAAATCTGTTAATCTTTAATAACATACCACGACTGAGACTGATGGACCCAATGCGCAAATCGAACCTACTATTTTCGTTATATAATAAGAATTCAGGCCATAGATTCTTTGGAAATCTACTTACTTTCTCAACGTAGCAAAAAATATAATCGTAATTTTTTAAGAATAAAAAATCAAAGTGAAGTCAAAAACGAAGGATTTTTTTTTACATATTAGTAATGTTATAATTTTAATCAATTCGAAATATGTACAATATATTTAAAATTATGAATTCACATCGCATATTTATTTTAATATTATTAAAAAAAACGTTCGTTTTATATAAGTGCTTATTATGGAACTGGCAAGTTTTGATTAGCAAGGGCATATTTTAATGTTATCTATTATTAACAAATGATATTGCTCAATCAATAAATAAAAAATTCAGAAAACGGTATTTTTCATCTATATTTAAAAGTAATAATGTGTTTTACATTAATCTTACACACAATATTTATTTTGAAAATTGCGTGTATTCGTTTTATGATTTCATATTTACTTTTAATTACACAATCAGTGTATTTACACCATTTTATTTGATATAACACCGAAATAACTACGCGAAGTAAAACGAACTAAATTTGTGAAATGGCAATTAAATAATATAATAAATAAATTACTATTATTTGACTTACTAGTTAAAATAAAAATAAAAATTTACAGTCTTTTTAGTAGCTACTATGTTACTAATTTCAATATTTTGTATTGCTGTCGTTTTTGAAATTGGCCATTCGAAATGCTGGCCCCGGGGCATGATATTTTACACGCCACACTTTTATATGTTTTGTCTTAAGCATCCTACACCTATTCAATAATTCATCAAACATGGAGAGTTTTAAATGGGCCGCTACCCATTGGAGAAGACATCTTTAATTTCGTCCGGAAACCGAGAACGAATAAATCAGTTCGCTCTGCGTCCGATCGTGTGAACAAACTTGGATGCTGGGCGGGTGATTAATTTGGACCACTCTCCGTAAGAGCTAAGAGAAGTCACACGAAATGTGAGATCTGTGACACCTTCAGCATCAACTTCACGTCGCTTGATGAATGGCTTCTTGGGATCGTACCCTTGGCTTCAATGGAAAGAATGAAATGTTTCTTATTCTAATGCTAATGTGTCAAAATCTTTATTTATTGACTTGTTTTATAGTATTATTTACATAATTACAAGTTTTATAGGAGAAGTTGTCTAGATAATGTTTCTTTTTAAAATACCTGCTAAATTGTAACACACTTTTTTTTCATCATTTAAAAAAAATGATTGTTTTTTGAAAAAAAATATTCCATAAACCATCAGCACCTTAAAATTACATTAGACTTAAATTTTGAGAGCAAAATTTCCTTCTTATATAAGATGATATTTGAATATCTGGATTAAGACAATTTATTTCCAATTTGCATAAAAAATATTTTCTTACATTGTATTGTATTTAAACCATTTAATTTGTTTTGCCAAACCAATTAGTTTTGCTCCCGCCAGAGCTTCACCAGGGTTATAGAAATTTTTCAGAAACAAAAAAAATGGTGTATAAACAAAGTGTAAAAGTGTTTTCAACCAAATTTTAATAAGGCTTAACCACAAATTAAGTGCTTCATACGAAAGTAAACAAAAATGTTTATAGTTCTTTAGATGGAAACAAGTAGAATTTTTATTTGTTAATAAAAAATCTTTGATTTTGTTTGATATTTAAAAAAAAATCCATAAATAGCAACACTTGCGTTGACTTTAAGTTATTTTTTCTTAAATATACATGTTATATTTATTCATGCATGCTCTACTATTTTATTCAAAAATAGATTTATTATTTCATTTCTCTTTTTTAAATAAAATGCTATAAAACAATTATTTTGTTCTTGAAGAGACCTACGCGAAGCGCATTATTGTGTTTTACCAATACGAGATGTGAAAAAAGCTACAGTTTGGCCTTTATCAATCAGGCGTTTAATTAATTACTCCTGATACATTTAACGATGTCGGTATTCTTAAAACAAGTTGAATAATGTTTGAAAGTATCCCCATAAATTTGTTAAGTCGGAATTGAAACGTCATATTATGAGATCATATGCTATTTTTCGCATTAGCAGCCATTTAGTCTCCCGGGATACGAATCTAACAAAATTAATCTGGACGTTAATTTTTATAGATGCTTTTATATATTTATGCCAGCGGTGTGATTGCAGCACGAATTTGATAATGATCAAAGAAAACTAGGTAATACAAATAAACAAATAAATAATAAGAAAATGAATTCAATGCACTTCAACTTGCAAATAATATTTATGTTAAATAAATATATTCATATTCTTCCTCTTTCGGCGCCGTGTCAGGTCTCCCCAACGTTGGCGATCACTGCAGCAAAGGCATCTCTGTCCTGCACCACTTGGAACAGGTTCTGAATTCTTGTCATTCCTGTCCATTCTTGTATGTTCCGCAGCCAGGACAACTGCCTTCTACCAATTTCCCGACGTCCCTCCACTTTACCCATCAATATCAGCCGAAGGAGGTGGTATTTTTCTCCCCTTAGCACGTGACCCAAATATGAGACCTTTCTTACTTGCACATTCTACAACAGCTATCTATTGACTCTGGCTCTCTGTAGTCCGTCTGCATTACTCACCCTATCGGTCCACGGTATACGGAGGATTCTACGGTATATCCACATGTCAAACGCCTCCAACCAGTTCATTACATTCACTTTTAGAGTCCAGGTTTCGCAGCCATATAGTAGAACATACATAATATTTTATCATCGTTTGTCGGAGTTTCAGGTTAAGATATGCATATTCATATTAGCAGGAGCAAAATCAAACCATCAATATTAAATAAATCTACAAAGAAAACGATGAAAATTTTCTTATCACAAATCAAATAGAGCATACAAGCAAGAACTGATCCATTTCTTAAATAAAACAGGTTTATTCAAAAGTTTAACCCATTAATAATCTGTGGTTAAAATAAATTATTGGTCTCGAGCGCGAAATTTTATCGTTTAGATAAAAAAATATACACTTTGTGATAAAATAATATTAATAGGTATTATTTTTCATAATCAATAAAAAATATAGTTAATATGTAGGTATCTGTGAAAATAAACTTAAAATTTATACTTTTGCTATAATATTTTAGTATTGCAATCTTGCAATATATGAAAAACTATACAAAAAATACAATATAGAAATGTTTATATATAGATAAAAAATAAAAATATTTTGGCGGACGAATTCAATTATTATAATATAATATTTTTGGTATTGTTTGTAAATTTAATAGAAATTGACTTAAAATTAAAGCATACAAATAATTATTAATTTCATATATGTTGGGTACTTCCGTGTCCTGTGGTTTCATATGAAATCGACTTTTCGGAGATTATTACGGTCTGCACTTAGGGATTGATTGATGAAATTTAGAATCAAATCTAAATTGATAAAAAAGCCATTGTATTTAAATGTAAAGCGTGCTTATAAGAGTTGAGTAAATTATTCTAGCAAACGTATTTCAATATAGACGAATACAACGTAATAATGTGATTTTTCTGAAATCTCTTCATGTATATATTATATTATATAATACATTTGAAATAATAATAATATTAACAATGTTTTTTAAAAAGTATTTCCTCTTTATAGCGAAAGGGACCGGTTTCTCCAGGCTCGCTTGCATCATCAGACTGGTGACACTGTTTATAACGTTTCCTTTATATACTCGTACTTACACTTTAGTGGTGGTAAACAAGATTCTATAGAAATAATAATATTTTAAAAAATGTTACGATTAATTTTTTTTGTACAAAATTTGTTTACCCTGATCTGTAAGCAAATATATAAAGGAGTACCTAAGTGTCACCAGTCTGTGGATACTAGCGAGCTTGGCGATACCACTCACTATCGAAATAAAGACAAAAGTGGAAGTAGTTTTTATAACACATTGTTTTTATTTAGTTATTTACGAAAATTATCTTCATATTGGTGGGACTTAAATCCCCAGCCCGTGCATATCCCATTTAGTTAATTTCATATATTTATTTAAATTTGGCATGACTAAGACAGGAATACATTCAATTGCGCCACTAATCTGCAATCAGCAAAACACATTTGTTCAAAATTTAAGCCCGTATGATTGATTAACTCAAATTTGCCCGAAAGTCAAATCTGCGCAAGTTTATTGTCCATTGTCATCTGTGCCATTATCAGACGCTTTATTCTCTAATAACTCGCCAGTTATCTGATGGTCTTCATTACATCTACTAATGCTTCTTCCACCTTTAACTAAAACTAGAATCAAAGCAAAGGTCAGTTAGCTTTTTCGTCAAAGGAAATGTCAGATTTCGACATGATTCTAGTAGCATTTCAAGATTTAGAATAGAAGCACACAGTAAGTTTATAGTTATTTCTAAGGAGGAATGATTTTAAGGAAAACCGATTATTTTATATTATACATAATAAAAATAAAATAAAAAGAAGGACATTGAATGAAGGAGCGGCACTGGAAACAAAATAAATAGTGCACACAAAATCATCACTGAAAATATAAACATTTCAACTGAAGCAAATATGGCAGCACATAATGAAGTTCTAGTGACAACTTTATGTACGGATTTGAAGCTTGAAGTTGGCATAAGAAATATGAAAGTAGTATAAATGTAGAAAGAGATAGCTAAGAAAAATTAGGAGACAAACAAAGTATGATACCGAAAGGAATGTAATATAAGAAAGGAATGTAAACCAGAAGAATGCGTACTAAATATAATTAGGGAAGAATCACTAAGATTGATGAGGAAAGAATGGTTAAAAACTGCGTGGATTCACTTTGTAGTAGTTAAATAACGAAGTTGAATAAAAATAGTTTAATATTTGATTCATCAGATCGTGACACGTTTTCCTCGTTTTTCCTCTATTTCTAGGTACGTTTTCATCGTTAACATATACTTTTTTTTACCATTCTTCATTTATTCTTTCCATGTGTCCAAACCATCTATTTGATCCTTTCATTATTTTGTTCACAACACTTTCATTTGCACTGCATTCACTTTTTATATTTTGATTCGACACTCTATCATACACACATTCGTCTAAGAGATCTTATTTCTACTTAACTTAAACAATATAATGAAGGATGAAAGTAGAATAAATGCAGTTAATATGAATAATAATTCTGTAAATATCCTAAAATTAAAGTTTTAAATACAACAAAATAATAAATATGGATGTCTTTAGTAACCTATTAACTGGCTTCACATATAAAATTATTTTTCCATCTCGAAATCCATTCACTTTGGTTCTAATACAAAAGATAAAAGTTCTAGATGGCATTGACTCATCAGGATCCACAATGGTCAATTACTCATACTCGTGACGGGTCCTATTGAAACAAATTAATATACAATATTCAAATATTTATTCATTTTATAATCATTTTAAAAATGGTCAAACATATTAACGTATTTTCTTACATTATATTTCATTAATATTTGATTTATTAATTGATTTTTTTTTTATATTGATGGAATTAATTCTATTATATTAACAAGTTAAGGCAAAATTAAATTTAAGACTATTTAGGTCATTTAAGAATGACAGATTAATAAATAATTGTACTTGAGTCGAGCAATGTGAACACGACTAACAATTAGCGGACGACATATTTTATTTTATTATGGTAGGGTTACAAGGTACAAGTAGTGACAACAAATAATATAAATTTGATCTGGTTTGCAGAAATTATGGGTTTGGTTGAGTTCGATACTTTTTGGTTTAGACAGAAAAAAATAATACAAATGAAAAGGTCTAAAGGTCTTAGGTTTTCTATAAGTTTTATTATAATTTATGCCGATGAGGTGTTACGCCTGTCTAAGGTTTTATCAAATATTGTGATATAATTAAGGACAGTTGATAGTGTCTTAAACAGGCGAAACATATAACTCACATAAATTAAAATAAACTTCAAGAAAATATACGTTTTTATTTGTATTAATTATTATATATAGAGTTTTACATATTTATTCAAGACAAAACAAATAATTTCTTTCGATTAAGACCATCTCAGTTTTTTTTTTTTTTTTTTTTTTAATATTTCGTGTTACTTTTACTGTTAGTTTTTTTTGCTTTTTTATTTACTTTGCGTATTTCATTAAGTTTTGTGCCAACTTCTCGGAGTATATTTTTAACATAAATTGAAATAAAACTGGACATCGGTTTTAAGAAGCAATAAATGTAGAGGTCATCTTATCTTGTACATGTATCAAATATTTTTATATGAGAAAACTATTTTACATTTATATAATTGCATAAGTTTTTAAATAAGTAAATATATTACAGTTTCCGCAATAATAGATAAGCCTTATTAAAATGTCTGCATTAATAATATAGAAAATTAATCCCTAAAAGAATTACCTGTAACCAGAAGAGCCATAGCAGCTACCATGAATAAGAGCCGATAAGCTTCACTTTGAGTTTAAATCACTTAATTTTAAGAACCATTTTTAATTTAATTTTCCACTCGCATCGCATTATCTCGAATGAAGTTCGCCAATATCAATAAACCAAACGAGAGTAGCGGGACTCTGATAACAGCCACTGCCAAACGGTGATTAATTTAATTGCGTAAAAACGAAAGTACCTCAAAACCGCAGCGGGTAAATATTTGCTTTCCGGCTATTATATTTCGTATTTTTGCTTCCAGTAAAAAGCTGCCGCCGAGAAAAACTTCGGCTGGGGTTCGCGCGCCCAACCGTGTCGGAGGAAAAAAGGCGAGAGAAAAACTACGCGCGTGGAAGGCGATCCACTCGGAACTAGATCAGTAGGGGCCCGCGGACCGCGCGGGCAGGTACCGTGTGGTGGCGCAGGGAGGCGGGCGGCCGCCAGTTCCAGCCGCGGTCCTCCTGCGGGCTTCGGATGTCAACTTGTCGCTCGCCGCCGTTCGGCAACGGTCGGCAGCGTGTAGCGATTTCGAAACGAAATAAAAAGTAGGCATTTTTCGAGCGCGAGAGCGACCTCAGGAGGAGAGCATTAAAACAAAAACTAGTCCAAAAGTAATCGTTGAATCATTTCCAACCGCTTGCAAAAAGCGACGCGTTTTTTATGGCGATCGATTCGAACATAATCAGACTATAAACCCTTTTTTGTATGAGACTCGCGACTCGTTCTTGTAGTTGTCGCCGCCGAGGCAAGTCCGAAGAGAGTAAAACTGTAACATGGCGCACGCTGCGGTCCCGTACAGAGTTCACATAAGTAAAAGCTCAGCTAGCGGCCTAATACAAAAAAGTTACATTTATTTGCTTTACTACATCCACGAACACTAGTTGCGAGAAAGGGTATTTGTGTTTCGGATTTTCTCTTGCTTATTACATTAGTTGAGAGTTCGATACTGGCTGTGTACGGAAATTGTTTCGGCCTGGAGGCTGCAAGCGATGTCCACGCCAACTTACACCACACGGCTACTTAGACACTGCGTTGATATATTTTTTATAATAATTTAATTACAAACTTCATTCAAACACACATTACTTGTGATTATTATATATTTTAAACAAATCCAAAAAAATTCCATTATTAAAAAGGATTATATTGACTTATTCTTGGATAAATAATACCCATTGAAAACATAACATTTCTGGCATCTTAATCGCGTCAAAGATTATTTGTCTCAAATAATATAATATAACATATTATTCCGTATTCAAAAACTGGTTTCAACCGCACTATTCCATTGAATGGAGAGGTATACAAATCAACGAATATTTACTGCCGATTCGGAATAATTTACGAGCTACTGAACACATTGTGCATTAGCAAATTTAAAAATGAAAAATCGTCTACTGATCTTTAATAATATATGTATATTCGAGTCAAACATTCGCAAATCTGACGCTTAAAATGATTTAATCCCTGATATATAAAACACAATTTAATTATTGATATAAAAATAATGAGACAGTACTAGCGTGTCTTGGGAGTTGTATAATTTATTGAGGCAATAAAAATGTTCAGTGAGATAATAAATTTGGCAGTGGTTACTGCATTTTTATTTTTCATAAAACGAGATAGAGATATTTTCCTTTATATCGCGGAACACTGGAAAGTAATGAAATATGCTGATTTACGATTATCGTAAAATTAATTTTTCATTATTTTACAAAAGTACACATTCGGTATTGGCGTTACTCAATTAATTAATGTGAAGGTTAATGTGTACGTGGGAATGGTTTTTCATACATTCAGAAGAAGATATATGCACACGACTTAACGATTCTGATCCAGACTGTGTAACATTTATGTTTAATTTATGTACGTTTTTCATTAGAGTAATATCATTTTATGTATAATCTTACATTTTAAAAATATTATTTAGTCCGAAATAGCTTAAAATACGTGATTTTGAAATCTCGACTGATGCTAAAAAATATTAGAATAGAATCGAATTTGGGTTGTGCTTAAAAATGAACCCACGCTTCTGTTATTATCAGACGAGCAACTAAATGTTGACTACACATTAATTATTCTTTCGATTGAAGCACTTAATTTGTGGTGTGGCAATATTAAACATAATTTATAACAACACTTTTGTACTTTGTTTTTTACGCCATTTTTTTTTTTTATCGAACCAACCTGTTTTGCTCCCGCCGGAGCTTCGTCAGGGTTTCAATAAAACGCATTTTTTTACGCCCTAAGCCGATTGGTTCGATAAAACAATATAAAATGATGCAAAAACAAAGTACACAAGTGTAATAAATGTTTTTTATAATAAAATTATTACTATTTTGCCTGATCTAGTTCTTTCGGCGCAGTGTTCTCAACTGTCGGAGCTACCTACGCCGCGCGCGCCGATATTATAAATATCGTAAGGCCATTTCACCATTTTAAAGTAAATGTTCCGTTTTAAATTATACCCAGCCGCCTTCGTAGTGGCATAAACTTGTAGCAGTACTTTCATATCGCGGGATCCTCCTCGGGTCGAGTGCATGCCGGACCCGGTTCACGAACAAAGAGCGGAATACCAATTGAAGACCAACTAGACAAAACGTTAGTCTCTTGTATCTTATAAAACATTGTTTATATGAAACTTCATTTTTCTAACAATAAATTACAAACTTTGAAATAGTACAAATGAAATTGTATTTCTACAATTGATTGATCTTTATGAGTTTAACAGTAATATTAACGAACAAGTCAATCAAATCCAACTAAACCATTTAAAAGCCAATTAATATATGACCAACTTTATTTTTAATAAGGATAGTAAACAGGTGAGGTAAACATGAGGTTCGCAACTCATCACACCGCGTCTCTCGCGATGGCGAAAAGAGAAGGATGGAGTGCCCCATCGATTAAAGTGTGGCAGTCCATTCTTTCTGCCTACCCTTTCGGGGAGACGGCGTGATGGTTAGTTAGTTAGTTAGTTAGATAGTAAACAGTAAGGAAAGTAAATAGTACTTTTAACTCTGATTTTAAGATTTTAAACAATTTATCGCAGATTTTTCAAAATTCGTAAGGATTCATTCCTCGCTCATTTTTATATAGTTCGATAGTCATTTGTTTTTTTATATATTTATTTGAACAGAAATTGGAACGAAATTTGTTTTGAAGCAATTGAATTTGGGAAATATTGCGTAAACCAATAATTGAAAAGACAAAAAAAAAATACTTTAATGTATATTATATGTACAATACAACAGCAATCAGAAAATTCACATTCGTTTAAAATTGAGTTCAAACCAGTTTAGTAGCGATTGTTATTATTTTCCACGGCTTTGCATTTTAAAATTTAACTTTTTTCTTACACAAAAATATAAGAGCAGTTTAAATCTTTCCATTACACAGTTTTATTTCCTCGCCACGGGGAGTCTTCCCGCTTATAATAAAATTTTACTTAAATACGTCATTAAACGAGAGCACTTTCTCTTTGAAAGCTTAATTGCAATTCTTTATTCGCGGGTTAATCTTAAGTGCTAATAAAAACGAATTGACAATGTGCTTTTACATAACATATTATTTCTGAAACTGCACATACCCGCGCGCTTTCAATTTGCTGAAAAAAATACGACACAATTTCCTTAACAATGCAATTATTGCGTGAGAGTACTTTAGTAGGTATTTTTTTCTTTGATTATTATTAACTTTCCCATACGTGACTCCATATAAAAATTATTATATCATATCATCGTTTAGATAGAGAGCGATTCTTTTTGTATTACATATTTTTTGAATTAATAATATTAAAATTTCTCTTACAGCACTAAAAAACCGTATGCGACTGTGTTATGTAGTCACTTTATACCTAGAAATGAGAGTTTTAAATCAGAAAAATGAAATATTAATAGGATATTGCTCTAATTGACAAGAATAGGAGTAAAATTTTTTTTTTTAACATTAAAAAAATCGACAAACGCTTAAAACCTTTAAAAAAAACTCTCAAACCAATGATCCCCTCATAAAAAACTTCTAAGATTGAAATGATTAAAAAACTAATAATTTGTTTAATTAACACTTACGACTATGGAATAAGCGAGACTGAGACGTAAAAAGTGTGTGTGAGACATTTGTATTATATATGTCACTCTTTACAAAATTAATTATTTCAATCGATGCCAGATGTACGAGTATATTAGAGTATTACCGAAAATCTTAATCCAGTTTATATATTATTTTGGGAAATAAACTAAAACAAATATTGTTTATTGTTGTATTACAACTATATCAAGTTTTGGAATTAGCATTTTTTTTATTTAAAGCGACTCTTCTAGCAAATAGAGATTCTGCTCTAACGATTATTTTTTTAACTTCCAAATGGAACATTGATTGATATATGACTGAGTGGGTTTAATTTATGCAATGGTGTTTTCTGCACTAACTTCATTATATAATATTTTAATAACTTAAAAAATTGACGAGACATACAGGTTATCCGTAATATAAATAAAAAAATATAAATAATTAAATAAAACGATGTTTTTTATAACTATTTCCACATTTGTCTTTATTTCGACAGCGACCAGTTTCGCCAGGCTCGCTGTCGAAATAAAGACAAATGTGGAAGTAGTTATAAAAAAAACATTGTTTTATTTAATTATTATTTCAATTGAATTTCCATCAAGAGATTTAAATTAAATGATTATTATTAAAAAATATTATTTTAACTCATATTAGGATAGAAAAAGTGCAAAATTATAAAGACCTTTCTTTTCTAACAAAATAGGTTAGCGGTTATTTATTTAGTGTGCGGTTTTTGTTTATTGTTGTTTGAGTAGATCAGTGATTCTCAACGTGAGCAAAGTTGCCTCCTAGTGGGCGATTAAAGTTGCTTAAGGGGCGATCAAGAGTGGAAAGTCCCTCTGGGATAAAATCTAGAGCTCAAAGCATAGATTCAAAAAATGGTATTTATGCCAACTGAAACAATTCAAATCTTGTAGCAGTATAACGTTCGATTTTATTTATTAAATTAATATGGAAATTTTGTAAGAATAAAAAATAAATGACAAGTACATAAGATAATCAAAGATGTCGACTAGTCTTTCAGCAGAAAAAAACACGTTAATTTTTTTCCTCTTCTTCTTTCTTGTTGTAAACCTGTGTGGTCTGTTTTCCAGAAGATTGCTCTTCCTGTGAGATGGTTTCCATCGGTTCTTCCATATTTTAGGAGGTCTTCCACGAGGACAAGCCCCGTGAGGCTGGTTATGTAGTACAAATTAGGGGAGTTTGGTAGTGTCCTCTTTGGACATTACCTAGTAGGTACGTCTTCCCTCCTTTGCTGTCTACTACATCTTATAATATCCTCAACCTCACTGACCTCTCTAACTCCGGTGTTTCTCAGGCAATTTCTAAGTGGCTTGCCTGCTATAGACCTCAGTGTCTGCATCTCGAAAGTCCTCAGAACTAGTTTGGTCTTGACTAAGTCTGTTGACTGGGTCTGCTCTTACCCCAAGGCCATATGTAATTATTGGAGTAATTTTCTATTTCATTATATTGTGTCAAGTCACCTGATGAATCTTAGAATTCCTAAATAAAATTGATATATCAGGAGAGGGTCTGAAAATTCAATGTTAAGAAGACTAAATGGATGACATTTGGGTGACTTCACTATTTTTTATCCACTCTGCAACTGAATGGTGCGAATATTGAAATGGTCTACCAATTTAAATACCTTGGCAGCATTATCACTAAAGCGCTTGACCTGGACATTGAAATAAAATGCAGAAATGAAGTTGCACGAGTTTTATTTAAAGAAATGAGAATATTCTTTTGGAACGATAATCTTAACTTGAAACTCCGACACAGAATGATTAAATGTTATACATGGTTTGTTCTACTTTATGGCTGCAAAACCTGGAATGAAATTAAAGTGAATGAAATGAACCGGTTGGAAGCGTTCGAGATGTGGATATACCGCAGAATGCTCCATATACCGTGGACCGATAGGGTCAGTAATGCAGACGAACTACAGAGAGCCAGAACCTGTTCCAAGTAGCGCAGGATAGAGATACCTTTGCTGCAGTGCTCGCCAACGTTAGAGGGACCTGACATGGTACCGAAATAAGAAGAAGTCTCAAGTTAAATTTTATAAGGAACGATGATTAATTTATTTTTTCTTAAAAATGAGTTTTCACCATGTACGTTTGGGAAGCTATGTATTAGACCATTTTTTGTGAATAGAAGTTTTATTAATAGTTCTACTTTCTGATCACTTACTAACACGTCAATTAAAACGATCAAAGGCAGATAAGCTTTAAATATAATACATAAAAGGTACACAAAATATTCGTGTTTTGTGCATATAAAATAACGCGTAAAATATTTATGTAACTGTTTATATAGACAGAAACATTTACGATTGTACAGGTGTCGATTCGTGAAGCATTCGGTAGCCGGTGGCGCTTGATCCAGCACCGCTCGGGGCTAATTCTGAAAACAAATTCATCTGTTTTCACTGAAGATTCCAACGAAATAGAAAGGCAAGGTGTGATCCCCGGCCATCAATCATCGAGCCACTTGTTCGATAAAAAAAACATGGGACGGCCGAACAAAGATACAAACATATCGCCTGCAACACTTGGCCAGCGAAAAAGAAAGGTATTGATCAAATATTTGATCCGGGGATCAGTAATTTATTTTGATTGATGATTCGGTGATGTGAGTTCATCCAGAAGGTACTCAAGTAAAAGGCGATCCGCTGTGATTCCTAAATCTGTTATGACTAATTTATCAATGTACACCAGTTGAAGTATTGTATCTTTATCAAATTAAATGATTCGTTTTATTACGCAAGTAGGAAATCAATCAACTTGCATCTTATAAAAAAGTAACGCTCTTAACATAACTGAGGATTTATGAGTTTGTTCTAACTGATATTTTATCTCATGATCAATATTATTCTATAACAATCTTAGTAAGCATTACGAATGAAAACGTCTATTTACTAGAAGATTTATTATGCATAACTTATGTGAATGACATATTTCGCCTTTCTAAAGCATTATCAAATAAACAAACAAAATATTTGATAATGCCTTATAAATGTGAATCATGTCATTCACATTAGTAATAATAAAAATTCAAGCGAACAGATGTTTTTAATTCGTATTATTTATTTAATATGAAGTTTGATATTAATGTTCAAGGAATAATAAATCAATGTGTTTATTTATACAGCATTAGGTATTCATCAATTTAAAATATTTAATAAATACAAAATCTCCGTATTAAACCACGGTTAGGTTATAATAATAACTAGATTTGCTTGGACCCAAGCTTCATCGCATAAGAAGTTGTTATACTGCCCTGAAGAAGCCTGAAGAAGCTATTTTTAATATGTCTAGCCACACAGTAAGTGCTTCATATCAAAATTTACCCATCAATTATTTAAAATTTATGGATAAGGCAAACGGAAACTTTTTATAAATGTGTCCCCAAAAATGTTATTAATACAAACTATGGAAACTAAGATGACCATGCAGAATTTTGTTTTTGTACCGACAATTGTCTATGAAAGATAAGCATGAATTTGGAAATTAAAGGTAAAAAGTGAATTGTATGCGGTAAAAATGGTATCCATTTAAATATTGTGAGTTGTATCTTTAATGAACAAAATTATAAACAAATGAAAAAAATAATACTAATGCTATTCAAACACGGTGATAGTAAATAATGAAAGTGTAAAGAAACTGAACATTGTTGATGTTTATACTCGTAGAGTTCAAAATAGCGGAAGACTAGGAAAAAGCTGGAATGTTACATTCAATTTAGTTTCAATTATTAGTCATTTGATGATTGGAGAAATGGACGTTAATCATCATCATCCTAAGCTCGACAGCCCTGGGTGGGCCTTGGCTGAATCCAGGAGCTTCCTCCATTCTTGTCTGTGCATGCATGCACAGACAAGAATGGAGGAAGCTCCTGCATGATAGCATGCATGATAGCAATTAAAATCAAGGGATTCCTGGTAAAGCATGTCAGGATAAAAAAAGTTTAAAAGTTAATTCTCTATTCAACGATGAGACAGTTGGTAATTTTGACAAATTGATAAAGTTTAAAAAATTAAAATTTGTGTTTTTACACTACATTTATACATTAATCACTAACTAACTAAAAGAAGAATTGGACTAAGCTGAGCAGCTTTCGGAAACAGGGGTTACATCCTTAAATACCGATCAACCTGAAACAAAAAAGTCTATAAAGCCTGCGTTCTGCCAGCTGGTACTTATGGTCTTGAAACTGTAACATTGTCCAAACAAAGTGCCGATAAACTACGAGTGACCCAAAGAGCCATGTTAGGAATAAGCCTAAGAGACAGAGTCAGAAACGATACGGTGAGAGAAAAAAAAAAGGTCGCTGACATCATCCACCGGGTGGCGACTCTTAAATGGCAATGGGCAGGTCACTTAGCCAGAAGCTCAGATGAAAAGTGGAAAAGAAGACTGCTGACTTGGAGACCGTGGACGGCAAAGATAAGTGCAGGGCGACCGCAACTACGCTGGAAGGATGATCTGAACAGACACGTCGGAATTAACTGGATGCAGTCTGCACAGGACAGAGTGACATGGAAGCGAATGGAGGAGGTCTTTGTCAATGCAATCAACTCCTGGGAGTGGACGGGAATAGGCTGAGGAAGAAGAACTAACTAACCATCATACCGTTTCCCCGAAGGGGTAGGCAGAATGCACTTCCACACTGTTTATTTCTGACAAACTCCTGTCGCTTTCTCATTATTCATTGTTTCTTTTAATAAAAATATTAATCGTATAAATAAAACAAGGAGCACGTCGATTTTTTTTAAACTGAATGATGTACAGTCTGAATTACTTTAATCTGTAAAAATGAGTTAATGTGTTAAAACATAATAGTCTACGAAATATATTTCGAATATAATGCAGAAAATTACCCTTTCAGTATGTGCAATCCTTTGCAATAACCGAGTGTTCATAAATGACTACTCTCATTTTCTCTAGCATAAAGAATATGCAAAGCATTTCCACATCTAAGGTTACTAAGAACAATGTTTAGTGTCGAAATAATTTATAATACCTTTTTTAATAACAAAGGCAATTTATAAAAATCACAACGAAACCTTTGCAATCTTACTCTAATCATTCAACGTACAGCAATACTAATAACTCAGCAAAGAGACGCATTAAACAAAACAGAGACGTCATATAGAAAAGTTCAAAGAACTATTAAGGCTCATTTCGGCTCACAGAATAATAAATGTTACATTTTTACGTATTACCAAGGCTTGTGAAACTTGGTGGTGTTTGGAGAATAATTTGTCTAAAGGGGCCAAGCACTTTTTTGCCTCCAGTACGAGACAAAGGCTTCCATTTTCTTTAAATAATTATTCCCGCCAAAAAACAGCAAACAATTTGATTGGAATAGTGCAAAGATCAATGAGCTTCCTGAAAGCAATTTGTTAGACAAAATTAGATCATTGGCAAAGCGGTTCCATTCAGTGTGTCAGGGCCGCTAATATAAAAATGAAAATTCTAAGATGCCAATACTATTGATGCCTCTGACTTCATTACGAAGATGATTTCTGAGTATACTAAACTTTTGCATCTAAAACATAGTTTTTATTTTATTACCATTACAGAAATACGTACTTAGAATTTTACTATAACGATATAAAATGAACTTTTTGACTACTTAATTACATCAAGTATTATTTCTCTGACGAATCGGAGTTTCAAGTGAAACCCGCTGACAGATAATAAACAAAAACGGCCGAAATTCATAAATGTTTTAATTGACTAAAATTATTATATTCCACAGAATGATTGCTTCTACGAAACTTCATTTCACTTCATCAATATTTTCTCATTCCGTTAAAAGTCTGTTTGTATACGACTCCTTTTTAGGTTACTACTTTAAGATTTCGCAGAAATTCGAAATAATTATCGAACGTTTTTGAACGTTTTGAGACAGACTCTTTTGACATCATTAGCAATTAGTCAATTTTCGCTTTTCAGTGGAAAAATCCCTTTTAAACGAACGATAAATGACCAGAGGTATTCCGAACACGCCTGAAGCGATCCATCTATTTAATCTGTAAAGAACTTTATTGCAATCAAATAATTGGGTAGTGTACCGACAGACACATATTATTATATCGAAAAATACTCAGAAATGTCTTTGTAGATATGTCATTTAACAATTATTACCAAATTATAAGTATACGCGTCCAGAACACATAGTACTAATATTTCTTCGGCTGATGGCTTTATATATAATACAATTTTCGGAAAAGGTTGAAAATATGCTCGTATTTATGAAATAATTAATTATGTGCTATGAAATAATTTCCTCTTTTATTAAATAACTAACTAACTAACTAACCATCACGCCGTCTCCCCGGAGGGGTAGGCAGAAAGAATGGAACGCCACACTGTTTTGTCCTGACATACTTCTCTCGCTTCCTCTACATTCATACATCTTGTCATGCACGCACGTCGATTTCTCCGACTCCTCACGTGCCGACATTCAATGTTCAAGTATGGTTAATTGTATTGATATTGCTTTATTTCTCTTTTTCTTTTTTTAGACACTTTGTTTATACAACACTTAGATTAAAATGTTTAAATTACATCGACATGTTTCGGACAACCAGTCCTTCTTCAGTGATACATATTATTATTATTATTTTTATTATTGAGGGTAACGAACACCGGATACATTATATAAATACAAATACACAACAAAATAAGGCCAATTACATGCTACCACAAATATTTTATAACAACTGACATGATGTTAAATATATATGAAGAATGAACATACGTACAGATTTACAGATTTTAAAGAAAAGATACATACAGATTTAAAATATTTTAAAAATGGTTTACATGATTTTACATGGTTTTTCAAGTAAGTCATTAAATTTTTCATTTCAAGTTCCTTTATAATGATTAATAATATAATTTATTTGTTAGATAAGCACTTAAAAAGTATGTATTCCACATGTAGCGATAATCACAAAATATTGCTGATTGATGACTATTGAGACGTTTAATGTATATTTTTTACTATTATAGAATTATGGACCCTTTTTTACTTTAATTAATGTACGAAAATATTTAAATATATAGAAAAATAATGAGTGTTGAAATAGTTCATTACGGCGACTAGAAGAAATACGTATTCCGAAGAGACGAATTAGCGGCATACGGTGAAATGGATGAGGTAGTCATTTCGTTATTTTTTGTGCCGTTCCGTGATAGGTTTGGCTATGACGAATGGTGGTTCTTCTATGGTAATTTGTGGATGATTAAAGCGAGAAATGAGGTTTGCTGTCAACGAATTTGTTTAGCCGGTAATCAGTTCCATGTATTACGCTTGTTACAGTCACGCGTGATTTTTTATTATTGTTGAAAAGGCGGTTACTAAATAAGAACACTGGATTGTTGTGCTAGCGTTTACCTACTTGGATGAAATCTCTTCTCTAGCATTCAGTGGCAAGAAAATATCTGCAAGTGGACTTCCACAAGTGTGTAAAGCTTATCGAATCTCGGAAGTTTTTAATTTACGTAACTTGTCATGACCAGCGTATATGAACTTCCGGAGGATGTTTACACATGTCTAAGACACTGCAAATAGCTTCCCTAATCATGTACACGAATAATTGAAAATAATTTGTAAAACCCTTTTATTAATTTACACAAACAACATAACTTACTAACTAGTACAAAGTATTCTTAATTATAGTTAATTCATGTATATGATTAGGAAAGCTATGTATAGTGTCTTAGATACAAACAAGATACAATACAAGCTTAGATACTATACAATCTGACGACAAGTGCACTATATAAAATAATATTATGTGTTAACTTATTTTTATTTGTTATTTTATTTTATATCATTGTATTTTATATAATTTGTTTTAGATTTAATTTGTAGACTTTGGACAATCGAAGTGTGCGCGGAAGATGCCTATTGGTGGCGATGAGGTTCGCAACCTATCACACCGCGTCTCTCGCGAGGGTGAAAAGAGAAGGATGGAGTGCCGCATCGATTAAAGTGTGGCAGTCCATTCTTTCTGCCTACCCTTTCGCGGAGACGGCGTGATAGTTAGTTTGTTAGTTAGATACAAACAACATCCTTCTGCAAAACACATTTTTTTATTCGCTGCATGTTTTTCTTCCAGCTATATATGGGCATAATTTTAGTATTGTAGTTTTTATTAAAAATGTTTTCATAATAAACAAATTGATATGTTCTGGATACATCGTAAAACTGTACATTTTGTGGTTATAACATTTAAGAAACTTTTATCTCATAAGAGCCTTTTAAAAAATATTTTTGAAACAACCCATACTTGTGCATATCATTAAATGAAAGTTTTCAAGATTAATAATTAATTTTAACAATCCCAAAATAACTTTTATCTTCAGTCGCTCGTTATTTTCCTTTATGTTTTTTATACGCGTCAAGAAAGAGATTAAATGCCATAATTATTTTGATGTACATTAATTTACTTTATGTTCCATATATATTATAATATGAGAGAAATGACTAATTAATATATTTTCTTATATGCCCGAAATAAAAAACAAAGTGTAATAAACATATCCTGATGTGAAAAAATCTATCAGTAGTTTAATTTAAATGCTTTTTTATCAGCATAGACATAAATTATAAACATTTTACAGAAAACAATCTATATATAATATTTTTTTAACTAACAAACTAACTAACCATCACGCCGTCTCCCCGAATGGGTAGGCAGAAAGAATGGACTGCCACACCTTTCTTTCCTGATATATTTCCTTCGCTTCCTCTACATTCATACATCGTGTCATGCACGCGCGCCGATTTCTCTGACTCCTCACATGGCCGACATTCAATATTTGATTTATTTTATCTTGCCACGATTTTCTCGGTCTATATTTTTTGTTCTAAAAAATACTAAAAACTTATAAAACGTATTGAAAAAAGTAATTTAAAATACAGTAATGTTATTTTGTACACTTAAAAAAACAAAAAAAAATGCAGAAAACATACAGTTTTTAACAAAAATTGCAACTTTTATTTTGATGTTTTCAGAATAATTTTTACATTATTAGGACTTCGTCAATCGAATTCCTTTTGCGCGACTATATATATATAATTATTTTTTTAGTCAGGTACACATAGGAAAATAATTACTTCTTAATTACGATGAGATGGAAAATTCAGTTGACGGTGTCGTAATTAGACAAAATTTGTCCTGAATAGCGTAACATAAATTTATATAAATAAATTTAGAATATTTTATTCGTTAATGTCAAAATTTTTTAAATATTTAATTCTTAAAAATCAATACGCTTAGATGTACCAACAAATAAAAAATACAGGTTTTAAAATAAGAGGAATGCCTTCAATACAATTTCCCTAGATGCTTAAGTTTCTAGATGCCTCACTAGGTATAAAGCACAAGATTAACCATTGATTTAAACCAGATATATATATAAACTAATCACTGCACTAGGAAACATAAAAAAAAAATTTAAAGCAATGTTAAAAAACGTTATATGAACAATTTCAAAAAATCTAGATGTTTTTTCATACTGCAAGTAAGTGAAAGAGATCAAATTTATAAAACACAATGACCGTATTTAAATAAAACATATTGTGTGTATTCTGCCTCCGAGACACGGCACGCTCCGTGATGCTATGCACGAATTAGGAAAGTATGAAATTGCCTACATTCCACGAGTCGCCTTTTCCGATCCAATCATAGAATTCCATTGACGGAGAGTAACTGCATGTAAAATACGTATCCGCCATAATGAGAGCGCTGGGCATGTGGCCGGCACACGGACACAGCGGTGCGGACTGCAGCGAAATAGGAAGTCTTCTTGTACTACGGAAAAGGGTCAGACAGAGCTGAACTGGATATTTAGTGCACAAAGATAATAAAATATATAACTATCATTATAAACGTTTACTGCCATAACGCACTTACACAGTCACAATATACTTATACTGTCATAAGACATTTATAATATTATTACAATCTTATACTATCATAATACAATCATTCTTTCCTTGATACACAGTTCGTCAGTCATAATTATCTTCGACAAGGGGGGCAAATATTGTTTAATCTCCCACGATGCAGAACCAACCTGCCAATGGTTATGCCGGTAAGTAGAGCAATATCTTTATTAAATCGTATCACCTCGGAATTTGACGTATTTTGTGAAAGTCTGGCTTTCCTGAGCGAAGCATATCCTTATTATAATTGTATATTCATTTTATTAATTTATCATGTATCTTATGTTTCTCACTCTTTTTATTATTTTATTATGTTTCACTTATTATTGTGTATCTCCAACTCGTATCCTTACTGTATTGGAAAATAATTATGTAATGCTAAGGATATATTTAAATAAGTAAATGAAAAAAATGAAAAATGAAAAATTCTCACAATATATTTATACTTTCAAAGCACACTTACACCATACTGTCATCATATACTTATACTGCCATAGTGTACTTATACTGTCATAACACACTTAACCTATACTGTCGCAAAACACTCATACTTTTACATTGTACTTTTACTGTCATAGCACACTTATACTGTCACAATATACTTTTACTGTCATAAAACACCTTTATTGGATAATCCATGGTTTTGCAAAAACGCTATTACACTACAAACATTAGTGAAATTTTCAATTTGAAAAACTGTTATTAAACGTACCACAATTTATTTTTATGAATTTGTCGCGACAGTGTGATACGTACAATAATAGTGTTACGAATTGATACATTTAATACTTTTAATGTTATGATATTACAACAATATTCTATCATGGATGACCCTTATACTGTCATAACACAAAAATATATTTGGATTCATGATCCATTAAGTTTTGAGTAAAATCATTATATTTAGTTGATAATTATTTAGCAAGGTTAAATCTACAAAACGGACATCTACAAAACGGACGTGTTAATCAATATGAAATACTTATTGATTTTTGTTTAAAAATTCATGAAGAAATCATTATTTCCTTGATTACCAATATAGTTCATAAATAAACGTCCATTTGAGTTCATTTACATCTTAAAGCGGTTCATTCTAATGGAGAATGCCCCAATCTGGAACTGGCCTCTCTAGCCTGGGGCAGTTCGGTAAACCTAACGCCGGACTTTGCGTGAGGTCAGTATATTAAAACGGTATCCAGGGCCCTGTAATGAGCGCTTGTTTGGGAGCAGGGGTGAATCAGGAAGATAATTGCCCGCAACTGGACCGTTCCTACTTCGCGCGACTCCGGCTCTCGCAATCATAGCTGGCTGATGGCTGAATTCTAGGATGCGGAAGCCAACAGAAGGTAAAATCTAGCGGAACAGATGACTGGAATAAATGGTACTATGAACCTTTATGAAATTAATCACATTAATATATCACAAAACGTAAGCAGTTGAATAAAATGAAATGTATGTAATTATTTTTAATAAAACACCAAAGCTTTGAGTATTGATTTAAAAATATAAGTTTAAATTTAAATATAAATCAGCGTTTCATTCAGAATCGAATGATATTTAAAATTTATACTCATCTTACTTAGTGAATTTTTTTGACTCCACCCTATTACACTAGAATAATTTATTTAGTTATCTATTTTAATAAACAATGGTGCATATCTAATACGGAAGCGGTGATTGTATTACGTAAAAAGTAATGTTTGCAATATTATAAGAAGCATTTACTTTGTATTAGAGAATAAGTACGATTTTTTAAATATTTTTTTAAACAGTTCAGCAAAAGAAACTGGTCGGTTTATAGCCATCTCGCAAAAGCAGTAAACTTACTGAAGAAAAATTCAAATAATTCGTAGAATATGAACAGATCGGGAAAACATGATTCAAAATCATTAAACCTTTTTATTTAATTAACACACTGTATTTTACACCTTTAAATTTATTTATGTTTTAATTCATAAAAAAACGAAATATTGAATTTTTACAAGTGTTAATGTTAATGTTAGAATATAAAAAAAAAATAACCAAAAAATATTAAGACACCGAAAACTTCACGTATACGTCATGATAAATTGAATTAAAAAAAAGGTTATTTGCCTTAGTACTGTACTACTTAATAGACAAATATGTACCCTAAATATAAGAGTAATCGACCATTGATATTGGCTATCGATATATCAGTAAATAATAGGTACTTAGTTTTTACATATATCCACAGATAGGGCCCTTCGGTCGCCTGAGGTAAGCGGAAAACAGATCGGTGTATATACGAGTCTCGGAAACATCCATTGTGTAATGACCCATTGATCCGTGGCCGGCGGTGGTGCGATTAAATTTAATGTCGGGCCACTTTGAAATGCCCACTATTTGATTTGCTCGTGTAAACATCTCTCGCTGCCTATATATGATTGAAATCACAAATTATTGTACACCGACCGGCCAGAATTATCGAACGGTAGTACATTCCGAATGACCAGGAATTCAGAATTACCATAAAAAGTGTATTAAATTATAAATGTAGGTTTGTAATCAAATCGCATTAGAACACTTTCTATTACATATTTGAAAGTAAACAAGTGAAATATGTAGATGTACTTTACTATTCCAAAAAACTGTAAATATTGCGTTTGGTTGTGTTTTAGTATTGGGAAATAAGTTGCATACATATTTACGTAACTGATATATTGTTAATTTATTATCTTTATATAAGCACGCAGACAAATTTAATAATAGTTGTGGTTAGCTTAAGCTACAGAAGTTAGTTAATATAAGCGGAATAATACTTAAACCCATATCCTGAATGTTTTTCAATTGTAACATGAAATATCACATGTGTATTAAAATAATTGTTGGAAATCGAAAAATTGTCTTAAGTACATTTTGATACATAGTTATTATTTGATCGTTTACAGATAATGCTGATTATATTAGTAATATCTGTACATATTTTAAAGGTGGGTTTGTTATCTGACTTATTGAATGATGATGAAATGTGCATTCGAGATGAATCGCCGATGTTTTCATAGGGTCCATCACAAATAATTTTGGAACAAATCTTAATAAACATATTACAATACCTTAGTATAAACAAATTTAAGATATTTGCTTATCTCAAAATGCGTGTTTAATTATACTAAAACAATGTCCATTTTTTTTATTGTATTATCGTACAGAATGGGCAATTTAAGTAATAAAGATATATGTAATTTAGATCTTTTTTCAATGCGGCAACACAATTTATAAAAAGTGTTCCAAAAACTAGCATATTTCACAACATCTAAAAGATCTTCACTGGCTTAAGTGTCCTGAAAGAATCCAGTATAAACTATGCTGGACGGTTTTAAAAAGCTTTACGGAATGGCACCAGCCTGTATATCTGAACTTTGTGTTGCTAATACCCCTAGCTTGCAGCAATCTACGCTTCAATCAGCTAACATTTCGGCAATAGGCAGATTAGTTGAGCCAAAACGCAACCCCCGGACAAATTTCGGAGATCAAGCTTTCGCAGTGGCAGGTCCGTCCGCCGGGAATATGCTTCCTGCACGCCTCAGATGCATTGACAATCCGTCAGATTTTAAATCTCACCTCAAAACCCACTTTTTCAAAATATTGCATAAAATGTAAACAACGGTTATCTGATTGCTGGTGTCACATGCAGTTCTCATGACTAAAAACACTGTCAAAGCGCCCTTGAGGTGAGATATTCACGAAAACGGCGCTATACAAATTAACCTAATTATTATTATTCTTATAAAGAGTTTTTAAAATGAATACATTTCTTTTGTTTTTATATTATCATAAAAGTTTGCAAATACAGGAAAAATTGCATAAACTAGGTCAAACTGGGTACGGGCGCAACGAATATGAATAAAGCTTTCATTTATTTTTCGTTTTAAAGGAAAGCTACTTTTATACCATATCGTTGGGAAAACCCTAAACTTTTCTATCCCTTTTCTACTGTGATTGTGGTGGATGGTTTGGTGAACTATGTATCGTCAAGGGTGCCGGTTGTTTCAGTTACACCAAACATAGTGATACCTTTAATAAATAAGTGTAAATAATTTACGATTTATGCTGCAATAGATTTCATGGCATATTTTTATTACGACGAGTTGAAATGTAAATATACACAGAAATAAGAAAAAAAAACTTTCTCAGTAAAGTTTCTAGTAAAACAAATGTAACCTACGTTTTAAAAATTATATCAGAACACGAAGGTGTAACTATTATAATTAATATAAATGTCCGATTGCTACACTATCAAATATTGCATGCACAACAAAACATTATACGAATCTGTCTATTTTATTTATTTGTACAGAATGTATGGGTGCGAATGCCTTAATTTTTTATTACATAGGATGATTTGTTAACCGTGATTTGCTTTCTACACTCCGCGCCGTAAACGTCGCAGAAACAGCGAGATTTTCCAAAATGTCGTTATTAGGTTTCGCAACATGCTATTCTAGTGAAATCCATTTTTTATGTGGTCATAACGGCCACCGCAGGAGATGTGTTAAGGTAGTCGAGAACGCAACTGTGCCCGATCAACTGGAAAATGGAGAAATCATAAATATTGTATAGAAAACGGTCTTAGGTACCACGCAGTATTGTACGGCGCAGCGGTTAGATTACCACGTTTGGTCAACGGAGTAACGAAAAACACACGGCTATTCATTGAATACAAGTTATTTTATTGCAAATAATTAGGTTAATTATTCTTTTCTTCTCCTTAGCCATTTCTCCAGTGATCGATGTAGGCCTCTTCAAACAGTCTCCATTTTCCTATATCCTGTGCGACTCTTATTCATTTTCTTCCGCCGGCGCCGACTGGAATTATGTCGTTGGCTCATCTTTTTGGGGGTTGACCGGTGCCTCTTTTTGCTTCCTTAATTCCTTTTCCTATCTGGTGACATGTCCTGCTCATTTTCACCTTTATTACCTACATTAGGCGGCTACTAACAGGGTCTGTCCCCATGTCAGTGACGGTTAAATATAAAACTCACCAAGACGTCTGACAAACGTAGTGATTAAATGCCAAAAACCTTAAAAGATAGAATATACTAACACCAAGAATTTGAATCAGTGGTGTTGTATTATTTTATACAAATAAAGCTTTACAACTTAATATTACAAATATAGAATCGGGCCGTGTCATGGCCTGATCGTTTGACCAGGTTATTAATTTATTATTTTTTAAACAAACATGAATTGTTGTAATTTGAAAATTGCCTAGCAAGGAAAAACAAGTAATTCCCATAAAATAAAATAAAATTTCAAGATTAATTGATGTTTTAATTTTTTTGCAATAAATAGAAACAAAATTCAAGCTCAAAATGATAGTGGAGAAATTTTGACATTTTTGTATTTGGTAAAACTTAAATATAATTTTTCGATATCTTATCGTTTTGACGATAATCTCACATTACTGGAAAAGATCCATATTTTTTTCAATGTGTTGTTTTCTATAAAAAAATATTCCATCCGATTTTCTAATAATGTATTTCGAGTATATTATACGAAAACGGCCAGTATATAAATACGAGAAAAAGCGAAAGCATTGTTAGCAATTTATAGGAAAAAATATTTTTAGCATTCAACTATAATATTATCTGTCATATTATAATAACGTATCGTTTTCATCTTTTTAAAACAATGCCTCTATTACTTCATGCTTTAATGACGAACTTTACAATTAGGCAATTTTTATTTATTCTTCTGACATTGTTATTCTTCAATATTTTATGGTTAACTTAAGATATTTAAAAAAATTACAAACCATCATCGATACTAGCTAATCTATATTTTTTTAAATTTAAATAATTTATTTACGTTTTAAAGTATTGGAAAGATATTTTTTGAACAAAACGTGTCATTCCTTCCAAGATGCAATTTAACAAAATAATAATGTATTGTTTAGACATTTGTACATATGTAACAATTGTTTGAGAATGACACTACTAATTTTTTTAAATGACAGTATGTAATTGATATAGAACTCTTTCTATCCGTTCGTTTAAGTCTAATCTATGGGGAAATCGTAAGCGTGACTGCTACGCTCTTAAATGTATTCGTTGGAGATAAATATTATGAACTGTGTTATTGGGCTAAGAAAGCGAATTGAAATATTTTATGTGCAGGTTTATTTATTTAAAAATTATACCCGATGAAAGAAACAATCATGTTATGTTTCAACACTAGCATGACACTATTCAATAAATTCATTTAAACCATGTTTCGGGTGTTACAAATTAGACTTTAATTTAATTTAAATAAATAACAGATAAATTTGGAGAAGTAGAAATTTATATTTCTGTTTTATAAAAGTGTTAAGGTAGGTAGGACTTAGATCGTTGCAAAGAATGCGAACGTTTTTATTATGTTATAAATAAAGGTGAAAATCTGGAACAAGTAAATTAATTTGTTTATTTAATAAGTATGGAAGTATGATATATGTGAGACCAAGAAGAAGACCGAGGAAAAGATGGACGAATTGCGTGGAAGAAGATTGGGAGAAAATGGAAGGGAGCTGGAGAATGAAGAGGGATGGCCAAAGACAGAAGTCAGTGAACGACCATTGTGGAGAAGGCCAAGTCCCACACCGGGATGTAGCGCCGAGAAATGAATGTTTACAAAGGATGAGAGAGTGGAGAAGGATATTGAAAGAAGGGTTGGGGCAGGCAACAGAGTCAATAAAAAGCCTATTCAAAAAAGCTAAGATGGCAGTGCACAATGGTGTTCTTGTACTAACCGTTGTGTATGGAAGTGAAGTATGGAACTGGCAAAAGTAGGAAGAAAGGATCACTACGTTGGTTTGAATATATAATATGTAACACATAAATAAATAAAAAATGGTCAAGAAATTATATATTAACGATGTGAACGAAAAATAAGCAAGGACGACCGAGGAAAACATAGCATGACCAAATTAATCAATGGTCGGCTACATAAGTCGAAAGACTGATGTGTGTACGAGTATATGACTCGCTGTATGAAGGAAGCTAAAAATGTTTTTCAGGATAGAGTAGGGTGGCGGTATATTATCTCTGCCTACTCCTCCTAGAAAACGGTGTAATAGTTTGCTGTTGTTGTTTATTATATAATGCGAAAGAAAATACATTTTAAACTATGCTAATATCGCATTCGTCTCTTTCACTGCATGAATGCAATACCCTTCCAAAATTTTCAATTTGTGTTGGATGGTTTGTTGTTGTTATTTATTGTATATAATATGAAAGAACATGTTTTAAAGCTATGCAGATTTCACGCCTTCCGCAGAGTCCGTAAACCTTTCCAATATTTGTAATGACGATTTCTATCGTTTGAATACAACAACCTTAACGGTGAGACATACGATTGTCTATTTCATTTAATGACTTTTGATCCGAACACGTTACACGTGATGGTGTGAACGCATCCAGAGAAAGAAGTCCTAAGTAGTTAGTGCAGGGCGGGTGTCAGGGTAACGGTAAGGTAATAATCCGCCCCCAGGGGCCAGCTAGACCACGAGCTCGCCATTACCGTCCGCGGAGATATTGTCAGCGGATAGGACGCCGCGGGCCCGACACGACGTACCATAAAACTGTACCAACAGAGAGAGGGGAAAGAATATAGCAGACAGCTGCTATCATTCACATAACAAAACAACTAGATATTTGTAATTTTCTTCTTAGGTCAGATACATAGTAAAAGATATAAGACAAAGATCAGAGAATCTAAGTGATTTTCTTCCGTATATTATAGAGAATTATTTCTCTTAATACATAATATATACTCAAACATACGTTATCGTCTGAATGGAAAAGCAAATACCATTTTTTTCAATTTTTTAAGAATAATTTCAACTGTTAAGTTTAGAGATATGTAAGGTTGAGGACATTATAAGATGGAGCAAAGAGTGAAAAAGGGACTGGTTCGGTCATGTTCAAAGAATGGACACCATACGATTCCTCTATATGGCATTGCATAATCAGCCTCATAAGACTCGTCCTCATGGAAGGCTTCCTAAAAGATGAAAGGACAGCTGGGAGTCTACCTCACAGGAGGACCGACACTCTGGAGAACAGACCACATAGGTCTACAATAAGGAAGAAAAATATTAGATTGTCTTGAGAACTTGAATGGTTTATGTCTACAAACTGATTAAAAAATATTTAACCTTATTACAACACTGAAAACAGAAACAATACCTCAATGTTTTATTGTCCACTTTTTAAGAATGTCGCGACAGCTATTTCGTCAACCGATGTTGGCGTCATCAGGTGTTACAAACTATAGTTGTTTGTAACACCTGATGATGCCAACATGCGGGGCGATGGGAGTGTGATTGTCATATTGTCTAAGGTCTGGTGTAGAATTGACGTGACAATAAAATGGCGATAGTTTAGCTACCTATCATATGTCACGAAAATCAATATGATAGCTACATCGATACTGATACCTATTAGCGATTCAATAAAATCATTATAAACTAACTAACTAGCCATCACGCCGTCTCCCTGATGGAGTAGGCAGAAGTAATGGACTACCACACTTTAATTTTCTGACATACTTCTCCCGCTTCCTCAACATTCATACAACGTATCATGCGCGCACGTCGATTTCTCCAACTCCTCACGTGGCCTTGGTATTGATCGTGCCACTCTTTCCTCGGTCTTTATCTATTTCTAGTTCCATTTAGTATATACATTTTTTACTATTCTTTTTTCAATCATTCTTTCCTTATTACCAAACCATTTTAATGTTCCATACATTATTTTGTTCAAAACACTATCATTTGCACCGCATTCACTTCTTATATTTTCAGTCAACACTCTGTCTTATACAGATTTTCCACACAGATTTCATTTGTATTGGATTTTATCAACTTTCATCCTTCCTTGATTCCTTCTAATGCCAGTTCCATGCTTCGCTTCCATACATTATTTCCCACAAACATATTAATAACCACTTCTTAATCGAATAAACAGAATAAAATAAAATAATATATAAAAGCTCTTGAAAATCAATAAATTTCAGTCTCCTATAAGGGTGTTAATTCTTTTTTTTCAGTCGTCTACGTAAGTACCTTCATGTTTTTATAAAAAAAATATAATTTCATCCGAATTCACATGTAAATGGTATGAACAAAAGTTTCCTTAACAAAACTTGCCTATCACAAAGTTTCGAGAAACATTAAAATATTTTAAATCGATACTTAAATATATGTAATCAGATTTTTTTTTGTTTTTGCGCACACATATTGTTTTTGAGTTTCAAATAATATTTTTATCGGGTTTGTGAATGTATTAATGTTTATTGACATTTGATATAATTACATTCGACTTGCATACAGAGAAGTTTGAAATATGTAAAAACCCGATTTGGTTCGCACTGTATTGATGTGAAGAGCTTTTCAACAAAATATGATGATAATAATTACGAATGCTCAGCGTATTGTATATTATTTTCGCATTGCATGTTAAATATAAAAATTGCATTCAATGAACTATCTTCCGCCTCCTATAAAACAACAAGAATAAATCTATATAATGTATTTTATATCAACATGTTTTGGCCATTCCAGTACTGTGTCGGATCATTCGTTCTTTGCGATATCGGATTTAATAGCAACGCAGATGTTTATCGTGCAATAAAATAATTTTTGTGGAGTAAGCTCGTTTAGTGTGGCACTTATGTGTTGGAAAACTCGATGCACAACACATTCAAGCATGTCCGCCCCTGGCAAATGTGAATTCGGACGATAATATAAATATTACGAATACATTAAGGTTCCTACGTACACGATTGAAAAAAAGTAATAAACACCCTTATTCTTATTGATTTTTCAAGAGCCTTTTATAATACTATTTTCATTTAAAATCTTTATTCGATTTACAAATGGTAAATCAAGAGATGTAAAAAAATATTTGCCACTGATGAAATTGAATAAACTTATTCAAAGTATTATAAAAAAAAAATTATGTGTTTAAAACGCCCCATACAACATTTTTTAAATTAATAATCCCAAAAAAAACAAGAGAATAACAAAATTATATTGATTACATTTTGAAAAATTTAGCCTTGTATAGTTTAGATGGCTTAACCATTTACACGTTTTAATAATTGTTTTTTATGTATTGCTAAATGAAAGTCATCGCTCCAAATATAAATGTTTCAACTAAAGCAAAGATGGTTGTACATGATGGATTTCTAGTGCCAACCCTTATGTGTAGAAGTGAATCTTGGAGCTGGCAAGAAAATGATGAAAGTAGGATAAACGCCGTAGAAATGAGATCACTGAGAAGAATACCGAACGGCGAAATAAGGAAGAAATGTATGTGGCATATGATTGCATCATAAGTAAAATTAAAAAAGGAACACTGAGATGGTTTGACATATGAAACGAGTGGACGAAAGAAAAATGGTTAAAATGTTTTAAACAAGCAGTGTAAGTGAAAAGAGAAGCCGTAGAAGACCAAAGAAAGCATGGCATTACCAAATTTATCAAATGCTGAAAGGCGGTCACATTCGAAGTCGGAAAAATCGAAGAGCATACATGTTACGATGTAGCATGAGGAGGAATTTAGAGAGGTTAATAGTTAGTTAGTTATTACATTCAACTTGTATACAGAGAAGCTTGAAATACGTAAAAAAAAACGAAAACTGATTTAAAATTTATAAACGGTTTGACTTTAAAAGAGTACCTTACTCAACACATGGCCTGAAACCAATACACAGTTTTGAACGTAATAAATTATAAATTTGAAATTTTGCAACGCATTCTCGAAATCGATTGTTATCGGTGAAACCCTCGATCAAAATGGGTTCATTCTTGAAAATTTAAATATTGTCCTTATACGCCTCGAACGAAATTGCATTTTCGATTGCGAAACATCCCGAAACGGACAGACATTTTCACGACAGGTTTGTCGATAAAATAACGAGATCACATTCGAATCGGAGAATATCGCGTCTCTGTAAGTTGACCGCGTTCGGAGCGTTCCCGCTGCAATTCGAGATGTTTATTTGGACGCAAGTGTAATTTGAATAAGTTATTCACTCCGATAAAGTCGACAAAAAGCTCGACGAAGACCGGAACTGTGTATGTACCTGTTATATTTATTTCTCTCGATTTGGATACTTTATAGTCACACCAAATGAAATAATAAGCGACCGTTAATGTGTGAGATTTAAAGTAGTAACAACTTTGATGATTTTTTTATTCAGATGCGTAAATTATTTTAACAGGAATGTTGCCCATTGAGATGAAACGAATTCTTTGCCTTTACTATCTGAGACATTTATAACAAGGATTCATTTTTAAGCTACAAATTGCCGCATGAAAGCAATTGCAAAACACCCTTATATTGAAGTCATCTGGAAAAGATTTATTCAGATGTAGTTATTGGAATTTTTTAAACACTTTATTTAAGATAATAAAATGTTCGCATCCTGCATTGATTCAGAAATGAAACTCACCGACCGCATCAATATCGAACGTTTAATTGAAATCATTTTTCCATTGTTAATATTACAGATTTGAATCGGCTTGAAAAACCTTACTTCTCATGAATGCACAGTAATAATATTTTTCGGTCCAACAATAAATCGAAAGGTTATTATGTCAACATAAAATATTAATAATAATACATTAAATAATTATATAACAAATTGAAAAAATGACTAGGTTTTTTTTTTTTTAATGACTAATATCAAAGATTTATATCAATGATATTAGAATTCATTTTACAATCTTCAATGTGATCAGAAAATAGCTCATTATTATGAAGAAGGAATCTGGTCTAGGCTTGAACCCATGTCCCCTGGATCAGGAGCCAAGCGATCTATCCCCTAGACCACCACCCGAATTTACTCTCTTTCTATTTTTATATTAAGAAATGAAAAAGGCAAAACATTTACTGATTTTTTTTTACCTCTTTTGGTAGATCCTAGGGATAGACTAGAAGTAGGCTTTAAGGATAGAATTAATTCCACATTATTTAACATAGTAGATATTTCAAGACGTGGTTTATGAAATAACGAAATAAATTTAGTAAACGGATTTCATTGATGGGGCCTTTAGGCATTGTGATCAATATACCTGTGTGAATTGCGCACGTCAGGTGCGTGAAATAAGGGCAATCACATCTCTGCGGGATACTTTGCATTGAATGTTCCCATGTCATTACATGAATGATTGGTCTTCCGAATTGCTAAAGAAAGTCTGCCCAAACAAGTGAAAAAATCTGAGAAAAAAACTGTCAACGCTTACGAGGATATATCAACAGTAAAATGTGAAATTCCGTAAAAATAATTCAATCCATTGTTTAAAAACCTGAACATACCGTTCGTTTTGCCATATTCGTATTTAGAGTTCTTAAACAGTATGACATATAATAAAATAATAATTAAATAAAACGATGTTTTTTAACTACTTCCACTTTTGTCTTTATTTAGACATCGACCGGTTTCGCCAGGCTCGCTGGCATCGACAGACTGGTAACACTATTGTAAACTTAGTCCTTTATATACATACAGATCAGGGGTGGTAAACATGATTCTATACAAAAATAATCTTCAAATATTTATGTAAAATTTTTCTGAATTTAACTATTGGTATTACAGGTGTTCTTGGAGGTTCGTATTTAATACAATGGGTTTTAATTTTTATTATCTCTTACATATTCATATATAATGTTTGAAAAAATGGTAATTTTGTAATTTTGTTTAAATTATTACTGAATTTATAACAAATTCATAAATTAAACAAAATTACCTTCAAACATTATATATGAATATGTAAGAGATAATAAAAATTAAAACCCATTGTATTAAATGCGAACCTCCACAGTAATACCTGTACTAGAATCATGTTTACCACCCCTGATCTGTATGTATATAAAGGACTAAGTTTACAATAGTGTTACCAGTCTGTCGATGCCAGCGAGCCTGGCGAAACCGGTCGCTGTCTAAATAAAGACAAAAGTGGAAGTAGTTAAAAAACATCGTTTTATTTAATTATTATTTAAAATGAACTTCCATCAAGAGATTTCAGTAAAATCATTTGATTTTATAATAAAAAGTTGGATTTTTGCTAAGAAACGTTTCATTTGATCAAGTGTTTCAGAAATCAGTTATTACACAAGAACAAAAAATCTAATCAAATTAAATGCAGGTATTCCATATAAATATCTGCACCAGTTTATGTTATGTCAGATGAAATTTATCAGGAGTTACTTATTTATTCATAAGTATTTTAATTATGTTAATTTTGTATGTATTGTTTTAAATAACAAAAGCTTTCTTTTTAAGTATGAACGAAACGGATGTGAATAATTTCTCTTTAGTTTAAAATTAAACGACTTTGGTTTATTCCTTTTATTTTGCCGTTAAATTACACTTAAAACAAATATAAAGCGTTTATTTTTTATGATGTATCGAACGAAACAGTTTATTACATTAATTAATTATTTTTACTGTGGTTTAAGTTTTATTATTTAGTTCGCCGTAAGACCGGTCGCAAAGCTATTATTGGTTTAATTTTCGAAAATTAAGTTAAATTCTGCCTGCCTGAATTTCTATCGGAATTGCTCGGATTCTAGGAATGGTACAAAACTATCAAGATTTGAATAATTTTCCGAATTTCCATTTGACAATAAATGTTTTATTATAATAATAGTTATAAAATATGTTTTAAGAACTAACATACATACAAACATATGTCTACATGTTTTAATTTTTCTATAGTAGTGCTTTCGTATTTTGTGCTTACATTGTAATTGATTATGAAAATAGTAAAACTTACGTATATTTCTTCCTGGGTAATATTCTGGAAGTGTCTCATCTGGGTACGGTAACCGTCAGCTGTACCAACATGGCCTGGAAAAAAATAATTATTAATATTATATCATACTATAATTCAAATATTTAAAAAGATTTATTTTAAAATGCGTAGCTGGTTTTAACCAGTAAAGATCAGAATCAAATCAGTTTATTCTCTCAAAAGGCATTTCAAACGTAATTTATAGTTGAAGGCATCTATTGGGAACAGATGTTATATAATAATTTATATAATACCAGGAACGCATAAGAGATGGTTCAACTTTAGGAATACAAGGTACTCTCTTAAGTCAAGCGTATTTGTCTAATCATTTACAATATCTTATCATTGTTATTATTATATTATACAAATATTTTTAAATATATTATTATTATAAAAACAACGGACCAAGAGAACATGTAGACTCAGGAAAACGTGACACTATCAAATCAATCAAATATTAAATGTTGGCCATATGAATAAGGGGGAAATAGACGTGTGTGCATGATACGATGTTTAAATGTTGAGACGAGTATATCAGGAAATAACAGTATGGTGTTCCATTCTATCAACCTACCG
>JAHDVF020000459.1:0-152457 GCA_022606425.2 Lepidostoma basale | reverse complement strand
TGACAATAAAATGGCGATAGATTAACTACCTGACACATGTCACGAGAATCAAAATGACAACTATACCGTTTACATCGATTTGGCTCACGCTATGATGCTGTAAAGAGCGATGCAACAAAATAATAATAATTATTATTATTATCAAATGAATATATAACTTCAAAAAAGAAGAAAGGGGGCGAAAAGAGAAGAATGGAGTGCCGCATCGGTTAAAGTGTGGCAGTCCATTCTTTCTGCCTACCCTTTCGGGGAGATGGCGTGATGGTTAGTTAGTTAATAAGTTAGTTATATAAAACTTGTAATAAGTTATAAAAAGTTAATAAGTTAGTTATAAAAAACAGGCTTTTTCTTTCGTATAAATTATTTATTACGGAGTTTTTCATTTTTGTTCAAGAAACAATAAATACGAATGAAAACATTAGAACAATTTGTTGATAACTTTGTATTATCACAACACTTATTTACATCGTATACAGACATGTTTCGGGAAAACGGACTTCCCTCCTTCTGTGTATAGTTGATGAAATTTTAACCTTAAATTTCATCAACTATACACAGAAGGAGGGAAGTCTGTTTTCCCGAAACATGTCTGTATACGATGTTAATAAGTGTTGTGATAATATAAAGTTATCAACAAGTTGTTCTAATGTGAATACACAACACAAAGTCATGGCGAATATAGAAGAAACGAATGAAAACGTTTGATTTCTAGAAGATTTATTGTACTTTTTGTGATTGGAATGACATATTTCGTCCTGCTAAGGCATCATTAAATATAATAATGATAATGCCTTAACAATACGAAAGATGTTATTCCCATAAAATATAATAAAACTTCTAGAAAACAGACGTTTCAATTCGTGTTGATTAATAAAGCTAATTTTATGTACATTACTAGAGTCAGCTTTTCACTATAGCAATTCGAAATCCTGACCTTGCATACAGATTTCGTATTATAAATCATTGAAAACCAGGCCGATAGAAATGTATCTAATGCGTATGAATCACCAAGCGGTTATACTGGTACTAATATTAAGTAATAATGTATTAGGCAGATGAACAGGCACATTGAATTTACAACAGATGGTGAGTAGTTATTTGTAAACACTTTCAATTCAGATTATTTATAATGGATATGTGTATTCGAAATTGAATTTGGTTTATTTAATTACTAGCTGTACTCAGCCACGCGTTGCTGTGGCTCAGTTCAACGTTCCCCACCCGAAACCACCGGCCCACACTCAAGGCCACTCTCGTCCCACTCGTTTCTGCACCCAGGTCCATCCGGCCCCCACCCAAGGCCACTCCTTGTCACCGTCTCTCAGTCTCCACCCAAGACCTCTGCCCCTGTCAAGGTTACCTCCGAACACTCCACACTCCTCTCTTCCCAGGTAGTCAGGTCAAAATGTCGGACCCAATCCCCCACATCCTCCAAGAAATCTCCCTCTCACCATCAATAATATCCAAACCCAAACAAATTTCCAACTTGTGGGGGATGAATAGCTTCCGGGCTAGAACTCCTGAGGGGTCGATATTCAAAGAAAAACAAACAGATAGATAAATAAAAACACGCGCGTATTTGAATGCATCATTGTGGCAAAAGCAATCGGTGCATAACTTTCGGAGATTTAATTTTTTTAACACGAACATATACATTTTTATTTATATGTAATAGATAGAGTACAAGTGAACGGATTCATTTTAAATGTATTAAAAGCTAATGTTTTATAAAAAATCCCGTCATATGTTTCCTAATTCTTTAGTCTTCTTCTTTAATTCAACCCCCCGTTTCCCCCCAAAAGGGTAGGCCGAGAGAACGGATCGCCGTATATTCTATCCTGACACACATCTAGTTTCCTCCACATTTATACAGCGAGTCATACACGTACATCGATTCCTCCGACTTCTAACTGTTGGGCTATCGGTGCTAACCTGGCAAAACCGGTCGCTCTCTAAATAGAGACAGAAGTGGAAGTATTTATTAAAAAATATCGTTTATTTAATTATTAAGGATTAATTGTATCTCAATAGAGACGAAGATGTAAATTGTTTATTGGAAACAGAATATATTGGTCGAGGCGTTTACAGGACTTATGACCTATCATTGGTTGGGTTAAGCGATCGTTTTATGTTATTTAATTATTATTTAAAATGAACTTCCATCGAGAGATTTAAGTATAATCATTAGATTATCTTAAAGAACATATTTCTTTTCTATTGCTATTGTGCTGGAAAGTAATATTTTGTCTTTATCCCGAGATTACTTTTGAACACCCAGTAATTATATTAAGGCTCGCTCCAATAATCTCTACCGGTATTTCCGATTAATAATTAGACACCTTATATCCTGTTATAAATAATATATAATATAAAATGAATAAGTATTTCCTTTTTCGCCACGGTTAAGGCACATTCGAATATATAACTAAATATGTAGGAAAAGAATACTAATATGATAATAACGCACAAGAATTTATCAAGACCTATTAATTTTTGCGAATTTGCGAATTTTGTATAACTCATTGGTCCGGAGCCGGCTCGAGCGTGGTTCGGTGATATGGAGTCCCCACGAGGCGAGATACTCGCTCATGTTAGAGAGGGTTCAGAATAGATTTTTGAGATATATCTACATGAGGGAGTTTGATAGCTATCCGTGGCTTTATCCCACTGCATTATTCTTGGGCATGCTGGGGACCATTAGTTTACAGATAAGGAGGGATGGGTGCACACTTACTCATTTCTTCAGAGTTATCAGGGGATTCTTTGAGAATTCCATCATCTTGGTGGCTATATGTTCCGGGTGGTTATCTTCGACAGCGTCAGCACATACTGTTTTATCTCCCAGTATGCAGAACCAACCTGCCTCTGGTGATGCCAGTAGGTAGAGCAATTAAATAATAATAATAACATTAATATGCTAACTTTTAAAGCGCCGATTTTGCCATGTAATCACCTCAAGGGCGCATTAAGACGTGTTTTAAATCTAAATGTGAACGCTTATTGCGTGAACGCGTGAATTAAACTGCTGAACATGATCGCTTCGGAGATCGACGTCTTTCATATGAAAGTACGTTCAGAAGACAAATACTCTTGACTTTGGAGAGTATCTTGTATTGCTAATGTCGAACCATCTCTCATGCGTTCCTGGTTATTATATTTTACCTGTTCCCAGTAGATGTCTCAAACTATAATAATTGTTTGTAATATCTTTTGAAAAAATAAACTTATTTGATTTGATAATGATTTTTTTTTTGTCAATAATATCCAATAACAAATTTCCATCATTGTTTTAATATTCCGTCATGTTTGATAGTATCCAACATCGTTTTCCTACGGATAGAAAATTTTCATCGCATCAGCGTAGATTGTCTCACGCAGAACCAACTTGCCTCTAGTAAACCCGGTAGGAAGAGATTAAATTACTTTAGAAAATGACAATTTTCATATTAACCAAACCAAGTCAAGAAGAAGTTACTCATCATTTAGAGAGATTCTGTCTCCTTAGGGTCTAACTTGTATTATGTATTTGATGCACTGTTCAAATTTAAATTCTTACTAAATTTTTTTGTTGATATGAATTTGAACTTGTATTACATCGTTTTCCGTGCTCATATCAAAGATTACGTGGCATGATAAAATAGATAAAATTTTGTATATCGGCCACATAAGGAGTCCGAGATGGCAGTGCACAATGGTGTTCTTGTGCCGACCCTTATGTATGGAAGTGAAGCATGGAACTGGCAAAAGAAGGATGAAATGAGATCTCTAAGACGAATGTGTGGCAAATCTGTTTATGATAGAGTGACAAATGCAAATATAAGAAGTGAATGTGGTGCGAATGAAAGTGTTATGAACAAAATAAGGAAAGGGTCATTAAGATGATTTAGACACATGGAATGAATGAGTGAAGACAGAATGGTAAAGAAGGTATATGTAAACGGCGTGAACGGAGCTAGAAATAGAGGAAGACCAAGGAAAACGTGGCACGATCAAATCAATCAAATATTGAATGTCGGTCACGTGAGGAGTCGGAAAAATCGACGTGCGTGCATGACAAGATGTATGAATGTAGAGGAAGCGAGAGACGTATGTCAGGACAGAACAGTGTGGCGTTCCATTCTTTCTGCCTACCCCTCCGGGGAGACGGCGTGATGGTAAGTTAGTTAGTTAGTTAAGGAGTCCGAGAAATCGACATGCATACACGACGGATGTTAAGGAACCAAGAATATGTTAGCATAGAACAATGTTGGGTCCCACCCTTCTCACCTTTATTATTATTATTATTTTTTTATTATTATTATTATTATTATTATTTTAAGTAAATCGAATGATTTTACTGAAATCTCTTGATGGAAGTTTAGGAACCAAGAGAAATATGTTGGGATAGAACAGTGTTGTGTCATACCCTTCTCACCTTTATTATTATTATTATTAATATTTTCAGATAATCGAATGATTTTACTGAAATCTCTTGATGGATGTTCATTTCAAATAATAATAATTAAATAAAACGACGTTTTTTTTAACTCATTCCACATTTATCTTTATTTTGACAGCGATCAGTTTCACCAGGTTTGCTGGCACCAATCTGTCGATGCCATTGAGCATGGCGAAACTAGGCGCTGTCAAAATAAAGACATAAGTGGAAGCAGTTAAAAAAACATCGTTTTATTGGATTTTTTATTATCATTTTGTTGGGTCGTTACAGTGCGAGCCAAATCTATTTAAAGAGTACAACTATTGTATTAATTCGCAATACACGTGTTAGATAGCTAATCTATCGCCATTTTATGATCACGTGAATTCTACACCAGACCAAAGACACTGTAAGAATCACACTGTCATCGCCGGGAATCGAACCCGGGATCTTCTGTGTGTCTAAGTCATAGCTGTTCCCACTCTGCCACGATTGTCTTCTTTCCCTATCCCTTCCTGGAAACGGCTTGATGGTTAGTTAAAAGCACAAATACATAACGAACTTATCGTGTAATACATAAATTTATTCACACTTTATAAATTATATGACACATTTATAAAAAAAGTTTTTTTTTAATGATTCCGAGAAAATCTAGAAAATTCAAACCTCCGCACTCGAAGGCTGTCAAAATATGGGATTTTACAGTAACTTTTATAGCTTAATATAAAATTTACATACATAATATCTCAGTTAATCTCATGTACCGTTTTTAATCTTTCCTGTCACCATGCCTGTGAATAATGTAACGAGCGTTCTAAGCCCAATTCCTCTCATAAATGAATATAAACCCAGCGTGTTTAGAGTGCTGGAAAATTTCAAATTGTTATGGTTATCGGTTAGTATACAATAATCATACGCATTTATAGCGTAAATGTAGGCTTGTTGTATAGGAATGTGCTGATTAAACAGTATAGTAAATTAGTGATGGGGTGATCGAAAACATAATCGATTTTACTGCTTTTTGTGTAATCGATTAATATCCTAATCCATCAAAACTTTATAATCATAATTTACAGCAACAACAACAAACCATCAGGCCATTTCAACGTAGGGGTAGGCAGAAAGAATGAATCGCCATACTACTCTATCCTGGCACACCTCTCTAGATTCCTCCACATTCATACAGCAAGTCATACATGACCAACCTTTAAAATTTGATTAATTTGGTTTGATAAATATTTAGAAAAGGCTGAATGCAAATAATAAGTGTTTTAGTATTTTAAAAATATAACAAATTTATAATATTGAACAAATTTACAATACGACATTTGAGTATAAATTGGTGATAAATGGTTACAAATATCATAATATAGTTTATATGTCAACTATTCTCGTTATCAGAATTAAAAAAAAAATTATATAATATATTTTATATAAAGTAAATACTACAATACTTTGGAATAAAAATTGTTTTGTGTATCCAATTTTTATGTTACTAATAATATAATATTGTATATCTCTACGTAAATAAAGTAGTTTGTCGTAATTTGTTATTTATTTAAAATAAAAGTACGTTTTTTATTATTTATCTATGAATTATGATTATAATTCTTCTCCTTCTACATCATCTTCGTCAAATTTGCTGTAGACTTAAGAGTCTGTTATTACAGGAATCTCCTCCTGTAATGCTGAACTTCAGCTATCTGTCCATCGCGTTAGGAGTCTTCCTGAGGACACCGCACATCAGGTGTTTCATGCAGAGTGGGAATCATTTTCTGGACATGTTGGTATCAGTACCATCGACGTTGTCGTTCTCTTCTGACCACATATTGAACCTCTCAGACCTCTCAGATTGTAATTGCAATTATTAAGTTTGAACACAAGAGTGTTCCGATACACAATAAATTTTTAACAAATCGATAATTAATCGATTATTAAAAATGCATCATTTTTAATCGATTAAAATTTGAATTCGAATATTTCCAGCACTATTGCATTGCGCTTTACTGAGAATGCGCTCCGATTTTCAATTGTAATGTAAATGGTAACAAACAAACTATTATTCCGTATTTAATGAAATGACAAAACAGCCACATGGCTGCCGCCAGCTCGCCCCACCCCCTCCCGTCCTGCAGGGCGTTCCACCGAACGGGTGTGCGTTTACTCACAGTTATCCGATCCGTTGTCAACTATCTTCATTTAACAAATAATTAACATAAAATCAAATTGTTAGTTGTTTTAAATCTTAGTTTTGTTGTTTAAAACAATATGAATATCGTTTGAATCACTTATGAAAAATAATATATTTAACATCATATTTTTTAACTTTGCACATGTTTGCATGTTTCGAACCGCAGACGTCCTTCGTAGGTGTTGAATTTTTTATAATAAAATTAGAATAAATCACTATTTATATTCAAATTGGATCAGTGGGAGTGAAGTCTGGAGCTAGGGGTAATTGTTATTACATTATTTTTCTAAGACAATGAGAACATATCCATAATAGGAATATGTTTATTTGATTATTTATATGATAATATTTTATTTATTATTAATTTCTTGAATTAAAATTTTATTTAATTTAATATTTATTTAATTAATTATATAATACACAACTACGGTGGAAGGATGATCTGAACAGACATGTCGGAATTACCTGGATGCAGTCTGCACAGGACAGAGTGACATGGAGGCGAATGGATTTTTCTCCTTTGTCCTCTCTCACTCCTTTGTCCAGGAGTGGACGGGAATAGGCCGGGGAAGATAATACAGAAATGAGACATAACAAACGAAAAACATTTAGGCGACAAGTTTGGACACAAAACAGTGTAACAAAGATGAAACAACGACATAAAACCAAAAAATATGCGTTTCAGAAGGAACCCAAATATGTCGACGTCAGTGAGGCAGTACTCTTTCCAGAATTTGTAATAGATTTTTTATGAACACCGCCTCACTGACACTGAAAATGTCCAAATCCGAGACGATTTCATTCAACGACCGAACTGCTCTTTCTACTGGCATCACCAAAGGCAGGTGCCGTTGTATTTATTAAACGAATGATCTTACCAATGAGGAGGTTGGAAAATTCCTAGAGAATTATTATTGGAGCAACGTCTTATTCTTAATTAAAGGTCCACGTTATTTTACCAATATTAAATGATGTACAATCATTACATTTCAATATTAACATGGTTAGGTTAGGTTAGGTTAGAAATTCGAACACTTATTCATCTTAAATTTTAATTAATTAACTAATTCTTTTTTCAATTTGAAAAAAAAAAATTAAACTTTCAATGTCGATGTAATGATTATTTCGAAAAACGACATTCAAAAATTATGTAGTAAGTGAAAATATTTTTATTTTAAAATGTATTATTAATATGCCATACACAAAAATACACAAAATATACATACAAAAATCTCTTTATTTGTTTGATGCTAGTAAATAATTTACTTATAAACATAATAACTTCCGTATTCCCCCACCGACCACGCAAGTCGTTTGCATAATTCACGTGGATTTTTTCCTCCGCCAATATAATCCACGTGCAATCAATAATTCACCGTTTCAGCGCCTGTACCAGGATATCGCCGCTTGACTCCTAAACGATCAATAAATGCAAGGGTTAGGGTTTGAACCCAGTACTCCTGTTTGAATATAAAAGTATTTCACAGGTTCGATACAGTCATTGGGTGAATGACATTTATTACAATTTTTAGATGGGTGCAAATGTTATTAACGCAATTTTGAAAATCAATTTATTTAATGGGAATTACATGCTTCCCCTTGCTAAAGCGTAGTAATAATAAATATGAGAGTTTTTTTTGAAGAAATTTTTATTATTAAATTATTATATAAGTACAGTTATAATTTTTTCTATGTTCGCCATACTTTCTGTTGTTGATGTTTTATTTGTCTTTTTCTTTTTATTATATATAATTTAATATACATCACTAACAAAAAAAAAAGTAATTAAATATCAGACATGTTTCGGACAACCCGGTCCTTCCTCGGTGATATTATAAAGATATTTAAAATATTTAAAAAAAAATTATATAAACAAATACTGGATTTTACCCATTACGGGTTAATCATTAAGAATTAATTAATCGCTTAACCCAACCAATGACAGGTCATAAGTCCTGTAAACGCCTCGACCACCATATTCTGTTTCCAAATAATTTACATTTTCGTCTCTATTGAGATACAATTAATTCTTGTTACAAAATTGTTTACAAATATGATCAGTTTTGACAGATGTTATAAAGATTTATTTTGAAACGTTTATGCTTTTGTTATAACAAATATTATTAATCAGTTTAAATTTTTAAATGACAATTTAAAGTTGTTATTGGGGTTCAGGTAATTACTAACAACAAAGGAAATAAATCAAAGATTGGACTTGACATTTAATTTATTTGATTATTTAAAATATTTTCTTTATTTTTAATTGCCCTTTTAATTTCTTAAATTTCGAGAATGCTCAAAGTCATATTTCTATTATTTACATGCACAATTTCAACGCCAATGCCAACAACAGTTATAATTGATCACTTAATTAATTTTATCAAATATCAATAATTTGTAGGAGATTATTTACCTAAAGATACAGTAACGTTTTTATTATATAAAAATATGAAATAATATTTATTTTTAAATGTTTTATAAATGACTTGATCTTTAAAAATAGTGCATTAACAATTAAACAAAAAAGTAACGTTAAAATCAAATAATATTGAAAATATTTTTTTTAGTATGTAATATTTATATTGTGCAAAATTCAAATAATTAACCATCTCTTACCCTCAGAGTATAATGCCTTTGTCCTTTTAAGTGCTCTGTAAACATACTTATTTGATAAGAATTACTTCTAGATATGAAAAGTATTCCTTTCACGTGCTTAAAGTAGAATTAAATATAATATTTTTAAAACCGTTCTCCTTATCAAACTTCTTTATATGTTAGATGAAGTTTAAAAAAATATGATTTTATACGGAATATTATTTTTTTAAATGTTAAAATTTGTAATGTCTTGTACACAATGTTTATTACTGTAACATTTGTATTCTATAATATGTATTATAAGAGAATTCAATTGTTCTGCATATAATAAATCTAAATAAAAGTGTATCATATTAATATAAGAATATCATATTTGGATGTTTTGACATAATTTGATGCAATTATAAAATTATACATTGTTAGTAAAAAAGTTTTTAAAAAAACTTCATCGACAAATTCAAAATAATGCATCAATAGTAATCATTAAAAAAATAAAAATGGAAAAAAAAAACGCATTGTTTTATGAATGAATTTTATTAACTGAACATTTATATATCCTCTATAAAAGGCATTTCGGGTCCAAAATCAGACTGAAAGTTGATATTATGGTGCATAGTGTGAAAAGAACATTAGGTTTATCAACAACATTTTTTTAATGTTTGATGAAGACGTTCGAATCATCGCAGCTGTCTTTTGTCTCGCTTCCACATACCATAAATCGTATTTTGTTTTTCGCTCGAGTATATTCTGGAGTGAACATTTCAGCAAGTAAACGGTTTGCTCGAGTTATCTCGGGTGTGCGAATTTTCGGACATTATTATTGCCCGAGTATACTCGGGCGTGATCCTTAAGCGGTTAAAAAAGCATTGTTTAAATAATTTCGAAACACCAAGCATTGTTTAACTTATTTTGATACACGTTATTTTTAAATAGCACAATATACCTTGTAGTTGAAAGATTTTGCTATAATTTTCTATTTTTGGATATAGAATAACACTACCAAAAAGAATATCACCCAACTGATATTTATTGTTTGAATTACTTTTTGATAACTTTGTATCACAACACTTTATTACACTTTTTTCAGACATGTTTCGGGACACAGAAGCCCCTTCTTCAGTGTGTATAAATTTTAACAGCTAAATGAGACAAAATCGTTACTTATATACTAAATAAAATTAAAATGGTAAAGGAGGAGTGGGGGTGGTTCCAAGAAATAGTGTTAATTATATTTTAGCCGGAATAATGGGACAGGGGAAATAAATCTAGTATCGGACTGGAAGTTAAATTAATTTGATTATTTATAATTTCTTCTTTATTTTTTATCGACTTTTTTATTTCTAGGATTTCAAGGTTGTTTAATGTTACTTTTCTATTACTGATATGCAAAACTTCAACGCCGTTATTTTTATCGAAGGAGTGATCTTTTTCTATGAGATGATTCGCGAATTCGGAAAAATTATTATTTGAGAGACACCTAATGTGTTCCTTCATTCTTAAATTAATGTTGCGCGTTGTTTTTCCTATATAATAAGATGGGCAATCGTCGCATTTAAGTTTGTATACTCCCGATTGGATTAGTTTGTCTTCTTTGTCTTTATTATTTATTAACAATTTACCTAGATTATTATTGGTATAGAACGCGGGTCTAATGTCTAACGGAAGATCTTTAGAAACTATATTTGTTAGATTATTAATATATAAAATTCTACGCCATTGATTATTTTTCTGATTATAGTTAGGTGGAGTATACAAAATTGTTTTAGTAAACTTATTTTTGTTTTTTTATTTAAAATATTATCGATTAGATTATCACTGTAACCATTATTTTTAGCAATATGTTTTATTGTAGTTAGTTCTTTATTATAATTTTCTAGTGAAAGAGGTATATTAATTAAACGAGTCAACATGGCATGGAAAGCTGAATGTTTATGTGACCTCGGATGATTGGACATATTATGAATTACATTATCTGTATACGTGGGTTTTCGAAATATGTTAAATTTGATTTTGTTGTCTATTATATTTAAGGTTAAATCTAGGAAGTTAAGTTTATTATTATGTTCGATTTCTAATGTGAATTTGATATGTTCATGGAGGGAGTTGATAAGGGTTATGTTGATAAGGGTTATGTTGATAAGTTAAGTTGATAAGGGTTATGATAAGGGAGATGTTAATAAATAATAAAGACAAAGAAGACAAACTAATCCAATCGGGAGTATACAAACTTAAATGCGACGATTGCCCATCTTATTATATAGGAAAAACAACGCGCAACATTAATTTAAGAATGAAGGAACACATTAGGTGTCTCTCAAATAATAATTTTTCCGAATTCGCGAATCATCTCATAGAAAAAGATCACTCCTTCGATAAAAATAACGGCGTTGAAGTTTTGCATATCAGTAATAGAAAAGTAACATTAAACAACCTTGAAATCCTAGAAATAAAAAGTCGATAAAAAATAAAGAAGAAATTATAAATAATCAAATTAATTTAACTTCCAGTCCGATACTAGATTTATTTCCCCTGTCCCATTATTCCGGCTAAAATGTAATTAACACTATTTCTTGGAACCACCCCCACTCCTCCTTTACCATTTTAATTTTATTTAGTATATAAGTAACGATTTTGTCTCATTTAGCTGTTAAAATTTATACACACTGAAGAAGGGGCTTCTGTGTCCCGAAACATGTCTGAAAAAAGTGTAATAAAGTGTTGTGATACAAAGTTATCAAAAAGTAATTCAAATATGAATCCGCAACACAAAGTAATGGCGAATATAAAAGAAAAAATGATATTTATTGTTTTAATGCTTGCTTATATTCAACCTACAATTTTTTTAATTTACCTTTTATACCCCGATTTGTGTGAATCAATTTTATATTGTATATTTAACGTTTTATATGAATTATCCAAATTAATTAAACTGAATATTTTATACTTGTAATAAATAAAAGTTTTGTTAATAAATAATTCTAGCAGATTTCTTGTTCCATTTGTGTTACGTCTTTCTTCCACGTGTTTCGTTTCATTAAGCTTATCCTGGAATATCAACCTATATTTATTAACTTCTTGGTAATCAAAGTCTTTTTCTAAAGGAATGATTAATAGTTCTATTTTTACACGAACGAATACATTAAGGTGTTGTTCTTAACCGTGTTCTACATTCCTTCAATTCATCACTTTTTGCCCCATCATTCACCACGTCAAAACAATCCGGCATCGTGCCCTATGCGAATAGCCTTCACGACTTATGGGAGAAAGTCTACTACGGCCTTAAGGGTGAAATGATATTACGTAAATTGTACACGGACACCAATTTTTGGCACCAAAATAAAATCTCTTGAAGAGAAATATTAAGGTTAGATTTTTTTAGATATTTACAAATAAACATTGTTCGAATTATTAGGCCTATTTACGTACAAAATCATTACTTTTATATCTCTCAAAAATTATTATGTAAATTCGTTATTAAAAATGTTGTGTATATATTATATCTATTTGTAAAAGGTTTACCTGTTTTAATCTTAGATTAGTTAATTTTCAACATAAAAAAAATACTTACCAGTCTGTCGATGCCAACGAGCCTGGCAAAACCACTAACACTAAACTAAAGACAAAAATGAAAGTTGTTTATAAAAAATATCGTTTAATTTGTTTAATATTTTTAAATGACTTGTTTTAACGTTAAGAATTATTTTATAATTTTTTTTTTTTAAACATACTATTAATTATAATTCACTGAGGCTTGTTTGTAATTCAACATTATTCAATAACTACTATTATGTTATACATTATTTTATGTCTAGTCACACTAGTCCAAATGATGTTCTAATTCTATGAAATAACTTTATTAAAGTATCGAATATATTTTTTCTCTACCCTTCCCCGCTATGCAGCCATTTTCCGCGTTTCTATTTTCTTTAAGGGCGAGTCTTGAAATTCCGAGAGTGTGTAGCCATTTCAGTTTGCGGAAATAGGTTACGAAGCCGAAAGCGCCGGCGTCCCGGCGCCTTACATTGATAATTCAGTCGAGCGCCGGCAGCGCCTCTCAGCTGACGGGAACACAAACGTGTGGGCGCACACCCTTACATTCATTTTGACGTTTACCAGCTGAAAAACGATTTAATTTGTAACCGATTTAGCTCATACTGTACGTCTTACGGCCGTTTATTTAATCCAATAATAAAAAAGTAACGTTACGTAAATTTTACGTGATTTTTCAGCTGTTTTATCCTTATACAGTATCCCGTTTTTTTAACAGTTAATTTGTGTTTTTATAACGTCTGTTTGAGATTTTGTGATGTGTTTTTATTTACATATATAATTTAGCACAATATACAAGTGAATTCTATTTTGCGGACATAAAACAATACAATAATCCTTGCAAAACTCGGTTTATTGTCGTTCTACAATACAATTTAATAACGAAATGTTTATAACCTATAAATAAATACATTGCTTGAATAATATAATATAATAGTAAAAATTGTGTATTTTTAAAGTATTTGCAAAATAAATAAGCCGATGAAATTTGACATAATATAACAATAATATATATTTGCATACGTACTCGTAACGTCATAATATTATTACCAAAGTGTCAAGGACAATGTTTTTTTATTGAAATACAAAATGCTTCACGTATTTTTCGCAGTGCGTAGTTACAACATAGAAGTTGATTGTATATTCTAGCACGTAAATATATCATTCTTTACTATATTCCGATGCTCTATGGACCATTACAGATCAGTTTACAGTGTGTATACGTAATTCTACACATTAGTATGAGGCCGGGTCTATACGCTCGATTGCTCGCCGAGTATTAGCTTATTGGATTAATTGTATTGTGTTACTTCGCATTAAGTATATTACTCTGCCCGAGTATTCTCTTTGGGAGAACAATGACTCGGCGAATGCAGTAATTCGAGTCGATTACAATGTGTAATCGCATTAAAAATACCGACAACGAAATTAGGTAACTACGTACTTTGCGTCAAAGAAATGTATTTTGGAACATGATACAATAAACTAAAACAAAAGAAATTTTAGAATTATTGTAGGATTACAATATATTATTCAATTACTTATTGAGACGTGATTCTAACGGTTATTCCCCTTACGTCTGTAGGAAACATTGTTGGAATGTGATTCGGTAATTGTTTTATGATGGGGCTAAATTTATCGCAATGAAATTGTGTAAATATTACAATAAATATAATATTAAAATAACATTAAATGTAAAATCTGTTTCACTTTAAAAAAAACTTATACAATGGAAGTTTTGTGTGCATAATAATATTGTTTTGATTATAATACCCGTGTCCGAGAATTCACATTTTTCGTTTGTTTTCATTAAAAATCTGATATGCAATACACTTACACATTTATTAATAACCAGACATTGCTTATTTTTGTATGGATACAAATTTTGTGTTTTGTTGAGAATTTCTTCTTCTTACTTGTTGTAGACCTATATGGTCTGTTCTCCAGAGTGTTGCTCCTCCTGTGAGGTAGACTCCCAGCTGTCCTTCCATCTTTTAGGAGGTCTTCCACGAGGACGAGTCCCATGAGGCTGGTTTCGCAATGCAATATAGGGAAGTCTGGTGGTGTTCATTATTTGAACATGTCCGTTCCAGTCCATTTTTCGCTGTCTGCTCCATCTTATAATATCCTCAATCTCACATATCTCTATTATTCTGGTGTTCCTCAAGAGATTTATTGTTTAATAAATTGTTCATAGGTTCTAATTTAAATATATACGTTTAATTAATCTAATGATTTTACTGAAATCTCTTGATGGAAGTTAAATTTAAATAATATTTATTATGTATTTTAAATGATTATATGCAAACACTTGAATAATAATAAAAATTGTTCCTGTGGAAAATCTACTACGGAAATCCCTCAAATTTGTACCTTATTGATTCATGAAATATGATCGAATGTGAAATGTACAAATTTAAGCGATATAAAACAAATATAAAAATAATTTGAAATATCATTTTTTAAAGTTTTTTTATTATTTCTTGAATTTATGAATCTCCGTTATAAGCATTTATTATAATATTGATTAACACTAAAAAATGGTTTTTATTCAAATTTCTCGACAGAAGTTCAATGTTGGTATTATAAATAAATAAATTATTTAATTTCTTTTTAATAAATTTTGGTTCACTTGTTCTTCTAGTTTCGAACAGTTTCGGCAGCTTACTGCTATCATCTAGTATGAGAAGATTCCAGAAGATAGCAGAGAACTACTAAACTGTTAAAAACGAGAACAAGTGGAATATAATAAAAACGTTTATTTAATATATCGTATGATACTTTCAATAAATTGCTATTACTTTCATTACTGATTAAAACGTCTGTTTTCTAAAATTTATTATATTTCAGGTGAGTGACATGTTTAATTAAAATGTCTTTCAACATCGTTGATCATGTCCCTATCATAGCGAGACAAAACACTCCTAATATCAATTTTACATATAAACTTGTTAAATTAAAAAACTTTGTTTTATGTATCACAATTGTATTTTTATTTTACGCAACAGCTGTTTCGTCAATCTTTGTTGACATATCAGGTGTTACAATAATATATCAAATGTCAAATTTTCGTGATTTTTCGAACTTTTATGTGTATTTGTTTCTATGTCAATTTGAATAATTGACATGGGAACAAATACACATAAAATTTCGAAAAATCCCTAAAATTTTATATTTTATATATTTTTGTTTCACCTGACGAAACAGCTGTCGCGTAAAATAAAAATACAATTGTGATACATAAATCAAAAAATTTTAATTTAACAAGTTTAAAATGTTAAAGTATCATAGTGTTTCGGCCAAAACAATGGACTATTTAATATTACATATGACAACAACAACAACAACAACAAACCATCACGCCGTTTCCCCGCAGGGGTAGGCAGAGAGAATGGACCGCCACACTACTCTATCCTGGCAAACCTCTCTAGCTTCCTCCACATTCATACAACGAGTCATACACGCACGTCGATTCCTCCGACTTCTAACATGACCAACCTTTAAAATTTGATTAATTTGGTCATGCCATGTTTTCCTCGGTCTGCCTCGACTTCGTACCCCATTTACATCATTAACGTATACTTTCTTAACCATTCTTTCTCCATCCATGCGTTCCATATGTCCGAACCAAGGCAGCGATCCTTTCATAATTTTGTTCATTATACCTTCTTCCGCTCTACATTCCTTTCTTATGTCAGCATTTGAGATTCTGTCGTATATCGTTCTACCACACATACGTTTTAGGGACCTCATCTCTACCGCATTTATTCTACTCTCATCCTTCTTCTGCTAGTTCCATGCTTCGCTTCCATACATTAGGGTTGGGAACTCCATTGTGAACGGCCGTTTTCGCTTTCATTGATAAATTCTTGTTTCCAATAATTTTTAAAGCTCCATTCACTTTGTTACCCGCACCAACCCTTCTTTCGACGTCACTATCCGTTCGGGAAATTTACATATGATAGGAAAAAAACTCGTTTACATATGATAGGAAAAAAACTCGAAAAAAAACCGTTATTACATAAGATAGGAAAAAAACTCAGGTTCATAAAGAATTTTCAGTTATTTTCTTGTATATTAATAATTGTATTGGTTGACCGAAATGCTAGCTTAAATAAGGTTTAATTTGGTTTAAGGAATAATATTATATATCTGAGATCAAAGTGCAGCCGAAATATTTGATATATTCACGAATGTTTGGAATGCGGACAATTGTGTACGGTACCCGCTATCATTTGATTATATGTTTAGTATGTAGATTTATTTACATACCTTATCACATATTCGCATTGCAAGGTTATTGCTCTTGGGATTTTTGCTCATATATAATGCAAACTAATGCCTACGTATTAATTATGTGTTATAAAATATCCTACGCTAATCAATGGATTTCACAAGGAAATGATTGTGAAAAAAGTAACAATAACGAATGTTCGTTACATAAATCTTATATCACGTAAAAAAGTAAATCTTACATCACGTATCCAGAGCATTTAATCTAATATTTGATTATGTCTTAGCAAAGTGCTATCATACATGTCATTCCCACAAAATCAAATTAAAGTTTTAGAAAACTAACGTTTTATTATTATAATTATTTAAAATTGAGTTTTATATCATTGTTCAAGAAACGATAAATTATTTAACATTTTTATATTTTATTTATACACCGTTTTATTTGTTTGATCGAACCAACCGGTTTCACTCCCGGAGTTTCGTCAAGGTTGCAAAAACTTTCTAATTGATAGTAAAAAAATATGTGTTCAAGTGGACATTCTAGCAGTTGTCAAAAGTAAAATGGGCACTCCATTTTTTATGGGTTGTTTATGTTGTTTTTATGCTTGATGGTGTCCCTGAGAAAATGAATGGTGCAAGTTTTGATTCACAAATGATAATTTTCTCTTCCAACTAGCCATAACCTCCGTAGAAACTTTCAGAACCACTTATAATTTCCTAAGGCTATAATTTTACCGCATAACCACCACCCTGCGCCCTTAACCACGGGTTAACTACCCTATTAAGTTCCCACTACAACTTTAACCCTAAACCGCAACCCTTTGTATTGACGCTTTGAATATTAGATTAACGAGGCGTGGGTAATTCGCTGACCGGGCTAGACATTACGCTGATTGGGTTCGAGTCGCACATCTAAGGCAAAATGAGAAAAATCTCTGTGACCCTATGCGGCTTTTGAAAGGTCATACTATAGGTATAATCGACGTGTGTAAATACGCTTGACCGGTGGGACAAAGTCAATAGTTTGAACGATTTTGCATGCAGCTATTGTTTAGGTACCCACCCACATTACTGTAAATGCTTTGAAATTTGATTATACGAGTATAAATTCTATACAGCAATGCATTCGTATGTTAATTCAATACAATACACGCTTACTATAAGCAGAACTATTTGTATATTTTTATAAATATAGTCCTATCTAATAAATTGTAAAGCTCAACTCGGGAAGCGCTTTAAGTCTTTGTGGCGTCATTTTGTGGCGAAAATATTATAAATATCCAAAATATTTTATTATTTAAACCAAATGTATTTAAATGCAAAATGAAACATAGTAAATCAGTGCATATTTTTCATAGTTTATTACAAAAAAATGGCATTAGAAAGACATAAATTTATTTATTATTCATATATGATATTTATTATATAATTTGAACAAAGCAACCAAATGAAAAATGTACTATTTTTAGTGAAGGTTTATTCACAACAAAAAAAACATCCAGCTCTTATAGAGTCAGTTCTGCCTAAATTATTATTCTGAAGAATAAATGGGCTTTTGCAAAACCGTTGTTGCTCGCAATATTAACACACAAATATAAAATGTTTGAAACTTCTTCAATTGGTGTGCTGTCGATGATCCAACCTGTCTCTGACTCTTTAGTAACATATATTCCTCCGATTTTATTATTATAGATATCCTTGTTGCATCATATCTCTCGATAGGTAGCATAGAGCCGATGCAGAATTCGTTGTTCAAATCTTCCTTTGATTAAGCTATGACTGATTGCTCATATAAGTTTTCTTCTTCCTTTCGAGGACGAGTTCCGTGAGGCTGATTGTGTAATGCAATACAGATAAGCCTAGTGGTGTCCATTATTTGGTCTTGACCGTACCAGTTCGCCTTTCACTGTCGAATCCTTCTCATAATATCCTTAGCCACACATGTCTCTCTTATTTTGATATTCCTCACGCGATCACTTAATGTCTTGCCTGCTATCATCCTCAGTATCTTCATCTCGTAAGTCCTAAGAACTTGTTTGGTCCTGTTTGTGTGTGTCCTTGCTTCAACGCCATATGTTATTATTTTATCTTAAGCATACATTATAAAATCTCATCTTACTCTCGATAGCCAGGTATAAATATAAGATTTCCATTATATTTTATAGTTTACCAATAATTGACGACCTTCGTACCAAGAGCTATGACTACCACACCGAAAGTCCCGGATTCGATTCCCGGCGATAGTATTGTGATTGTTACACTGTCACATAGAATTCACGTGATAATTAAACGGCGATAGATCAGCTGTCTATCACATGTCACGAAAATCAAAATACCGTAAATAGCTAAAAACATTTTGTATACAGTAATTGGATTAAAATGATCTGTTGTAAACAAAGAAAGTAATAATGTTATACAATGAAAATAAAAAAAATTGATTTTAAATTCCTTATAATATTATTATTATTATTTTGTTGAATCGCTCTTTACGTCATGACAGCATGAGCCGAATCGATACAAAGGGTATTATAGCAATCATAGTGGTTCTCGTGACATGTGATAGGTAGCTAATCTATCGCCATTTTATTGTCACGTGAATTCTTCACCAGACCAATGACAATGTGACAATCACACTGCCCTCGCCGGGAATCGAACCCGGAACCTTCGGGGTGGCAGTCAATGCACTCACCACTCGGCCACGAAGGTCATCGTCAATATGTATTTAGTTTTATTCCACTTGGGTTTACAGCTTCGATTCAGCAGCTCGCTGCCATTTTCTGGATATAATATTATAATTTAACCACATAATATTCCTAATACCAAACTGAATTAAACTTTTTTCTACAAATAAAAATATTTTTTAAATGTGAGAACTGTGTCGTAACAATGTACCTCTTCACCTTCTGGCGCGCAAGCGATGAATAATTGCTGCTTTGAATCAAATTTGCATTTCGTTGTTTTTCCCCCAGCGACTGAAAATTTCCCAACAAACTGTGCATGCTTTACCCCTGAAATGTTAATTGGCCCAGTCACGCACAGAGCGGTAATGTTTTGATAAAGCTGAGGATAGCAAAACAAAAGCGGATACTTAGAGGTTAGGTTAACCTCCAAAGTTTCATTATCACTTGTGCGAATTATGTGCAATCGATAAAACACATTTTCAATTTTCTTATGTAACCGTAACAAAGGAATTTTACATTAGCGTGAAAATGGACTCATCAATGTCTACCGTAAGCAGTCACGCTGAAGTTTAACGCAATAAACGTATTATCTCTACGTTGATTATAATTTGTACTCAAACATCACGCGTCAAAACATATATTTTTAGATTTTCCTAAAATATTAAATTAACTCCAGACTGTATTTTTATTATATTTAGTATTATTTTGTAATTATCTAAAAATTACTAATACGATGATATTTGTTTTTAACAAACGAAAAATATTTGATAAACACTTCAGTATATTGTTCTAAATGTCACTATTTTTAATTAATGTGAATGAAAACGTCTGTTTTCTAGAACTTTTATTATATATTTTTTCTTGTGTACAGCAGATCGTTTGAACCCAATTACTGTATACACTCTATTTTTAGCTATTACATTGATGATTCTCATGACATGTGATAGGTAGCCAATCTATCGCCATTTTATTGTCACGTAAATTCTACACCAGAGCATAGACAGTGTGACAATCACACTGCCATCCCCGATAATCGAACCCGAGGCCTTCGGTTTGGAAGTCAGAGCTCTTATTACTCTGCCACGAAGGTCGACTGTAAATATTATATGTAAATGGCGTGTTTCGCCGGTCTAAGGCATTATCAAGTGTATATAACTGTCTGCAACATTTGATAATGCCTTCAGACGTAATATGTCATTCACATAGAATATAATAAAACTTTTAAAAAATAAACGTTTTCATTCGTATTAATTATTTAATATGGAGTTTTAAATTATTGTTCAAGAAACAATAAATAAGTCGCTCTTTTTTTTTTTTTTTTTTAAACTGCCGACCGGTTTTGCTCCCAGCGGAGCTACATCAAGGTAACAAAATATACTGTATTTGATTTTGTTACCCTAAATAATCCCCGCTTGCAGCGAAATCGGTCTATAGTTTAAAGAAACATAATTGAGTGGTCTGAAAACAAAATATTTAAGTGTTTCATCCATTTATAAAATGTCACACCGTAAATTAGGAAGTGCTTCATACGATAATATACTTAATTAAACTTTTGACTGTAATAAATAAATGAAAGTCCATGTATTTTGTTTCTACAACACTTTTTTGTTTTTTAAACAACCGCCCGTATTAGAATCAATCAAAGCTTCATCGAGGTAATACAACAAATAAACAACTTGCAAAATGGTATATTTAAACGATCTGTTTTGTACGATAAAATAATAATAATGAAGTCTAATTACTGTCATTACTATTAAGTAGTTCGAACACTTTGACTATGTTCGTGGTATTGATGCATTACGGTCACTTTAGACATTAGTGCTTACGCCCCAGAATCAATGATCCTGTGATTGGTTATCTTTAAATCTTTATGATTTCCCAATACCAAATCTGAAGCATTGGAAATCACGAAGCATTTACATGATGCGTGTAAGCAAAATGTATCAGTTTAGTTGAAACGCAGTTCTCTGATTGGCTTCGCGTGCCTTATCTTTCCTAAACACATTTCGGCGTTGTGTAACAGTATTAAAAAAATATCCTTTCAATGCTCTCGTGGAAAACGATGTTAGCATAAAAAGTGATATTAATCAATATATAATCAAACATAAAAGTCACGAAGTTCCTTTTAATACAGTATTTGATTATTTTTTTTTAATTTTGACAAGAAGCCAACCGCTGTCTTTGTTGGAATTTTGCCCGTGTTTTAAATATTAAACAAATACGTTTGCTTATTGAATGATCTTTTTATTTCATCTTTAAACTTTTCTTTTCCTTCATCCAATTAAATTCATTTGATCATTTGATAATAACTTAGAAAAAACGAAACACGACATTTCCATAAACTATATAATTTAGTTTACCAGCTCTAATGACCTCCCCAGAGAAGTAAGGTCACAGGTGGATAGGGCTGCAGCAGTTGCAGGCTGCCTGAAAGATGTCATATGGAGAAACAGGGACATGAGGACTGACAGCAAGGTACGCATCTACAAGACCTGTGTGCGACCAATCCTCACATATGGCATTGAATCGAGGGCAGATACTGTCAAGACAAAGAGCATGCTCAGGACAACCGAGATGAAAACGCTCCGCGCTATAGCTGGCAAGACCCTACGTGATCGAGTTAGGAATACAGCAATCCGAGAAATCTGCGAGGTCGAAGATGTGGTCAGATGGGGACGTCAAAGACGGCGATACTGGCATGAACACGTAGAAAGGATGAGCTCAAATAGAATACCACACATAGCTCTCCATGGAACGCCAAACGGACAACGCCGACCAGGAAGACCCCCGAAACGGTGGAGAGAAAGCTGGAGTTCAGCATCTCAAGAGGACCCGCCTGAAATAACAGACTCCTGAGTCTACAAAAAGGGAAGAAGAAGAAGATATAATTTAGCTTCTGGAAAACAGACGTTTTCATTCGTATTAATTATTTAAAATTGAGTTTTATATAATATTATTGTTAAAGAAACAATAAATAATTTGATCACCAATACAACAATATTGATGCTCTAAAATTGTTCACATAAACTGTAATTACAACATTAATACGAATGAGCTTTAATGATTGGTTAAAAGCATTACAGTTTCGTTGCGAATGAGATGAATTATTTATTATAAAAAAAACACATTATAATTTTTTAATTTAAACGTCCGTTTATATGAAAAAAAGGGTCTGTTTTATAGAAGTTTTATTATATTTTATAGGAACTTATTATATTTTAAAAGTATACCTATGGGTTTAAAAGTTTTATTTTATGGGATTGACATGTTTCGTCTTTCTGTAACGCTTTAACCCATATATTTTTTAAATATAATAAGTTCCTATAAAATATTATATAATAAATCTTCTATAACACAGACCTTTTCTTTCATATAAACGGACGTTTTTATTTACAATTTATAATGTTTTTTTTAGTTCATTTCATTCTCAACGAAAATGTAATGCTTTTAACCAATCATTAAAGCTCATTCAAATTCATTTTCCATAGAAACCAATCAAAGAGACACGCTTTTAAATTTTGTAGGCCACTTTTACGACAAACAGTTTCGTGTCTGCGACGAATATCCGTGACATTACATCATATTAAGGGTATCCTATGCGTGTGAGACCCACCCCATCTACCCCCAATTAATATTTATTACTTATCGTATGAACAGCCCCTTAATATGTGTGTAGTAGTTTCTACGCAGATGCCTTTATCAATATTTTTATAACAAGGGTAACATTTAATCAACGTTACGATCAATTTTAAAAACCCTCATTATTTTTCTGAAAGTATACGCCTGGGTGGTTTCATCCCCTTTAGAAAATACCGTTCAACATTTAGTTTTCGTTTATGTAAAGGTGTTAGTGTTCAATATTATGTTGGTAGCATATTAATTATCTTTCAAATTTCACGACTCGAAACTATGTCATTATTTTTCAGTTGCGAAGAAACAGATTCACACTTATACTTATTAAAAAATAATGTTGCTATTTGAAATTTCGTGGCATAAGTTCATTTTAACCCTTAACGTACCGTGTTCAAAACAAAACGCTCGCTCCCATGTGGTAAGTTCAGTTTACCGCTAACTTTATCTAAATATCAAGCATATGACTAGATGAATCAAAATTTAATTTATGTCATCTTGTAGGGAATTTCATTAGGAATAGATCGATATCTATAACATACATGGATTATTTGAAAAACATATCATTATTAATTTTTTTCTGGAACCATGCGATTTCTGATATGTAATGCGTCACAGCATACGGGCGACTGGACATCGGGTATAAACTTGTCTGCGCGCCGCGGCCGGCGGGGCGAAGATAAAGGCACCTAGGCAAAATGTATAGTACGTTCAAGACAACGAGTACGTATTAATATTTGTCCCTTTTGGTAAAGTGTTAATATTTTCACAGTTCTGATATTATTAAGTTGCGTCCTGCGTTTCCGTCCACAGTGGTATTATTACGTACATATTGAAAAGGTCAAAGATATAATTTATAATACGTTCAAAACAGCGAGTAAGTATTTGTCACTTTTGATAAAGTTGTAAATATTAGCAAAACAAATTCTACCTTAACACGAATGAAGGTGAGGGCAGTCTTAGAAAATATTTTTTTTTGGGATGAAGGAAGTAATTTTTTGCTTTTTTTTTATTACGAAATATTGAAAACACTTCAATGGAGGATTACAATTTTTTTTATAATATTAGGGTCCATAGGTTTTAAGAAAATCAACTTTAAATTGGCAGTGGAAACTCAATTTACCACATGGCAACGCGACGGTTAACTAATGAAGATAAAAAAAAAAAAATTAAATATGCAGCTCGCTGCCATCTTCTGGTACCTACATAAAAGTTTGTTAGGCTATTCAATTTATTAAAAATTATATATTAAATGATAATAGTGTGGGGGTTCAAGTTTAACCCTTAACGTACCGTGTTCAAAACAAAACGCTTGCTCCCATGTGGTAAGTTCAGTTTACCGCTAACTTTATCTAAATATCAAGCATATGACTAGATGAATCAAAATTTAATTTATGTCATCTTGTAGGGAATTTCATTAGGAATAGATCGAATCTATAACATACATGGATTATTTGAAAAACATATCATTATTAATTTTTTTCTGGAACCATGCGATTTCTGATATGTAATGCGTCATAACATACGGGCGACTAAAAATCGACTAAAAGTCGGGTCGAAACTTGTCTGCACGCGGGGCGAAGATAAAGGCACCTAGGCAAAATGTATAGTACGTTCAAGACAACGAGTACGTATTAATATTTGTCCCTTTTGGTAAAGTGTTAATATTTTCACAGTTCTGATATTATTAAGTTACGTGGTGCGTTTTCATCCAGTCGGTATCATTACGTACCTATTGAAAAGGTCAAAGTATAATTTATAATATGTTCAAAACAGCGAGTAAGTATTTGTCACTTTTGATAAAGTTGTAAATATTAGCAAAACAAATTCTACCTTAACACGAATGAAGGTGAGGGCAGTCTTAGAAAATATTTTTTTTTGGGATGAAGGAAGTAATTTTTGCTTTTTTTTTATTACGAAATATTGAGAACACTTCAATGGAGGATTACAATTTTTTTTATAATATTAGGGTCCATAGGTTTTAAGAAAATCAACTTTAAATTGGCAGTGGAAACTCAATTGACCACATGGCAACGCGACGGTTAAATATTCTATATATTCCATTATTGTAAGATGTTCGGAAAGTATTTTTTTGTAACTAAAAATAATTTCAAAAATAATATTAACTAAAAATAATTTCATTTATATAAATAATTAAGAATCTTCAAACTTCAACCACCAACCATTGTCATTTCATATATAAGCTTAACAAACTTTGATGTAGCTGCCGAAATCGATAGAAGCCATAATAACCCTAAGTGTAATTTAAAAAAATATATATTGTATACAACAGGTCGTTTGAACCCAATTACTGTATACAATTTGTTTCTAGCTGTTGTATTGATAGTCATGACATGTGATAGGTAGCTAATCTCTAGCCATTTTATTGTAATGTGAATTCTACATCACACTGCCGGTAATCGAACCCGGGACCTTCGGTATGGAAGTCAGATCTCTTACCACTCTAACACGAAGGTCGTCGAACTTAATATGGCATTATTGTCATATCGCACTAGTATTTCCAAATTGACAAAAGTATTTTTGAAAACGTATTTTTCACTATTGTCAAGTTTCATTATATTTGTTCATATCATATTTGTATTTCTAAAGTGTCACTAATCGAAAACGTGATTTTGACTTGTGTCATTTTAGAAATACTATTGTGATAGTAATGGTAGAAATAGCCATGATGTTTTCCAACATCTGACAGAAGAGGAAAGGGAAGAAGGAGAAGAAGTGCGATGTATGACATTTGATTATGATCTAGCTAGACGAAAGCTGTCACCCTCATTATATAATAAAACTTCTAGAAACATCATTGCTTAACCGTCGCGTTGCCATGTGGTCAATTGAGTTTCCACTGCCAATTTAAAGTTGATTTTCTTAAAACCTATGGACCCTAATATTATAAAAAAAATTGTAATCCTCCATTGAAGTGTTCTCAATATTTCGTAATAAAAAAAAAACAAAAAATTACTTCCTTCATCCCAAAAAAAAATATTTTCTAAGACTGCCCTCACCTTCATTCGTGTTAAGGTAGAATTTGTTTTGCTAATATTTACAACTTTATCAAAAGTGACAAATACTTACTCGTTGTTTTGAACGTATTATAAATTATATGTTTGGCCTTTTTCATAGGTACGTAATAATACCGACTGGATGGAAACGCAGCACGCAACTTAATAATATCAGAACTGTGAAAATATTAACACTTTACCAAAAGGGACAAATATTAATACGTACTCGTTGTCTTGAACGTACTATACATTTTGCCTAGGTGCCTTTATCATACGTAAAATCTCGTAAAGTCTCGCCCCGCCGGCCGCGGCGCGAGACAAGTTTATACTTGGTGTCCAGTTGCTCGTATGCTGTGACGCATTCCATATCAGAAATCGCATGGTTCCAGAAAAAAATTAATAATGATATGTTTTTCAAATAATCCATGTATGTTATAGATATCGATCTATTCCTAATGAAATTCCCTACAAGATGACATAAATTAAATTTTGATTCATCGAGTCATATGCTTGATATTTAGATAAAGTTAGCGGTAAACTGAATTGACCACATGGGAGCGAGCGTTTTGTTTTGAACACGGTACGTTAAGGGTTAAATAACAAAATTTAATTTAATCATAAACCGTGTATTACTTTATCTGATACAATAAATAGCTACTTCTAAAAATTTTCAATATTATTTTTGTTTTAATAAAGCAATCAAAAACACATCACGATAAGTTTAATAAAGGTTACCACACAAAAGTTATAAAATATGAAATCGTAGTATGTTTAGTGAATTTCTTGATATAAAAGAATAAACTGTGGATAAAAGAGTGATGTCCGCAAACGGATAAGTTCCAAGATGAGTCAGTGGCCCGGAGTAAACGGGGGAGGGAGCTCTGCTGGATCCGCCTCTACGGGGGATCCCTCCCCTTCGCTGAACAGCCCCCCGGACACTATGGGGGATGTGTATGCCGCATGGCGTAAGTTTAAATGCCTACCTTAATATTGTGTTCGAAGATGATATCTGTAATGTAATTTATTGGTATAACGTTTTTTTTTTAATCTGATTTAAACTCTCTAAGACCCATAATTTTCGTATAAATTATTTTTAACAATTCGTGTTCTTAGAATATGTATCGTAGTTTTTCAAAGGTTTCGAGAGTTAAAGATTTATTTAAATATCTTTGGTATTTGAAAAGGAAGAATTTATGACGGATTGTGATATAAGTGCGAACGGTGAAAAATTAGAGTAGGTTACCGAATTTATTTATCTGGGAAGCAGTTCACAAGAGATGGATGAATGGAGAAGGGTTGGAGCTGGAAACTAAATAAATAGTGCACTCAAAGTCATTACCGCAAATAGAAATATATCGACTGAAGCAAAGGTGGCAGTGCACAATGGAGTTCTAGTGCCGACCCTTATGTATAGAAGGGAAGCTTGGAATTGGCAGAAGAAGAATGAAATTAGGATAAATGTCGTAGAAACGAGGTCACTAAGAAGAATGTGTAGATAAACAATTTACGATAGAATATCTAATGATGAAGTAAGACATTAATGTAAGGGGGATGAATGCATGATAAATAAAATGAAGAAAGGGTCACTAAGATGGTTTGGACATATGGAACAAATGGATGTGGGAAGAATGGTTATAAAGATATATACAAGTAGTGTGAATGGAGAAAGAAGTCGAGGCAGGCCAAGGAAGACATGGCATGACCAAATAAATCAATTGCTGAAAGGCGGACATGTTCGAAGTAGGAACAATCGACGAGCGTGCATGTCACGATGTGTGAATGTAGAAGGGGCGCGAGAGTTATGTCAGGATAGAACAATGTGGCGATCTATCCTCTGCTTACCCCTCCGGGGAAACGGCATGGTGGTCAGTTAGTTAGTTTTAAATATCTTGGATTGTATACATACAAAAGAAATGTACAACATTCTGTGTTTTTGTATAATATAATAATTTTGTCTCATCCTCTGGGCATTTTTACTAATAACTAGTTTCGATACAAAAAAATATTTGTGAATGAAGCAAAGATAAACACATGTACGTATTTTATTAGGTACATATGAAAAATTATTTATAATCCAAAATATTTTTTTCATGATTTAAATCACTCCTTTTCCTCGACATCTGTCAAATGAAATTAGTTTATTACTCAAATATATTACAAACAAATATTAAAGTTTATGGCAACTTTTGAGAACATGTAAAATAAAATAAAAGGTAGAACATAATTATATAGGAACGCATGAGAGGTGGTTCAACTTTAGGAATACAATATACTATTTAAAGTCAAGAGTATTTGTTTTTCGAAGGTTTCATACCTTCATCATCTATACCGATATAAACTTATAGTTTATATCATTCTCACGATGATATAATTGTCGAAACGTATTATATAAAGAAAAATAATCTCAAAAGTAGTAAAAGCTGTGTTAATAAAAAAATCGCAATTTTGGATTTCCACGGGGAAGAGTAATTAAATAAATAGAACGCTTGATTTTTAAAGAAAGAGGGGATTTAATATATAGCCCATCTCTCTTAATCTTCGTTATGATAAAGTTTTTTTTCATATTTAAGCTTCACACTCACAGAAAGCTTTTGTATTGGGTATTCAAAAATAAATATAAATTGTACTTTTATTTATAATATGAAAATATTTTATACTTTTGATCTTGAGACTTTAAACGCGTACATATAAGTCTCCGTTCTTGATCCTTAAGTTTGCACCCCTGTAAAAAAATGGTATGAAGAATAAATTTGAATTTTAAAAGAATATATCTAGCCTCTAAAGTTATAATTTTAATAGATTTTTCTGAATATGACAGCTAAATAAATTTGAATTTAAATTACAAACAGCGTTCTACGGTTTCGTTGGAGTTTATTCTGTATTTAGAGCCTTATTATTCAGGTATTTGCATGCTACTTAGAGATCAAACGTAATTTGGTATTCAGATTTTTGCGTTACAGAATTATAATATATGTATGCCTTGGTTAAGTACTTTTAGGAGTGTACCATATGAAGAATTATATTTACAATAAAATAAAATATATTTTAAGAAGATGTTTTACGCAGTGATTTTTTATTCATTGTATGGATGTTCCACGTGTCTTGTTGATTTTTAGAAACGGATGGTTATTTATTGCTCTCAAACACGTTGAAATAACATATATATTTTGGATGGTGATAGAATGCTTGTTTTGAGGATGTGATTGGTTGAGTCCGACCTCCAAAATATCACTGCCCTTAAAGTAATTTTTACAACCATGGTTCGCTCACGCCTTGAGTATGTATCTTCCGTTTGATCTCCTTATTATGCAGCACATATCCAACGCATTTAAAGAGTCCAAAAAATATTTAAAAAAAAATTAATTCTAGTCGTTCTCTGATTACAAATCTGCCATAATTTTTCACTCCTTGGACTCTCTTGAAAATAGACGTACTCTTCGTGATATGATGTTGCTTCATAAAATTATTCACTTTAAAATTGACAATTCTGAGCTTCTCAGCAAAATTGTCACTCAATGCCTCCATGTCTCGCACGAGACACACCGCGAGCCAATTCTTCTTGTTTATCGCACTAACTACGCTCAGAGCGCGACATTGTGTCGAATATGTGACAACTACAATAAGCATTTTGGAGACATTGATGTTTTTCATTTAAGCGAGCGAAATTTAATAAAAATTATTGGAACACCATTTCGGCGTGGATGTGACCACAACATTACATGATATTATTATATATTACTTTTTTAAATTATCTGAATTTTATTTTTTTATTTGCAGTATTATTATTATAGTATCTAGCCTCATTTTGTCTTAGTTTAACTTCAATCTCGTTTAACACTGACAATTGTTAATTGTTAACTATTATTTTATATTTGTGGTAGCATGTAATTGGCCTTACTTTAATTCTTCTAAGTGTTTTATTATATACAATATATGTTATTGATATCGCTGTATGTTACCCTAAATTAATTAATAAATATGGACCAGACTTCTCTACTCGGAAGGATTTTTGAAGAGGTAGGGTTTGTCTTGGATAGAGGGCAGTGGCGTGCTTTGGGAGAGCATTATACTTTCAGCAGTGGACGACAAACTGCTGATAAGTCAATTAAAGGGTTAACCTTAAGTAGGGGCCAAGGTCTTGGGTAGAAATCGAATTACGGTTGCAGAGAGTGGCCATGGGTGAGAGCTATTGGTTCTGGGTGCGGAATCAAGCATGGCGATAGTGGCCTTGAGAGTCCGGGCCGATAGATGAATGTTTCTAAAATTGGAAAATTATATAACAATTTTTTTCTTGGCAATGACATCATAAATTTAAATACTGTTTGTATACGCAAAGTGCAAACACATCGGTTTCATGCATATCACATTTTTGTATGATTCGTGGCCAGACGGAATTTGAATAATTTCTGACAGTCTTTTAATGACATCTGTTGTACGGAGAGTAAAATAATCAGATTTGCATAATGCTTTATCAAACATTACCGCTCAATGGCACTTTGCATATTAATTCGTCGTTTGTGCAAATATTTTGCAAATTTCGCTTTAAATGGCGCGTATTCAACTCGCGTACTTTTTTGTTACTATTATCTTTCAATCTTCCAGTTAATTTGTTTTCCTATCTTTTGTTATGTGCTTAAAATGTATTATGTAACAACAAACTATACAGTTAAGTATATATAAATTTGTATCCATGTAACAGCTTCCGTTACAACTGCAATGTTTAGATTTTTTATGAAATTATGATTTTTTATGGGGAACGAAATTTATATCGTTCTCCCAATGATGAAGGTGTAAAGCCTTCCGAGGGAAATAAACTGAAAAGTTGAAAAAAACAGTCTTTTAATTCATGAAAAATTCGTCATTATGGAATTCCACAGTGTGAACGCATAAAGTTTATCTAATATTATAAACAATTTATTCTTCGACATTTCTAAAATTAGTTTTAACCCATTCATCGCCACATGTTTGTAGAAACAGCGCGCCGGTACTCCACGTATTTTCTTCCAAACTATCGAAAAATATCGATCCTTTTTGGTTTGTTAATATTTTCAAATATTCATAGATGTCGTTGTGAGAAAATCGGAATTAATTTTGAAATACATCTTTCGAATATTGCGAAGCGCGCACAGCTGCGCTTATGGCGATCGTCTACGTAGAGCGCACATGTGTGCTTACGGCGATCGTCGGGTTAACATTTTTATTAGAATATAAGTGCAGTCGTTACTCCAAGGTACTCGTATATCATATTTAATAAATAAATAAATAATTTTATTTACTGATCAAATTTTTTTTTAAATAATGAACAATTAAAAAAATTAAACCTAAATATGTTCACAGGTTTATCATCTATTGATTGATTTATATAACTAATTAATTTGTAACAACCGTTTTTCTTTTTATTTACAATTTTTTTTAATCATACATATGCTTTTTTACTAATCACGAGAATAAATTAATGAAAAAATAATAATAATAATAAAAGTTCTTAATTTCAAATTAGCAATAAGCGCATTATACTATGCGCTTGATTATGTTTAAAAAAAATTTAAATTGTAAATATGTAAAAAAGTGATTATACTCGTATGTGCATAATTTCATGTTGGTATTCTGTTAATTTTCAGATGAAATGTTGGAGGCAGAGGGAGGGAGCATGGCCGTGAGGGTGGGTGCATTAGAAAGGAGAGCTCTGGAACAAGGAGAACAACTTCTTTGCTTGAGATCCTCTCTGGCTGATGCCCTTAGGAGGCTGGCCCTCTTAGAAGCGCCCAGAAACGGGTCTCACACAACACCTAACACTCCAACTAGATGTAAGTAATACTTATATTTTGTATTCATCTTTATCTTCACTGCATTATTTTTTTCTCTTAAATATATATCGTATAAACTTCCTATGTTACCTTCCCTATTCCTCATATTAAATCAATTTCCTTATTTCCCCCATCTTGCATTTTGTCTCCTCCCTCCCTCCTGTGCCTCCTGCTGTGCTTCATTTCTTTTTTATTCTTTCTCTAACATATTTTATTTATATATCTTTTGCTGTTGTATTGCTATGTGTGTACGGCGGGATCGAGGGAGAGTAGAGTAGCTTAAATGTGGTCTGGGTCCCCCTTGGTTGCAAATATACATACATTATTTTTATTTTTTTATTTTTTTAACGTAAGTCCCGCATGGACGGGGGACGGGCCTAGGGAGTGCACGAGTGAAGCTGACCAAAGGCGCCGCTGCGCCTATAACAGCTTCGGGTAAGCGGAGGGAGCCCTCTATGGCTCGGCCATATATCATCTTCATCTTCATTTGGCTCCTTTCCTATATGAAGTTGGACAACATCACTGCTATTTTTACTTTTGATACAGCAGCTCTAAACAGGGATGTTGTGCTACATCTGAACCATTCTAGAAGAATTTCTAGCTAGGATTTTCTTTTTTTCCCGACAATTCATATTCCATTATTTTTCACTCGGATAATCTGCCGTTTTCGGGGGGAGGGGGGGTAAGCAGAGAGAATGGACCACCCACTGTTCTATCCTGACATAACCCTCTCGCGCCTCTACTACATTCACAATTGTTCTTACTTCGAACATGGCCGCCTTTCAATAATTGATTAATTTGGTCATGCCAAGTGTTCCTTGCCCTTCCTCGACTTTTTAACAATTCTTCTCTCATTCATTCGTTCCATATGTCCAAACCATCTTTGCGACCCTTTCTTAATATGTTGCAACACTTTATATTTATCGTTTCTCAAAACATGCCCGAAGTAGGTATTCCAATTTCTTGCGCTTTATGGTTAAGATAATTTATAAACTGTTAAATTTAATAACTTGTTTTTATTATTTTTATTTAACAGTTTATAATGTTAAAGTATCATAGTGTTTCGGCCAAATCAATGGACTTTTTCAGATAATTAATTTTTCTGGCTTCTTTCGCGTCAGCACTTCCACGTTTGTGACTCTTTCTGTCCAGGATATTTTTAATATGCTACAATGTGTCCATATTTCAATGACATCCAGATTTTTGGTATAAGCTTTTGTCAAGGTCTGTGTTTCCATACCATAAAACAAGACGGATAACACGTAAAATCTAACCATTCTCAACTTGATGGGTAGTTCTCTGATTCGTAGCTTCGGTTTCACTTTGAAGAAGTTATTTTTTTTGAAACTGTAAATCAGATGTTTTTAATTGATTAATATTTTTTAAATTACTCAATATGAATAATATACGAATACAAATTAAATTATCCTCGATCTTCTTCTTTAAATATATCCAAACAATTTTATAGATTATTTCATAATTCATTTATTATATCTGCTCCATATTTTAAATCGGTAGTTTTTCGTTTTTCGTGATTCTCACGACTACTTTATTATTTCGACTTCTTTCACCGGTTCGATGCTTCACTTCCATATATAAATGTTGATACAAGGTTACCATTGTGCACTGTCATCTTAGTTTTGTTTGCAATGGACACATAATATCATTTTTTATAAGTTGAACTAATAACGCACGGTAGTGAGATAAAAACAGGTTGTTTGGTACAATAAATATTTATAATTCTGCGTTTGTTATTTCAGCATTAACGCCATCACAAAACAAAGACATCAGGTTAAGAACTCCGGCCTACAGACAATCTCCGGACAGTACTATCCAGTCTACGAACAGAGAGCCTTCTAGAAGAACCACAGTTCATGGAGCACCTAATAATTCAGCTTTAACACAAAGGTAAAGACTTTATTGATATTTAGACGTTGACTTTGTGATATTCTATTGTTTATTTATTTATTTATTAAGGGTAACATACAGCGATATCAATAACATATATAAGAAGGCAAAAAAACGCCAAAATATAAAGTGCCAAAATATAAAACGCCAATTACATGCTACCAGAAATGTAAAATAATAAATAACAATTTACAGACGACAGTATGAAACGAGATTGAAGTTAAGCTAATCTAAATTATTAAAAATTAAAAATAGTAAGAGTAGTGGAAATAAAAATAAAAATAAAAAGTAATAATTGATAATATCATGTAATATTATGGACTCATCCACGCCGAAAGATTGCTCGAAATTTTTTTTTTTATATTTGGAAGAAAACTTTGTAACACTGTTTTCAATTAAAGGGATTGGTTTGAAGCAAACATTTTTGCTGATTCTTGGAATTTTATGTGGTAGTTTCCCGTTGCTTTCCACATTTGTATATAGCAAGTAGCTATTGATTCTCATGACATTTATATAGCACCCATGTTTCAAATATCAGATATTGTTACTCGTAAGTTGATGTTACTTCTCCAATACTAATACTAATCTCTTCTTGCAGGCGAGGTGTACACTACCAATCCACGGGATCCCTGCAGTCAGAAAGCCCTAACAGTTCTTCCAGCCTGAGTCCTGCCCCCTCCCCTTCACCACGTGCCACCCCCCACCCGCCTCCAGCAAGCACTCAGAGATATTCTTTGTGAGTATTTCAATATTCCAAATATTTCATTTAATTATTACAAATACAGTTTTTTTTCTTGTCTAATTTACATTGTGAACATATACTTTCTCGATTCCCATTTACTTTGAGTCAGCTCTTCTTAAATGTCATTTCCAGGACTATTTATCCCAGGGTGGTGTCTGGTGGGACCTGGTCTCTTTTGAGACTCCTATTGATAACTTCCATCCGCGTTAACATACCACGTCCTCTGGGTGTCTGGTCCTATTGATAACTTCCATCCGCGTCAACCTGCCACGTCATTTGTTATAGATTTAAACAAATGGATTTGTTTATTTATACAGATACTTGTAGACAAATACTGGATTTTACCCATTACAGGTGTATTAATCATTAATAATTAATTGTTTCAATAGAGACGGAGCTAGTGCAGATTGAACTAAAATATGTGAAATGTTTCTCAATATGGTAGCATATATACAACTCTCAAATAATTGTTAGACGTGGTGTTCGTAGAAGGGCGGAATAGGGAATGTTGTATTATATAAAGTGATCGCTTAACCCAACCAATGACAGGTCATAAGTCCTGTAAACGCCTCGACCACCATATTCTGTTTCCAAATAATTTACATCTTCGTCTCTATTGAGATACAATTAATTCTTATTGGTTTTATTTGTTTATTATGCAGGTCCAGGAATAACTCTTCTTCCAGCAACCAGAGTGGACTAGGAGGAGTCACGTCTCCAGGTCCTGGCAACTTGACTAAGAGATGGAGCTCCACCGGAGACTTCAATGCACCACAGGGAGGAATAGCCAGCAATAGGTACACTTTTATACTATCAGAACGGTTTGAAAACACCAAAACACATTTATTTAATAGATGCAAGCTAAAAAACATCTTCATTTAGGTAATAACATGTTACCTTTTGTCCTTTTGGAAAACGATAATTTATTATTTTAAGATTCAATCCCATGGATTGATTTGCAACAAATACTAATGTATCTAGGCTGGTTCTTGGGATGCCATTTTTATTTATTATATTGATTATTAATTCGATTCAATTTTCGAGAATTGTGAGAGGTCTCTCACTATTGATACCCTACTGTTTTATGAAGAAAAAAAGGTTCATTTAATTTGGTAATTTTTTTTCATTTATTTCCACATAGCAAACACTAATTATATTTATTGTTTCTTGAAAGATGTAAAACTCCATATTAAATAATTAATAAAAATGAAAATCTCTGTTTTCTAGAAGTTTTATTATATTTAATGTGAATGACATGTTTCGCCTGTCGAAGGCATTATCAAATTATAACATTTTAATATTGACATTTGATAATGCCTTAGACAGGGGAAACATCTCAATCACATAAAATATAATTGATACGAATGAAAACGACAGTTTTCTAAAAGTTTTGTTATGTTTTATGGGAATGGCATGTTTCGCCCTTCTAAGGCATTATCAAATGTCTTAGATAATGCTTTAGAAGGGCGAAACATGTCATTCCCACAAAATCTAGAAAACTGTTATTTTCATTCGTATTAATTATTTAATATTGAGTTTTACATCATTGTTCAAGAAACAATAAATACATAAAATATAATTGAATTTCCAGAGAACAGACTTTTCATTCGTATTAATTAAACACTAATTGATTCAATCAATTCAATTTAACATTGCTTAAGTAATATAAATATTTTAAAAAAATTGTTTTTAACCCCTGAAACTTGCAGGATCTTGATATGCTTTTTTTCATTATTTTTCATCAATAACCAGCATTGATTCACGTTTATTACTTTCAAAAAAAATATTTGAGAGTTTTTCAAAGTTATTAATTGTTTTCAGGATATATTTATACAAAAAAGTTTTTTGGCTTACGTCTATTGAAACCAAGCACAAGTTATTTTTTCTATGTGTGTTTTCATTTCTTAATATTTTTTGCACATTCTTACACCTTTATGACATTCTTGGAATCCAACATTAGTTCGTTTTACATTGTAAGGGTAAATTTATTTTGCTTAAAAACCTACATAATTAATACTTTATATTTTAAGTCATCACACCCAAAATATGTATAATTAAAAACATACATAAAATATTTTAATATTGGCATGTATGAATAACATAACTAATAATGTCTTGTTATAATGATTCCATAATAATTTGTCAAGTGTTTGTGAAGAGCATGTTCCTTAAAATGTGAAATTATAATCAAAACATGTTGACTTGTTAAGCATGAATTATAAAATCACAAATATTTTTTATAAACTGTTAAATTAAAAAAAATTGTATTTTCATTTTTCGCTACAGCTGTTTCGTCAACCTATGTTGACATCATCGGGTGTTACAATAATATGCCAAATTTCAAATTTTTGTGATTTATCGAACATTCACGAAAAAAAAAACGAAAATTTCGAAAAATCACGAATATTTGACATTTGATATATTATTGTAACACCTGATGATGTCAACATAGATTAGGTTGATGAAACAGCTGTCGTGAAAAATAAAAATACAATTGTGATACATAAAGCAATTTTTTTTATTTCACAGTTTATAATGTCAAAGTATCAGTGTTTTGGCCAAAACAATGGACTTTTAAATAATTTTTAATTTATCTTTATATTTTTTGTTGCTATTCCAATTCCGCTAAATTCAGTCATAAACATAGTTTAAGTGATTTCATATTTAAATTTTTCCTACCTATTTTTGTGAGTAAGATTAGTTTTTTTTAAATATATTCACGAAAAATTACGATGATAATATAAATACCAGCCTAAATGTAGAAAATTGTTCCCTTATTTTTTTACAAAATTCTGTGATATAGTTTATACCGCAAGCGCCTATTACTTTCAGTTTATTATTATTATTTTTATTTCCTTGTAGATTTTCCACAAAATCCCTGTTGAATTTATATTCGAAACCCTCACAAAACGGATCAGTTTTAAAGCATGGGTGAGTTTTTTTATTTGTTTTTGTTTTTTTCTTTAATTGCGTCCTGCATTTTGGTGATTTGATTGAATAATCTTTATGTTTTGCATGAATAACTTGTTTGGTTGATTCTTACAGCACAAATGTATACCCAGGTAGGTACCTGCTGTTTGAAATTAATCATTGGTTATAGTTTTATATTCATCCCACAGGTGTCTCTAATGGTCGAATCATATTATTAATTTTACGTGAGTGATGTTATAAATATTCGTATTAATAATTCGTTTTTTACCTTACATTCATAATATTAAATATGTACCATAGATCTATATATTAAATGTCATCTGTTTTGAGAAGTTAATGTGTATTATAATATTTATTTTGTTATTGACAGAATTAATTCTTTCACATTTTTTGTTGATACAGATAATTGACGAAAATCTAAAAACATTTTAATGTAATAACAATATATGACTGACTAAGACATAACTGAACGTATATAATTATATATAAAATGAGCTTTAAAAATTATTGTATTTATTAAGCCGCTGTTTGATTTTTTTTTTATTAATATATTGTATATGTTGTCAATATTTAGAAATTTTATATACAAAAGCATTACAAAAATATATTTATTAAATTTATAAAAATATGAAAGATATCTCAAAGATTTTCTAGTTTATTTCTTTTGCGACAACTACGTCAGGGTAATTGTAGAAGAATTGAAATAAAAACTTTAGTAATACATAACTTAGAAAAAAAAATTAACTACAGCATATAATTAACGTATAAAGTTATGAAATATTGATGAAAAATACTGTTTTCAAGATGTTTAATTATATTTTATGGGAGTGACATTTTTCGTCTTGCTAGGACATTATGAAACATTTTACTCTCATTAAACTTATTTTTGGTTTCTTGAACAATTATATTTAACTCCATATTAAATAACTAACGAGAATGAACGTTGTGTTCTAGTAGGTTTTTATATTTTACTGGGACATTTTCATGTCAGAGCGGCTAAATAGCATTCCCATGAAATACAATGTAAATTCATGGAATCGATCTCATTCGTAATAATTACGCGGATAAGTAAAAAAGGAATTAAAATATATTTTTATTTTTTTTAATACTTGAAAAAAAAAAAAATCACAACGTTTTCGCGTATTAAAATAATTGCAACAACAACAACAACAACAAACCATCACGCCGTTTCCCCGCAGGGGTAGGCAGAGAGAATGGACCGCCACACTACTCTATCCTGGCAAACCACTCTAGCTTCCTCCACATTCATACAACGAGTCATACACGCACGTCGATTCCTCCGACTTCTAACATCACCAACCTTTAAAATTTGATTAATTTGGTCATGCCATGTTTTCCTCGGTCTGCCTCGACTTCGTACCCCATTTACATCATTAACGTATACTTTCTTAACCATTCTTTCTCCATCCATGCGTTCCATATGTCCGAACCAACGCAGCGATCCTTTCATAATTTTGTTCATTATACCTTCTTCCGCTCTACATTCCTTTCTTATATCAGCATTTGAGATTCTGTCGTATATCGTTCTACCACACATACGTCTTAGGGACCTCATCTCTACCGCATTTATTCTACTCTCATCCTTCTTTTGCCAGTTCCATGCTTCGCTTCCATACATTAAGGTTGGGACCAGAACTCCATTGTGAACGGCCGTTTTCGCTTTCATTGATAAATTCTTGTTTCCAATAACTATTTTAAAGCTCCATTCACTTTGTTACCCGCACCAACCCTTCTTTCGACGTCACTATCCGTTCGGGCATCTGCTGTGAACATACTACCTAAATACACAAATTCCCTCACCTGTTCCAAGTTTTCTTCGTTCACACTTATATTACAAACTGTCATTTCCTCTTCCCTTTCGAAAACCATCACCTTTGACTTTCCGACATTCATCATTAAATCATTTGACTTGCATACCTCATTCATTCTCGACACCAAGACTTGTAATTCGTCCGCACTATCCGCAACGAGAACGGCATCGTCCGCGTAAAGCAGACAGTTTACAGACAGATCACTCATCTTAGCACCAGCATTTATACCTTTAAGTTCTTTCATACACTTGTCCATATACAGATTGAACAACCATGGAGACATCACGCAGCCCTGCTTAACACCCTTCGTGATATCAAACCAAGGTGTGATGTCTCCATTTACCCTAACACTGGCAGTGCTCCCTTCGTAGAGAGAAGCAACCGCCCGTATCAGTTTTGTGCTCACTCCGTATTCGGACAAGATTGACCACAGTTTATCTCTGTTCACTCGATCATAGGCTTTTTGCAAATCGACAAACGCACAGAAAAGCTGACGGTTTTTGGCCATAAACTTCTCCGCAAGCGTTCGAAGTGCAAAAATCTGATCCATACATCCTCTTCCGGTCATAAAAGCGCCTTGAACATCCCATACTCTTTCAGTCGTCGTCTTTTTTACTCTTTCTATTAAAATTCGGCCGTAGAGTTTACCAACGGCGCTTAACAGACTTATTGCCCGGTGATTTCCGCAGTCCATACGAGACCCCTTTCCCTTATATAGAGGCATGATAACAGCCCTCCTCCAGTCGAGCGGCGTATATCCTTCCTCTAAACACTGGTTAAAGAGTCTGTATAACCACGCTGCAACAACCGGCCCACCGTTTTTAATAAACTCCAAAGCGACACAATCATAACCAACAGCTTTTCCACCTTTCATACAGCTTACAGATTTTACTATTTCGTTCAAACTTATTTCTGTCATATCTCTTTCGCTATTCGTGCAACTCACATTTGTAACGCTCCTTCTCATTGAACTCTCAGTCATTTCACTGCCATATACATCTTTAAAGTATTCCATCCATCTTCCTTGTATACTGTCAAAATCAGTAATCATTCTTCCCTCACAACTCAAAATTGCTTTCGCACAACCATTTTCGGGAGGATTCCGGGCCTTTTTGACTTCCTTCCAGAACATTTTTATGTTGCTCTGAAAGTGACTCGTCATCTTGAGACCGTCTTCCTCCTTCAGTTTATCCTTTTTCTCTCTCACTTTCAACTTGACATTCATCTTACAAACTTTGTATGCTTCTTTTGCTCTTTTATATTTCTCGCAATCTCTTTTATCCACAGATATCATATTTAACCATGCATCCTTCTTTTCTTTGACCAGAATTTTTACACAGTCATCCCACCAAGCATCTCCATTCCTCCTTCCTTGCACACATGTACCACATACCTCTTTCGCTGTTTCACATAGACTTTCTTTCAATTTGTTCCAGATCTCGTCTATACTTATAAATTCAGATTCTCGACCACTCAGCCTCTCATTCACTTTCGTCATATAACTCTCTTTTACGTCATCGATTTGGAGTTTTTCTATTTTAACTCTAGACGGGGCGGTCACTGTTTTGTTCTTCTTGGTGCGCCAACCTCGGAACAGGTTTATCTTTGTCACCACCAAAAAATGGTCAGTTCCGAGTTCGGCCCCTCTGAACACTCTGGTATCTACAGTGTCCGTCCGTAATCTAGAGTCAACGATGACGTAATCGATAGTCGTCCTTTCATTCCCTCTCTCCCATGTATACTGATGGATCCTCTTATGATCAAACATCGTGTTTGACACAAAGAGGCTCCACTCCAGGCATACACCAAGCACTCTCCTTCCATTATCGTTCGTCCTACTATCACCATACTTACCGAGACATTCTTCATAACCAGTCCTTTGGATTCCTACCCATCCATTCAAATCTCCTGCTAAAATAATTCTTTCGTTCACGTTCTTACTCGCTGCTATCTCGTTTACACTATCCCAGAACTCATCTTTCACAGCTTCATCTTCGCTATTAACAGGAGCATACCCAATTATGAGTAATACTCTTGTCAATCCAATCTTGAAGCGGATCCACATCAGTCTAGGACTTATACATTCGTATCCTTTCATACATTCTACCATCCTTGGAGCTAGAATCGCTGCCACACCCTGACCTCCCCTTTGTTCTTGTGATACCCCTGACCATAAGATGAACTTATTATCATGCTCTCTAGATCCGCACTCTTTAACCATGCATTCAGTCACACACAAAATATCCAAACACTTGTTATTAAATTCATCGCACATCTCACTTAACTTCCCTTCCATACCTCCTCTAATATTCCAAGTACCAATGCGGCACTCCACTCTCCTCTGTTCGCCCCCGCGGAAAATGCAACGTGATGGGTGGCGGACCTCATCGCCGTCTCATAATTGCTTTATTACGATAACAATTCAAAGAATGCAATACACCTACAACGGTTATATATTATTTCAGTTAGAAAACTTAATGTGTTTATTAGTCATATAAATCTTATACCATATTAATTGCATTGGCATCATAAATTGTGCCTATTTGACCCACAAATAATGGTAATGATTTTCCTTTCGTGGCCGGCGATTGTCTGTTTTATGAATGAACTAAAGTGATTTCCATCCTAACTTCCCACGCGCGTGACGTCATAGTCCTCCTTACCTCCATTCCAGCCAGCACTACTATGTAATATTCCATTATGACATGTGCAAATTTATCTTAATAACATCCGTGGATAAGCAAAATGGGCCAAGCCGTATATTCAATACATAATAATATATTTTAATAAATAAAATTTTAGCATTTTCATACATTGTTTTTATACATTTTTTTTTTGTTTTATCGAACCAATCGGCTTCGCTCCCGCCAGAGCTCCGTCAGATTTGCATTTTCACAACATTTTATTTCACTTTCGCAGACATGTTTCGGTTTGTTAAAAAACCTTTTTCGATTATATTTTTAAATTTTTAAATTATAATACAAAGATTTAGTTTATTATTCAAATTTGAATACGAAGTGAAGAAACGAAATAAATAGTTTTTACGATCTTTCTGTTTGAAACCATCTTAGTGGCCGTTTCTTAAATATACGAATAAACGAAATGTATGTCTAATATTTTTAACGTCTGTTTTGTAGAAGTTTCATTACATTTTATGTTTGATGGATTTGCATTCCTATAAAATATAATAAAACTATTATAAAACAGATGTTTTCATTAATGTTATTAATTTATATATGTGGCTAGAAATTCATTGTAAATAATTTAATATATTTTTTTAAATGTATTCAGTTAAATTCCACTTGTTCTTTAATTTCGATCGGTTTCCAGACAGGAAGAAGGCAGTGAGCTGCCGAAACTGATCGAAACCAAAATTCAAGTGGAATAAAACTAATTACATATTTTAAAATATGTATCATAATTGTATTATTTTCTTTATACTCGTAGACGTTTTCTTTCACATTATTTATTTTATAAAGAGTTTTGCATCGTTGACCTAGAAACGATAAATCAAAAATGAAAACGAATAAGTTTGTCACCTCGATATGTACTCGTTTTACTTTCGCCGAAGGTTATACAAATAGATGAATTATTTGCATGTAATTATTATTATTATTTTGTTGAAAAACTCCTTACATCATTACAGCGCTAGCCAAATCGATGTAAAGGGTGAAAAAAAAGAATATCAAAGGAAATATACATAGAACCTTATGAATAGGAATATGCCAGTTATTTCCTTGCCGCCTTTATCGTAAGGGTATTCACGAATTCGCCATAATTGCATCTATCTTGTCTTTCTCTTTTGCAACCTCATTTAACCCTTAACGTACCGTGTTCAAAACAAAACGCTCGCTCCCATGTGGTAAGTTCAGTTTACCGCTAACTTTATCTAAATATCAAGCATATGACTAGATGAATCAAAATTTAATTTATGTCATCTTGTAGGGAATTTCATTAGGAATAGATCGATATCTATAACATACATGGATTATTTGAAAAACATATCATTATTAATTTTTTCTGGAACCATGCGATTTCTGATATGTAATGCGTCATAGCATACGGGCGACTGGGACATCGGGTATAAACTTGTCTGCGCGCAGCGGCCGGCGGGGCGGGGATAAAGGCACCTAGGCAAAATGTATAGTACGTTCAAGACAACGAGTACGTATTAATATTTTTCCCTTTTGGTAAAGTGTTAATATTTTCACAGTTCTGATATTATTAAGTTGCGTCCTGCGTTTCCGTCCACAGTGGTATTATTACGTACATATTGAAAAGGTCAAAGATATAATTTATAATACGTTCAAAACAGCGAGTAAGTATTTGTCACTTTTGATAAAGTTGTAAATATTAGCAAAACAAATTCTACCTTAACACGAATGAAGGTGAGGGCAGTCTTAGAAAATATTTTTTTTTGGGATGAAGGAAGTAATTTTTTGCTTTTTTTTTATTACGAAATATTGAAAACACTTCAATGGAGGATTACAATTTTTTTTATAATATTAGGGTCCATAGGTTTTAAGAAAATCAACTTTAAATTGGCAGTGGAAACTCAATTTACCACATGGCAACGCGACCGTTAAAAGACGAATCGCTTTCAATACAGGAGAACTTCGAAGGGCCTCTGTGCGGCAAAAAAATAATATATGCCCCCTTGCTCTGATATAACTATGGGGAACGTATAGATTTACTTCTCTCAGTATTCCTGGATTGTAAATACCCCCGGATAATAGTTTAAAAAATTATTATCTAGAAAGATCATTCGACGAGTTTATAGAGTGTTGAAATCCAACGTTCCTGAGAAGTGAGGGGTTATGAGGGATAATAGTTATACTCCCTGAGGTATAAATATCTTAAAAATCGTTTCTGGATCCTTTCTAGTTCCAAAATGACTGTTCTTTCTCTGGGGTCCCAAATGAGTGAAAAACAGACGTTTTCATTCATATTACATAATTAATATAATTTTGTATCATTGTTCAAAAATCAAGAAATATGAGAAGTTTACCGATATCGAATTAATTTATTTAAATTAGAGATTATGCTGTTCAACCTTTTTATAATAGTTGTGTTCTGTAAAGTAAATTAATTAATGAATTCACAGGGATCTTCCTCGTTCCCACCCACAGGTATTCTGTCAAATAATATGAAAATGTTTATGTTGCGACCCGCCATATTTGTAATTCAAAATAAATATTCGTCATTATTAATATTCTCAATATTTAGTGCTACGTTAGTAAATTAAACATTCCTATCCTAGTTACATCTAGGATGTGTTATATAATCTCCACATACATATGTGTACAGTGTACAGCATAAATCTCAACCATAAACAATATAACTCATCTCGTATATGGTTATGACGATTTGTTATTACGGCCATGTGTCCGAAAATTAAAAGTACCTACTTTTCTAAAAACTTTGTTTCTGTATCACGTCCAACACTCGCCTCACGGTAGTGGATACCTAGAAACCAGTGATACGCGAGTTCATTCCTGTATGAACTGACGCGTGAGCATGACGGGTGTATCTTTTTACTTCTCGCTATTTATATTATTTTTATATCATTCGACGTTAGTTTCATAACATTTTACTAAAATGTATCGTGTAATTAACACGAATGAAAAGTCTATTTTATATAAGTTATATTATACTTAACAGGAATGACATGTTTCGCTTCGCTAAGGCATTATCAAATATCACATTTGATAATCCCTTAGCTAAGCAAAAAAGTCATTCCAATAAAATATAATAGAACTTCTCGAAAAATAGACGTTTTCTTTTTTTAAATTAATTATTTTATCTTCTTCTTCTTCGGTTTCTTCAGCCTGTATTGACCTCCACTCCTGGACGTAGGCCTCCTCTCGCATTTTCCATTCTCTACTATTCTGAGCGATCCGCATCCAGGCACTTCCCGCACTTCTCCGGACATCGTCGCGCCAACGCAACTGTGGGCGCCCAACTCCACGCTTTGCCGTCCTTGGCCACCAGCACAGCAGTCGCCTTGTCCACTTTTCATCTGGATCGCGAGCGACATGTCCCGCCCATCGCCACTTGAGGGTTGCGGCCATCTTGATAACATCGGAAACCTTTGTCCTGACTCTTATGTCCTCATTTCTGAGTCTGTCCCGTAAACTGATACCCAACATGGCTCTCTCCATTGCTCTCTGAGTGACTCTTAGCTTGTTGGCACTTTTTTGTGACATTGTGACTGTCTCAATACCATAAGTATCATAATATCATTGTACAATAAACAACAAATAAATTTGTATTTTATGTAAACGAAAACATTTATTTTCTGGGGTTGTATTGTTTATATTGATTTTGATGGTGCCTTTGCAATGCTGAACATGCCTTTCCCATTAAATATAACAAAACTTCTAGAAAACAGAATATTTTATTAATATTAATTATTTCATGTAGAGTCTTACTCCTTTGTTCAAAGAAACAATAAATTAGCTTTGTAGTTTTTGCCTTATAATAATTTTAAAGACGATTTTTAACTGGTTAATCCAGCGCCGTGGTTAAGGGATGACGATTTAGCACCGTAAAGGGAGTGTTAAATTTTTATTTGTTATAAATAACTAGTAACGTCGGACTATCGATAAAAGAAGATTTGCGGGATGTTTAAATAATTGATCTTATTTAAATAATTCCGTGGGCTGTATTAATGACAATAAAAACAAAGACAGGATCATAATTGCTTCATCACGGAATTTCCAACTGGTTTTACTAGATCATAAAAATCGCGCAAGGACAATATAAAGAAGTCCTTGACGCACATACGAGTTTGCCGACCCTAACGACTTAGATTAATTTCTTGAACGGAAACGCAAGTAAGTACCGAGTACGTAATATTTACGCTAGTCTGCGCAGGATAATTATAATAATAACAATATTGGTTACCTCAAACCGTGCTCAGTTAAATTTAGAGTTCATATTTCAATTGCCTATCGGCCGGCCATTTCAACCACAGTTTAATGATTCGAATTTGCGATGTTATGCTTGAGCGATCGAAAATTGTTTAAATGATTGTTCTTTTTTTGTTTTTGGTACGTCTTTTGTTTTATTGAAGTAGACGCCACAGCCATTGGCGGTTCAAAAAACAGAAATCAATCGTTTATTTTTTATTACAGTTTATTTTAAACTTTAGCTGACCAATCTTCATGAATGAAAGTGAAGCATGGAGCTGGCAAGGATGAGAACAGAATGAATGCAGTAGAAATGAAATTCCTAAGACGAATGAGTTGTAAAATGATGAACGACCGAATTTCAAATGCTGATATAGGGAAGAAATGTAGAGCGGAAGAAAGTATTTTGAACAAAATTATGAAAGGATCACTGCGTTGGTTTGGACATGTGGGACGCATGGATGAAGGAAGACCGAGGAAAGACCAGATCAATCAAAGTTTAAAGTAAGGCCATGCTAGAAGTCGAGAGAATCGATGTGCGTGTATGACTCGCTGTATGAATGTAATTTAAACTAGAGACGTATGTCAGAATCCAGTAGTGTGGCGGTCCATTCTCTCTGCCTACCCCTGCGGAGAAACGGCAGGTTTGTTGTTGTTGTCGTTACTGAAATCTAATGCAAACCGTAAATAACTTATCTATGTAGAACTAAAATTTTGTTTTCAATTAAATGTTTACGATCATATTTACTAACATAACAGCCACTGTTTTTTTTTATATATTTTGTTTTTGAAGACTTTAATATTTTAATCTAAATTCCTTCCTATTAAAAACATATTTTTTGTATTTCCTGGTGAGCAATTAAAACAAATTTCGTTATTGTGTAAATTTTATGTATGATAATTATAGACATCAAAAATAGAAGGTCGTAACCAAATACCTCTAAGTCTCTGAAAACAATTTTTACTCTATACCTTTTTTTTATATTGAGCCGAAACCCAATTACTAACTAACTAACTAACTAACTAACCATCACGCCGTCTCCCCGAAGGGGTAGGCAGAAAGAATGGACTGCCACACCTTTCTTTCCTGACATATTTCTCTCGCTTCCTCAACATTCATACATCGTGTCATGCCAATTACTATACACAATTAATTTTATTAGCTACTAGCTGACCCGGCAACGCTTCGCTATTGCTAAATTCGAGTACATAAATAAACCCAATATATATTCAACAAATACAATTAAAGTTCAATAACAATTCGTTTATTTATTGGATTAAATGCCATGTGTATGGATGCAAAAATGTGTGTCTATATCTTTAAAACAAAGTTTCAATCCAAGCAAACTCGCTGTGAATTATAAACTTGAATACATATTACTAAGGTAATTGAAAAACTATTTTTTGAATATTTTATATGAAATTTAATAATCAAATAAACAATATTATATCACATTTGCAGAAAACATTCATTATATTAAAGAAACAAAACTCTTGATTTTGTTGTCCATGAAATTCACATCAGAGCCAATAAAGTAAGTTTCTACGATCGTGATTTCGGCACTGCGAGTCCGCTGGCGTGAATACTACAAAAGCCTCCCTTCCCGACTTCCACAACTGTATCCCTCGCCGCTCTGCGCCATTGACCTCCTGCCACTCGTTTAATGTCATCAGACCATCTTGCTTGTGATCTGCCAGAATTTGTGTAGCTGTTTCTCTTTCGCCACTCCAGGCCAGAAGATCTTATCACCCGTTGTCCTTGCTTTATGACCGATCCCATTCCATTTAAACATTAGTTATTTTACACGCTGCATCGGCAACTTTGGTCCGATCCTTGATTCATCAATTTTGGGCCCTGGAATTAAAAAAAAAAAAATTTGAATTGCCATAAGGCGGACACCGAAGAGGCGCATAAGGCAAAATTTAAATTTCCATACAATGAATGAATTACAACTGTTTTTCACTTGTTTGCTGAAGATATTCTTCATATAAAAGGCAGTTCATGCTATATGCATAATAATAATAATAATAATTAGGCTAATTTGTCAAATTAACTAACTAACTAACTAACCATCACGCCGTCTCCCCGAAAGTGTAAGCAGAGAGAATGGACTGTCACACTTTTACTGATGCGGCACTCCATCCTTCTCTTTTCGCCCCGCGGGAGGCGCGGTGTGATGGGTTGCGAACCTCATCGCCACCAATAGGCATCTCCCGCGCACACTTCGATCGTCCAACACCCACAAAATAAATCTAAAACAAATAATATAAAATACAATGATATAAAATAAAATAACAAAATAAAAATAATTTTACACAAAATGTTCTTTTTAGACGGTGCACATATTGTCTATTTAATTTATAATATGTTCCACGTATCCACTGTTTTTTAATTTAGCACATAATGTAATAACACATAATGTTTTTTTCGATGTTGCACATGTTGACTTGGACGATCCGGACATTTGTGTTTATTTAATTTATGTTACACGTATCCACCATTTTTTAAATTATCTGTAGTAAGGCACTTAACCAGCAAGAACTTGAAAATAATATTGAAGAAATGATTCAAATTGTCATTGGAACAAATGAAAAATTTATTTCTACACCTGTCAAAATTCTTTACAAAAACGATAAAACTAATAAAACCTTTTAATCTGATTAATTTGATTAATTTGTCAAATTAATTAAACTAATCAGATTTTAAAGGTTGGTCATGTTAGAAGTCGGAGGAATCGACATGCGTGTATGACTCGTTGTATGAATGTGGAGGAAGCTAGAGAGGTTTGCCAGGATAGAGTAGTGTTATGGTCCATTCTCTCTGCCTACCCCTGTGGGGAAACGGCGTGATGGTTTGTTTGTTTGTTTAATTTGTATAATCGCCGTTTTCGTGAATAGCTCACCTCAAGGGCGCTTTGACATTGTTTTTAGTCATGAAAGGTGCATGTGACAACAGCGAAATCACGATCGTAGAAACTTAATTTATTGGCTCTGATGTGAATTTCATGGACAACAAAATCAAGAATTTTGTTTCTCTAAACATATGAATGTTTTGTGCAAATGTGATATAATATTGTTTATTGATATACAGACAACCGTTGTTAACATTTTATGCGATAATTTGAAAAGGTGGGTTTTTAGGTGATATTTAAAGTCTGTCGGATTGTCAATGCATCTGAGGCGTGCAGGAAGCATATTTCAGGCGGACGAACCTACTACTGTGAAAGCCCGAGCAACACAAAATTCAGATATATAGGTGGCACGTTTGGGAATGTGCTTAATTATTGTCTATAAACTGTAAATTTAAAAACCTTACCTGAAATTAATAATGGAATTTTCATATATGAATGAAAACTACTAAAAGTAGCTTATGTGTAATGTAAAAATGTAAAAATGTAATGTAAAAATTACTTTTAAGTTGATCAGATTGAAGTTTTTGGTTCGACATCATTATTAAATCATTAGGGAGTTTATTAAATTCTGTAGAGGCTATAAATTGTAAGGATTTTACACCGAATCTAGTTGAACGCAATGCTTCTTATTCTGTGAGCGCGTATCATGTTGGTGTACGTCCGTATTGAATATTGGTCGAGTATTAGAGCGCGTTGATGACTTTATTATTTGTATTATAGTTTTAGTGATCTCTAATTTTGGATGGATTTGAAATGGAATTATTTTCGTCTGAGAATATAGGGCCCTTACATGAGTGTACCACGGTAGACGGAAAATATTTCTAACAGCCCGATTTTGGATCACCTGAATCTCATTAGCTTTCTTCTTTGTAATAAAGCCCCAAATACAGGAAAGGTAAGACAGATGAGAATGTATCATGGAGTAGTAAACATAAATTGTCTATATTCTTATGTAACGAATTAAACCAATTAATCCAATTTAAACCTGTACATACCATTCCAAATTAGTTCATAAAGATAACAACATTGTCTTGTGATACGCATATATCGAAGTGTGGGATCCATCCTCTGGACATGCGAACTCCAGTATCTTCTGCGTTGTTTTCCCCATCCTCTGCACATGCGCAATCCATTATCTTCTGCGTTGTCTTCCCCATCCTCAAGCAAATGAAATAACCTGAAATCAATTTCATTATCTTTGAATATTTTAAATCTCAGCATAATGTAGAATTTAATGGTCAAAAATGGAATATTACTGGACTCTTCTAACTGAGGCAGCTAATGCTGCATATAAGGATATGTTTACCTATCACAGCATTTGTTTTCAGAGAAAAACTAAAACAGCTGAAGTAACTCATAGTGTATTTGAGTATGTGTGCTGCTGGAATTACTCAGTGGAATGGAAAATAAAGAAGAATTGCAACATGCAGATGCACCAATATGGCTCATTATCAAAATAATTTCAATCCCAATACAAAAATATCCCCATTAGACCAGTGGTCTCTCACAACCAGGCAATTATTTTATCAAAACTTAATATCTAATCCCAAAGATATAGATTTTCGCCCTGCCAGAACAATTTTACATTAAAACAACATTATTAAAATAGATTATACCAATTAACTAATTATTACACAACGAAACGTCATAACCTAAAATGACACGTAAGTAAAACGAATAAATTGATATTGTATATCATTAGAACTTTCTTATCGTTGCTGTGGTAATTTTAATATTTCCCTGACCAAAGTACGCGTATAAAGAACACCTTTATGTTTGAATTCATCAAATGTCATATTAATTGTATTTTAAATAACTAATTAAAATCATAATAATTAAATAACATTAATAAAATAGCGCAATACCATTCAAAATTCTGCCAGTTGTTTCTCGCCCGCTACTCCAGGGTGCATCTTATCATCCGTTGTCCCTGCTATATGACCGATTCCATTCCGATCTCTGATTAATTAATATTGTTTCCTAGAAAAAAAAAAAATAATATTGGAATTGGCATAAGGCGGACATCGAAGAGGCGCATATGGCAAATTTTCAACTTCCATACAATTAATGAATTCCAAGTGTTCACTAAGCAGTATATTTAAAAAAAATACTCGAGGCTCTTGATCGAGCATTGCAAGAGTTGCGTGGAAATGTGTTAATATTATATGTAGGAGATTTTAGAAACTTTACCTGAACGGCAAAAATAACTACCAAAAACTATGCTAATCAATGCAGTTATGATTGTGCTAAAGAAATAACAAAAATTTTACAAAAGCATTCATTACAACCAGACTCCTTCATATAAATTGTCTATATTCTTATATATACAAAATAAACCAATTAATTCAAAATTTAAACCTGTACATATCAAAATATAAACATTGAACTTACAGAACTGATAATCGCCGTTTTCGTGAATAGCTCACCTCAAGGGCGCTTTGACAATGTTTTTAGTCATGAAAGGTGCATGTAACAACAGCGAAATCACGATCGTAGAAACTTACTTTATTGGCTCTGATGTGAATTTCATGGACAACAAAATCAAGAATTTTGTTTCTCTAAACATATGAATGTTTTGTGCAAATGTGATATAATATTGTTTATTGATATACAGACAACCGTTGTTACCATTTTATGCGATAATTTGAAAAGGTGGGTTTTTAGGTGAGAATTAAAGTCTGTCGGATTGTCAATGCATCTGAGGCGTGCAGGAAGCATATTTCAGGCAGCCCGAGCAACACAAAATTCAGATATATAGGTGGCACGTTTGGGAATATGCTTAATTATTGTCTATAAACTGTAAATTTAAAAACCTTACCTGAAATTAATAATGGAATTTTCATATATGAATGAAAACTACTAAAAGTAGCTTATGTGTAATGTAAAAATGAGCCGGTTTTCATTCGCCACTCCAGGGTACATCTAATTTACTGATCATCCGTTGTTTGATTGATCTAATTCCATTTTAACGAAGTTATTTTGCACGCTGCATCGGTAATTTTCGTCCCATCTCTGATCCGTTACTTTATTTTCCTAGAAATAAACGGAAAAAGTCATAAGAATTGTGTCATTCATTCATATTGTATATCATTAGAACTTTCTTACCGTTGCTGTGGTAATGTAACAATTTCCCTGACCAAAGTATGCGTATAAAGAAAACGGCAAAATAGAAGAAACTGAAAATATATTTATGAATTAGAAATATAAATATTAAACAACTTACGGAAGCAAGTTTCTTCATATTAAAGTAGAATTGCAACATGCAGATGCACCAATATGGCTCATTAACAAAATAATTTCAATCCCAATACAAAAATATCCCCATTAGACAGTGGTCTCTCACACCAGGCTCTGAATTATTTTATCAAAACTTAATATCTTATCCCAAAGATATAGATTTTCGCCCTGCCAGAATTATTTTACATTAAAATAACATTATTAAAATAGATTATACCAATTAAATAACTAATTATTACACTACGAAACGTCATAACCTAAAATGACAAGTAAGTAAAACGAATAAATTGATATTGTGTATCATTAGAACTTTCTTACCGTTGCTGTGGTAATGTAACAATTTCCGAAATATAACTTTGAAATATTTAATGCGGAAATATAATATGTATTCATTTCAACGGCAAAATAGAATAACTTGAAGATATATATGAATTAGAAATATAAGTATACCTACAAAATATTACGACGTAAATTACGTTTTGACAGGAGACCACGTGACCAATCGAACGGCTAGAATTCTAGAAAACGAATATCATTAAGTAATCACCGTCGAACGTAAGAGAAACGAATAAGTTTCAGCCACACGAAAAAATAAGATTTCGTGCATAACCTCAAATGACGCGTAAAAATTATACTCGCCAAAATTTGGAAGCATAATTACCTGTCTACATTAATGTACATTAAAATATGGCCAATAAAATAGACTGTACCAATTAAACAACCAATTATTTTAGTACGTAATAAGTAAAACGTATTAAGTATTATACATCCCAAAGTAAAACGCAATATATTGGACTGTCAGAAAGAAAAACACATTGTTGCCACTACACAAAATTACATGGAGACTGAATTCTCTCCAGACCATGTCAAACGAATATAGACTCAAAAGATTGATACTCAGGTGATACGAACATTAAGGTCTATATTCGTTTGCACTACGAAAATTTTCAATTAATTGATTAATTTATAATGTTAATTAGAGCTCGATTAATAACAAAAATATGCCTATGACGACCGCTGAATTCCAATTAGTCCATTCTCCAAATTTCAAAAGGATCAGCTCAGGAATAACCTCAGAAATAGTCGACACACACCCGGAAGATCGCCTTTTATTTATATAGAAGATTATATTGATTCTCATGACATGTAGTAAGTAACTAATCTATCGATATTTTATTGTCACGTGAATTCTACATCAGAGCAAAGACAGTGTGACAGCCGACATTCATGGCCGAGTTGTAAGTGCATTGATTGCCACCCCGAAGGTTCCGGGTTCGATTCTCGGCGAAGGCAGTGTTATTGTCACACTGTCTTTGGTCTGGTGTAGAATTTACGTGACAATAAAATGGCGATAGATTAGCTACCTATTACATGTCAAGAGAATCACTTTGATGGCTATAATACCCTTTACATCGATTTGGCTAATGCTGTCCTCATGTAAAGAGCGATTCAACAAAATAATAATAATAATACTAATAATTACACTGCCATCGCCAGGGATTAAACCCAGGACCTTCGGTGTGGCAGTCATAGCTCTTACCACTCTGCCACGAAGGTCGTCATTTACTTACAATACCAAAGTGATTTACGGAATTCTTATCTAAATCTAAGTTGGGATCTCACTATAAACGCCAGAAACTTCAACTCAACTATTAAATGAGTCCGGATATCCCACAGTTATTTTTAGGGCAGCAAAAAACCTTAAATTTACTATCGTTAATTGACTAAAATACAACGTTCTTACTTCTAAAGGTGAATATTAAATTTGGTATCCGAAAATACCTTGTTTGGAGGAAGTTATCCATATGATTTATTGTATCCTTAACAGTACACATAAAGTTCTGGTCCCAAAACTTATGTATGAAAGCGAAGTATGGATCTAGCAGAAGAAGGATGAGAGCAGAATAAATGCGGTAAAGATGAGGTCCCTAAGACGTATGTGTAGTAAATCGATATTGTTATTATTATTATTTTGTGGAATTACTCTTTACATCATGACAGCATGAGCCAAATCGATGTAAATGGTATTATAGCTATCATAGTGATTCTCGTGACATGTGATAGGTAGATAATCTATCGCCATTTTATTGTCACGTGAATTCCACACAAGACCAAATACAGTGTGATAATCATACTGCCCTTGCCGGGATTGAACCCGGAACCTTCGGGGTGGCAGTCAATGCAATTACTTGATATATGACAGAATCTCAAATGCTAATTATGAAAGGATCGCTGCGTTGGTTCGGACATATGGAGCGCATGGATGGAGAAAGTATGGTTAAGAAAGTATACGTTAATGATGTAAATGGAGTACGGAGTCGAAGCAGACCGAGGAAAACATGGCATGACCAAATTAATCAAATTTTAAAGGTTGGTCATGTTAAAAGTCGGAAGAATCGACGTGCGCGTATGACTCGCTGTATGAATGTGGAGGAACCTAGAGAGGTGTGCCAGGATTGCCAGGAGTAGTTTGGCGATCCATTCTCTCTGCCTACCTCTGCAATGAAATTCCATAAAAAATTAGGCATGAAGAATAGACCGCCACTCTATTATTTTCTTACATACTTCAGAAAACTCAAATTATTATCACATAGAGAAGATCACATAGAGAATGATACTATCCACAGATATTTTTAATGTTATACATACATATTTTAGAGATCATGTCTCCGAAACTTTATTATCGGTACAGAAAAATATTGAGAATTAACCCCTTACGGCATACTGGCTCATATATGATCCAAAATAATCTTTCGCCATAAAAAAACATCAAAATAATAATATATGTCTTGCTTCTAGCAATAATACTGAAGTTTTATCTATGATCCGCGTTACTAGTTGTCAAACTTCTTGCTAGATGTCTCTGGTTGTACTAGATGTGCGTTCAACTGTTTCCAACTGTCGTCGGTTTATGATTTTCTGTACAAACGTGATATTCAAAAGTGTTATTTTTTGTTTGAAAAACGTTATAAATAATTATATTACACTGGTTTACTATTATTTTTATTAGGTAAGTAATAATATGATCACTTTTACATAAAATTATGGATAATATTGTGTAAAATTTAGGGATACAAAGGGAAAGACCTAAAAATATTTTTTTGTATTTTATATAAGAAAAATATATTTTTTTGAAAAATAATAAAATACGTGTCTTTTTTTTATCATTTACACATCATATATTTTTTTTACAAATTTTAAAAAATCATGCAGTAAGGGGTTAATCAATTACCTTGTTAACTTTATTTTTTACACGAATATAAAACGCATAAATAATTTATTTTACTGAAATAAAGCAATATTATTAAAAAAAACAGTAAATCGATTATTCATTGTTCTGGTATATAAATTCAAGCCAGATCATTATCGGAAGCTCGCATGCAAAATGCGATCGCTGCTCTGTTTTCCAGAGTATATAAATTTTTAATTGAATCGATTTTTTAAAGCCAGCTAGCATTGTTTACAGTCTGACTCTTAATGCCATTGCCATGGTCTCTGGCGGCAAAACATTAGCCGCTATTAAACCACGAATGATTCAGGCGACCTTGAGAATCTGAATAAGAGCTGACATACAAGTACATATACACTGTATTTATCGTTCATTCAAACTCACGTCTGTTTCTTGTCAATGTTTCTTGTCAACCTGTGTATAAAGGAAACAACAGTAGATATTCTTTGCTAAAAAACAAATGAATGTCGACAACATTTTCATTTCCATTTCAAATTCTATTTTTTAAATTAACTTTTCAAATAGATTAACCGCCCTACCTTCAGGTAATTTTCCGAGAAACGTGCAAAAAACAGGTTTTCTTAATGAAATTTAATTATATATTAACTTTATTTTTACAATAACGAAACGTCAAATACTCGGCCGCACACTTCGCCTGCCCCTTGTAAAACTATCATATTTATGAAGACTTGTACTCAAGTGTTGTTGGCACACGTGCGTATCCCTAACAGTTTGTACATTTTAGGTACATTACTTTTTCTCAAGCGCGTACGTGATACGGGATAGCGCAGAATGGTACAGTCAAAGTGAACGTATCACGTACGTTCAAATACGTAGGGTGGTGAAATTGATGTTGTAAAATAATTATTCCTTAAACTTAGCTGAAACACAATAAAATATATATGATTCAGTAAATTAATCTTCTTCTTCCAAGTTTGTCTCATTTACTTGGCGTCGGCCAGGACTGTCCTGGGTTCGATCCGGTTCCGAGATCCGGTTTCTTTTAAGACTCCTTTAAATAAGTCCCATCCACTTCAACTTGGGCCTACCACCTCATCTGAGTTGCTGGTCCATTTCCACAACTTTCCGTGTAACACCTCGGTTATTTTCAAGTTTTCAGTAAATTAATCTTATTAATAAATTTAAAACTTTTTATTTTAATTCTCTGCAATTTTTTTATTATTAAAAAATATGGTCACCCTAGATATAACCGCCCTATATACACATGTTATCGTGTTTCTCGTACATATAATATAATACCTGCATTAGTATGGATATCATTGTTATCGTGCGATGTATTTTATTGGTAGGACCACATAATGCACTTTTAGTAATAGATAAATTGATACTACGATATTTATTTAAACAAAGAGGGGATTTTTTTATGTGCTTTATTATATCCTTATGATTATTTTCAGTCTAACATAGGTTTTAACTTATATTTAAACAAAACTTTTTTTATACATACGAGTATAATGTGCTTTATTATATCCATGGTGTTTCTTTACAATCTTACATAGGTTTTAATTTATTATTATAACTTTTGGTGATATATGTATAAAAAACAGTTCATTCTATATTGAAAATTCACACTCTTCGGCACATTATTCTGTCAGATAAGAATAATTGTACTGTGAGAAGTTTATGTTTTAAAATTTGGAGTATTTAGAATCAATAAATGTAATAAGTCTTCAATTTTGTGTTCTAAATTATTTATCTTTTGTTTTACATTGCCTATTAGAATAGCAGTATTATTTTTTTACTAAATAATATCTTTGTATAGCATTTTTTAAATATCGAAAACCGACGATCCATTATAATATTAACATTTCCTATGTACTCGTATATCCAAAATCTGTCATTATAACTTCATGTAGGTATTTTTATATTTAAAAAAAATAAGGTCAACGTACGTTATTGATAATTTGTTTTCGAATAACAACCATAAATCTTCAAAATAATACTATTTTTATAGAAAACTTCTGGTTTTATGAGACTCCTTTTTAAAATATCCATAAACTGTATTTTTATACCCGCATTTAAATGAAATATAAATACATTTTTGAAATACAACAATTCTTGGATAAATACTCGTAAATATATTTTAATATCAATAACAATCTCTCTCTTTGATGGCGCTTCAGTCCAAATCAAGCTTTGGCATCTCATAACCGGTGTCTCCAACTTCGCCTGTCCTTTGCCAACGTCTTCCAATAAGCCATATGGAGAAGCTGGGCCGCATCCTTCCGGACCTCATCCTTCCATCTCAACCTGGGTCTTCCCACTCGTCTTCTTCCACTTGGGTGTCCTTTCATTATTATTTTAAGAATCCGTGAGTCTGGCATCCTCTGTATCAATAACTGGGTGGTGGTCTAGGGGATAGAACGCTTGGCTCCTGATCTAGGAGACATGGGTTCAAGCCTGGACACGACCAGATTCATTCTTCATAATAATGAGCTATTTTCTGCTCACATTGAAGATTGTAAATAAAAATTCTAATATCATTGATATAAATCCTTGATGTTTGTCTTTAAAAAAATAAAAATAAAAACAATCAACAACTCTGAGTGACTCTTAGCTTGTTGACACTTTTTTGTGACATTGTGACTGTCTCAATACCATAAGTGAACACTGGCAGGACACAGGCATTGAACACTCTCCTTTTCAAGTTGATGGGTATTTTCGGATTTTTCAAAATGTGACCAAGATTTTTGAATGCTGCCCAGCTTAGTCCGACTCTTCTGTTCAGGTTATTTATTGTAACTATTGAAAATTATTTATTGTAAGTATTGAAAATTAATAATTTTAATAAACATTTTAAATTATTAATATTAGTTTTTTTTCTATAGTTACAACCGGTTTCGACCACTACTGCCATCTTCTGGTATCCTCCAGAAGAGGGTAGCTAGCTACTGAAACCGGTCAATTAAACTATTTATAATATATAACTATTTTTTCTCATTACTATAATATTCCTAAGCTTTAGTTCATTCGCAACAACGAATAGATAAGAAGAGATTCTTGCAATTTGAAAATATTTTTACACGCTGGTCTAACAATAGGTTAAACAAAAATACAATTTCTTATCAGTAAAACACCGCATAACAAAAATTCTTTAGGTTAACTATTTGAAACTAATCTACTCTAGAATTATCTTAACCCAGTTTCGAATGGTTTGTTGATAATATAAATCTATTTACATGTTTCAACAAATCAACAAAAATAATTTAATTTACCGTAGTACCTACTTATCAATACTACTCAAAACATAAACATGTCTCAATTACGTAGGTACTAAGATTAATTTTATTTTATTTTGTAGAAGACCCGCATATTTCACATCGCGTCTTCCGCGGGGGCGTAAAGAGAAGGATGGAGTGCCTCATCGGATAAAGTGAAGCAGTCCATTATTTCTGCCTACCCCTTCGGGGAGACGGCCTGATGGCTAATTAGTTGGATAGTTTTTTTTTGTCTCTTCGTCTTTTTGTCCTGTCACACCTCCGTGGTGCATAGGGCCTCAATGAACCTTCTCCACCCGACTCTATCGCATGCCTGATGCCTAACATCATTCCAAGTGAGGCCTGCTGCCTTAACTCGTCCTGCAGGGTTCTTCTCCAGGTGGCTCTAGGTCTGTCTCGCTTTCTCTTTCCCCCCATAGGGGACCAGTCTAGTGCGCCCTGAGCGATGCAGGCTGGGTTCCGTCAAAAATAAAAAAACTGAGACGAGTTTTTTTTGTAGAAGAAACAAAATATTTACAATTTTATTCATTAATATTAGATAATATTGAAATCGATTTTTGTATATTCTTCTTTCGGTGTCGTGTTAGGACCCCCGACGTTGACTTTCATATTTTGTCTCTTGCAGCTCGAAATAGCTCCTCAACACTTTTTAAGCCAGTTCAGTCCCTTATTATGTGGAGCCAGGAGATTTTTCTTCTGCCTATACCTCATTGACCCTTTTTTTTCCCTCAAGTACGAATCTAAAAATTATCTTGACTTTACCATCACAACATCTAGGAAAGTTTCATTCACTTTTTTACGAAACACCTGGTATGTGTTCTAAATATTTTTACAAGTTTACACTCGACGTAGAGTTAAGAAAACATTACAATATATAAAAAATATTATTTGATTTCGGAATGTTGATATTCCATTAACACGGACACTGCATAAAAGATTAATGGGATGGGTAATTTGTATCAAAAATTCAGCGTTTCGGAACATTTTTTTTCATCTGTCTTACATGATCAACCAAGTGTACGCTGGGAGACATTTAAAGCGAAGACACATTGCTCGCGGTGAGTTACTACGTTGTTACTTTCTCGACCTAATCTCAACATTACTATTTGAAGTATAAAAATAATTTTTGCTTCATAATACACTGCTGAATAGTTTTTGACAAGCTTGGTATACCACAACGGTGATCGTGCCTTGTAGAAACAGCCTTAACCGCATTACGGACGTGAAAATTATGGCCGTATGAAATATAATGTGCGTCGATTGAAAAAAATAATTAAGTATTTTTTCATTCTTATATTTCTTGAATGAAGATAAATCCGTAAAAATTATGGTATGACTTTTTTATTCATATGTAATAAAATCTTACAATTCAATGAAATCAATACATTCGATTCACCTACCGATTTTTTAAATTGCCAATACTCATTTTTTATTATGTTTCAATTCATTAAAATACTCGTACATTAAATTTAGAATAGTTTGAAACGCGAACGTATTTATTTGTTTCTTATATATACGCCATACTTTGTGTTGTTTTGATCTCAAATTTCTCTTTTTCTTTTTTATATATTTGTATATACAACACTTATATTAAAAAAAATATATTTCTTGAATGAAGATAAATATGTAAAAATGTTTGGTATGGCTTTTTTATTCATAATTAATAAAACCTTACAATTCAATGAAATCAAAGAAATTCGATTCACCTACCGATTTATTTAATTGCCAATAATCATTTTTTATTATGTTTCAATTCATTAAAATACATTGATGAAGGACTGGTTGTCCGAAACATGTCTATGTAATTTAATTTTTTTAAATATAAGTGTTATATATAAAAAAGAAAAAGAGAAATAAAGTATTTATTTGTCTTTAATTAACAGTAAATGTTATTTTACCTCCCAGAAGCACATTCAATCTCTCATTTGTAGTATAAATAGTAAGATAAATTAATGTTATGCGTGAGCTCTTTGGATATCGACATCTATCATCGAAGAGACGATATTCAAAAAGCTTTTTTTCATTTATTCGTCTTCTTCATCTTGATTTTGGTATTTTGGGCTTTTGTTCCCAGCATCTCATGTCATACTAAGAAGTGGACTGTCAGTTGTTCTTTCATCTTACTGGCGGGCGCTCCTTAAGTTCTGATTTCTTAAGATTAACCATCCCCTGCTACTCCTTCAATTCTTCCATTCTGATGATTTCATTCCAGAACTCTCTTTATCTGTTTGACCCAGTTTACAATTCAAATCAAATCATTTTGTTTTCACGAGATATTTGAAACAACAATTACAGTTTAAGGCATATATTTTTGTGAATGTATACTTATACTTGTATACGAAATCCTGGATTTTCACCAAAGGGTGGTTAATTCAAATTTAATTGTATCTCAATAGAGACGAAGACGCAAACTGGAAACTGAATATGGATGATCAAGGTGTTTACAGGATTTATGACCACGTGAAGATAGATATGGATTTGAAGTATATATACAGCTTCCAAAACTTGTCATGCATGATCATAATAACAAAGGTGGAATGGGGAATGTTGTAATTACATAAAGCGTGCGCTTAACCCAACCAATGACAGGTCATAAGTCCTGTAAACACCTTGATCATCCATATTCAGTTTCCAGTTTGCGTCTTCATCTCTATTGAGATACAATTAAGGCATATATTGAGAACAGGTAAAATATAATATATAATACCAGGAACTCATTAGAGATGGTTCGACTTTAGGAATACAAGATACTCTTTTCATTCTACGGATTATTCTTCTTTCTGGACGTTAGACTCAGTGGCGGTACTCCCATAGAAGCCCAGAAGCCCGGCTTGCGTAAGAAATTTTGAATCAAAACCCTCAAATCTAAGTAATCATGCCCCCGCATAAACCAACAACCCACCAAATCACCTTCCAACAATGTTCCCATCAAACGTAAAAGGAATAGCCACAAGAGCTGAACCTCTGTAAGCCAGAAGAGGTTTTGATTCAAAATTTCTTACGCAAGCCGGGCTTCTGGGCTTCTATGGAAATACCGCCACTGGTTAGACCATTCCTTTCTTGTCGTTGGTAAATTTTGCTATCCCAATGTCTGAATTATGAAATTTGTTATGTCTACACTGTTTAGAATACAAATATCTCGGCCACAACATCTTGCTTTCTAGAGATGATCAGACTGCTGAGCTTCAGAGAAGAATCGGTCATGGGTGGGCGGCATTTGGCAATCTGAAGAAGTTCTTTAATAGTAAGATTCCCCAGTGTCTGAAACGCAAAATGTATGATCAATGCGTACTTCTGTAACTGACATATGGAGCAGGAACGCTAACCCTCACCAAGTCGACCATAAGGAGACTCCGTGTAGCACAGAGGAAACACGAAAGAGCCATGCTACACGTAAGACTCTCAGACTGGATAAGAAATACTGAAATACGTAGAAGGTCGGGAGTAACAGATGTCGTCGCAAGGGTAGCGAAGCTTAAATGGTCATTTGCATAATGTTGCCAGATTGGTAGACGATAGATGGGCCAGAAGAGTGGTAGAGTGGAGACACCGCGAAGACAAATGAAACAGGGGGAAACCCCCCACATGATGGTCCGATGACATTACAAGAATCGCTGGCGATTGGATGCAAAAGGCACAAGAAAGGGATGCGTGGAGAAGTATGGAGGAGGCCTATGTCTAGCAGTGGACGACAACGGCTGTCTAATGCACTCTGTTTAGAAATAAAATCCGCTTTCCACAGCTTCATTGGAGAGAGACAGTGTAGTTTTCTTAAGATCCACCGCTGTTGCGGCCTGTGTGTGGGTCACGGTATAGTGAAAAGTAATTTAAAATCATGACGTCATAAAATACATCGACGCAGTGTCATCACCGGAATAAAACTCGGTCTATTATTTCTCTTTACAATTTACAGTATACGCCAGTCTCTAAAGTAGAGTCATACTCGGCTCAGAGTACACAATCATTTAGTATTTTAGTCATTGAGGAATTGCCATTCGCGAGTGGCAGACGTTTTTCCGGCTCGCGTGTATCAGATTTCTGCGTTTCGTATAATAAAATTTTATCATCTTTCACAGAAGGAAACCCGTTCATTGTTTTGTGACTCTTGTGCAAATATATTAAAGCTTTGTGTGAATCGTTCTCCAAACCTGTAGCAAGAAATTCGACTTTTTTGCACCAGATTAGCGCAATTAAAGTTTTATTCCTTACTTGGGAATATTACATTCAAACATGAGTGACCGGTAAGACTACACATATTTATATGTTCTGTTATGTATTTACATCTGTTCGGTTATGTAAAAAAAACTGTATGTAAATTATGCATTTTGTAGCCTTGCATAATGTTTTAAACTCAAATACGTTCATTTTATTTATGTTAAATGTATACTTATTACATTTTATTTTCATTGTCATCATCGTCGCGTCAATAGCAAACTAGTTATGTAGGCCCTAAAGAGGATCATTTCTCTCATCCATTGTGGTGGAAGGATTGTCCGACTTTGTGTATTTTCCAAGGGCGCCGGGTGTTAGTTATATTAACACCACACGAGGAAGCACCTTCCTTGCCCTCGTTTTATTTTATTTTAATACACTGTGTTAGATACAGAAGATTATTATTTAAAAACCCAAAACGTTAATACTGCGATATTCCATAATATTTTTTTTTTTAACAATTAAAACACAATTTGTTTTTGAGAAAAATATACGAGTACTAACCAATAAAAAACAAAACTGTATTTTATTTTATAAAATATTTGTATTAATTAATATTTTTAACTATAATTTTTTGGTAGAAGTTCATTTTGAATAATGAAAATAAAAATAAAACTAATTAACTAACCATCACGCCGTCTCCCCGAAGGGGTAGGCAGATAGATTGGACTGCCACACTTTTCTTTCCTGACATATTTCTCTCGCTTCCTCAACATTCCTACATCGTGTCATGCACGCGCGTCGATTTCTCTGACTCCTCACATGGCCGACATTCAATATTTGATTTATTGAAAACAAAACAAAAAAATATACAAAATTGCTTTATTATTATGTATTTAGTGTGCTTCCACTTGTGTATAACGTCGACCGGTTTCGTCAGCTTGCTGCCATCTTCTGGTCCCACCAATGGTTAAACATAAATGGAAGCACACTAAATATATAATAATAAAAAATATATATATTTTTTTTTTGTTTTCATTATTTAAAAAAAAATACATTAAATTAATAAACATTAACAATTGTGCAGGATCTTTAATCTGATCTTAAATAAGGAATTCGGAATTGTCTCATAATTTTTCAAATCCCTTCCAGGAACCAAAAATTCTCACTCTTAGTGATCACTATCCGAAAATATAATATGATTTTTTTTTAAATCTTTGTGTAATCCTGAAAACATTGTCATCTATTCATCTTCCCATTTTTTGCATTGCCACCTTTATCTAAAAAAAATCTACGTTTTCCTCTGTTATGAGACGACCTTGAATTAAGCTTATTTTAGCTGACTTACAAATTAGTTTTTTCTTCAGTACAACAATGGTATTTTCATAAACAATGGATTTCTTGTGTAATAACTGGAATAAAGAGCGTAGCAGCACACCCCTAACTAGATTATGCGTTGAATTCCACCGTTCATGCGAGCATTTTAGTGTCAATAATGTTCTTCTGGTATTGACCGGTTTCTGCAGCTCGCTGCCATCTTCTGGTCTGGGCAGGTCTGGGAGTGAGATTCCAAAATTAAAAATGAAATAAAACTAAATATATATGCTTTAAATATATATATATTTTTTTCATTACATAGATATTGTGTAGTTATAGAAAATTGTCACTTAGATGGTTTGCTACGCATATGGAACGAATAAAAAGAAATTCTCAGAATTTTCAATTATTTAACCTCGGAATTTTTTTCCTTCAGAAAAAAATCCGAAGAAGCCCGAGGAAATTAATCAATTATTCAAATGTGGCCATGATAGAAATCAATACAATCGACAAACGTGTATGTCACGATGTGTGAATGTTGAAGAGTCGCGAGAGTTGTCAGAATAGAACAGTGTAGCGGTCCATCCTGTCTGTCTACCCCTCCGATGAAACTGCGTGATGGTTGTTTAGTTAATTGGGCATTGTGAACTTTAATTTTTCGTGAATTGACTAACACATTTTCCTTTGATTTGTTTAATTTGTGAAACACGAATTGGATTTTACCGGTGTGATTTTAAAAATAATTCTTTCGATCTCGTTTCCTTGTTTACCAGCGTTTCGGAGATCTTCGCAATCTTCACTATCGTCAATACTCCATGAGAAGAGAACATTTAAAGACATGCAGATATGTCCTCTTTGATTTTTTTGACGAATATATGACGACATCGTATGAAAAAACTATTTCATTTGTTTCTGCTAGCATTCGCTGTATATATCTACATACACGTTTGTCCTTTATAAAGGGTTTTCCATATACTACTGCGCCAAATATTTATCAGAGTATCAAAGTAAACAATGGTGAAAATGTCTATATGCTTACTGATAAAATTGATTAGTCGGTATTATTGATCGTATTGATGTGAGCTATTATTGGATATACATTATACACGAATATATTTCATACCTTGCGTAGGTGGAATATGTATTTAAATGTTTGATCATATTTTATTAACAGATTTATATTGACAATTTTATTTTGAAATATCAATAAATTATATTTTTATTTATAAATAATAATTATTATTAAATCATGATTTTAATACACGTTAGTTTAAAAAATAACAAAATAACCTCATTGCCTTTTCCAGACACAATTTTTTTTAATTAAACGTTTTTACAAAATAAACATTATTGTAAATTATTCACTTTTTGTATTTCGTTCTCCCGACGATGAAGGTAAATAATCTTCTAAGAAAACTAAACTTTTTAAGCTGGAAAAACTGAGTTTTATTTCCATAATACGAGTAATACCCTAGAATGCATCGAGTGTTGTCTAAATATCCACAGGTCATCCGTCAAAAAAATAAGGTTTTAAAAAAAATGTTTTTCAAATTGTAGCACCCACACCTGTCAGTACAACGATGAGGATGGGACGGTGAGGATGTTCCTGCGGGGACGTCCCATCGTCCTCCATGCCCCGGCGGCCATCATCGACTCCTACGACCTCAACAAGGTGGCGCCTCCTCCTCACACCAAGCTCAAGCTGGACTGGGTCTATGGATACAGGTAAACTAAATATTCTTCTTATTCTTAGTGTAGGCCTAGTGGCCTGTTTCTTAAGAGGAATTAGCCTCTTGCGAAGTCAACTCCCAGCTGTCGATCCATCTCTTTGGTTGTCTGCCCGGAGATCGTCTACCTTGGAGCTGGCCGTGCAACACAATGAAGGAGAGTCTGGATGGATCCATTCTCCTCACGTGTGCATACCAGTATCTTCTCCTTTGCCTTCCCCACCTAATGACATCCTCCAACTCGCATATCTCCCTTATCCGTGTATTCCCTCTCCTCTCTTGCTGTGTCTTGCCAGATATATTTCTGAGTGTCTTAATTTCTGACACTAGAACGCTTTTTTGTGATTGTGGTGTCCGCCCTGCACTCAATCCCATATGTCATGATAGGTCGCACACAAGTCTTATGAATTCTCACTTTGCTGCTGATCTTCATGTCAGGGTTTTTCCAATCAAGGATCCGGAAATGACCGTAGCCTTGTTTACTTGCCCCATCACTTCACACGGTAGATCCGTTTTCCCACACAAGTACACAACCAGATATATAAATTTTCATTCTAGTATAATAAACGCAATTGAAAAAGTAGAAATTTGATTTTAAAAACTTTTACATTTTAGCATTTCTTTATATGTATATACTTCAACCTAACATATATTGTGCGGCTTAAATATTTAATTTATAGTGTTACATCATTGCTCAAGACACAAATTAAATATCCAAGATGTATCTAGATGACTTCATTTGTTATTATATATATGTATATATATGTATAGTATATAGTGTAAAACCTTTTGATCTTAGAATTCAATAGAAAATCCACAAAATTTTATTATTTATTAACAAGCTGATTGCATCGAATGATTTTTCTGAAATACATAACAATTTAATGAATGATTCCTGTCATACATATGGCAGTATCTGGTTGAAGATAGTATTTTTTGTAATATCAATGTGAAGTGGAGATTTTATCATTCAGTTTCATTTATGAAATAATAAATATATTTCAATTGATGTTTTCACACATCAAACTATAATACATAAACCATATGTAACGGTTATGATACATTTAGCACCAATGTGTGTATTTTTTATCTTTTCAAAATCATTATTACTCACATTTTCTTATCATTATGAAAATACTTATTTAATGGCGTGTTGTTTTAAATTATCACCTGCATTTAGTGAGTATATTCATGTGATAAAATGGTTAGCATGTGGGTAACCTAACCTAACCTAACCTTAAAACACATTATACAGTATATTTATTGATTCTAAACAATTACATTCCCATAAAATATACACTTTTTTTTTTAAGAGACGTTTTTATTCATGTTAATTACAAAATAAAGATTTTACTAATGAATATTAATTTTTTTAGCTTGCAATTAATAAATTCTGTTTAAAAAGGAAGGCTTGTAGTCGTCAGGCGAATTTGTTATTTATGAAGCCAGTTTCCCGTAGGGGTAGGCAGAGAGAATGGACTGCAACACTACTCTATCCTGACAACGCTTCTTTCTTCACCTCTTTCATAATACCTGATCCTTTCATAAAAGCGTCTTTCACTCTCATTCCTTTTTAATATCAGCATTTGAGATTCTGTCGTACATCGTTCTACCACACATACGTCTTAAGGACCTCATCTCTACCGTATTTATTCTGCTTTCATCCTTCTTCTGCCAGTTCCATGCTTCACTTCCATACATAAGGGTTGAGACCAGAACTCCATTGTGAACGGCTATTTTTGCTTTCATTGCTAAATTTTTGTTTCCAATAAAAAAAATTAAAAACGATGTTTTATTTAATTATTATTTAAATACATTTTTTAACCTACGGAAAGTGATTGATCATGTACAAAATAATTTTAAAATATATCATAATTTCTAGAATTTCACCATTTTCTATTCAGTTCAATCATTATAATTGTCTTCTAATCTTTACTGATTAGAATACTTATCTATGTAGTCCCTCAATTTACTATCAATTGACGAATATGTTTTCTTTATCTTTTTAGAAATTTGGGTATTTTTTATTTTTTTATTTAATCATCATTTTATCTTTATAGCTACACTTACTCATTAAAATCTCATATAACTTTTCAATGTAATCTTACTGTGATATGAATTTACACAAATAAATATACTGAAACTATGAACTTTTTTTAAATTAATGTTTCTTTTTTTTTATAATCTTCAAATATAGCAACCAATAGTGAATTAGTTTTTTACTGCAACACTATCCAAAAAAACAATATGTTTTAATGAATGATTTTGTATTCTACATATTAAAAAATATATAAATTTTATTTTGTACGGAAAAGCTTTGTATCATTTTTTTTGGATTTTTTCTAAAGAAGTAAATTTCAGTTTCGGTTCCTCGGAAATACCCCCATTTAATTATTGCTCTGAAAATTGTATTAAGAATTTCCTTATACAATAATATTAGAGCGAGTAAAAACAAAATATAAAATATACGTTATTAAATATACAATTATGATTGCATCCAACCGCCTACAAATTACCATTTTTCCTTTAATTTTTACAACACATGTGCTACCATAATGCTATTCTTTTGTTGAATTCACCCACCCAGCATACATACACTGCATGCTAAAATTGCTTACTGCCATCACGGTAAAGTAAGTAATCGCGTTGCCGTAGGCGAGCCAATTGTCCATTAATTTCAATTCAACGGAAATAAACTAATCACACGGATCTCTTTTTGATTAGATTAAATCACAATAGAATTGGATTTAGGAAAATAACAAATGGCTCTTTTTTATTTATACAATATCACTTTATTATTATTGTATATTTCATTTGCATTGTCATTTTCGTACATATATATATTTAAATACAATTTATTTAGGCATACATTTTTACCGTTTCAACATAACATAGAACAATTATAAAATAATCATGAATAAACAGAAAACATTCTAAGAAAAATCCTTGAACAGGGGACTTAAAACCCTAAATAACATGACAGATCAAACACCGCACATTGATTCCTGAATATATTAACATTTTTAGATTCTTTGATGTCCTGTGGTAAATCTTTACACATTTTTAAGCCCATACATAAGTTACTACATTCAGATTCCTTTAAAAAAGCCCTATTCATTCAAAAGTTTTTCTTATTCCTAGTTCCCATGTACCTCATAATTATACGAGTATGTAACCTGATTATACTAATATTTAGGACTATCCCTCAATTTGTATTAAAAAATCTAAATATTCAAAGTGACTTTCTGACTGATAACATCTTCAAGCATTCACTTTATTCGTGCACATCTTGGTGTATGGTATTACAGTAAAATTTTCATTACCCTGTTTTAAATTTAGTTACATTTGGGTAGGTTAGTGTATTTTTTACCTTTTAACAATTTTTATTAATGTATTGTAAATTATAAACGCTTAGATTGTTAGAATTAATTGTATCTCAATAGAAACGAAGATGTAAATTATTTGGAAACAGAATATGGTGGTCGAGGCGTTTACAGGACTTATGACCTGTCATTGGTTGGGTTAAGCGATCGCTTTATGTAATACAACATTCCCCATTCCGTCTTCTTACGAACACCACGTCTGACAATTATTTTTTGAAAGTTGTATATATGCTACCATGTTGAGAAACATTTCACATATTTTAGTTCAATCTACACTAGCGCCATCTATTGAGACTAGATGTAACCATTAAACAGAAAATCTTTATTAATGTAATGTGAAAGGCTATCAACCCAAATATCTCACATTACTAATTTACATCTTACACATTACTAATTTACATCATTTATCTTCATCTCTATTGAGATACAATTCATTCTTAATAATTAACCCATAATGGGTCAAATCCAGTATTTGTATACATTAAAAAAAAAATTGCTTAGGTTGTATTTCATTTATCTTTATAAAAATGTTTTTTTGGAATATTTACATTTTGGTCTAATTGTTTATTTATTTATTCCAGGGGGAAAGACTGCAGGAACAATCTGTATCTTCTACCGACAGGGGAAATGGTTTACTTTGTTGCTTCCGTGGTAGTCCTGTTCAATGTGGACGAGCAATGTCAGAGGCATTACTTGGGCCATACTGATGATGTCAAATGCCTGTCCGTTCACCCCAACAAGCTGATTGTAGCCACGGGACAGTGTGCTGGACATGACAGAGTTGATGCCAGGGTAAACTTTACTGTTTTTAATATGTTATTTACTATTTCTAGGTTTCTATAATTATTGTAATCAGAACAGAATATATCTTTTCTAAAAAAATCTGTGTGTTGAAGACCTGTATTTTGTTCAAAATCATATACAATCTTCCTGGTTCAACTGACATTCTATTTATGACACCATCACCTGAATAATGTCATCCAAAATAATTAAAAGTAATGTTTAATGTATGGAAGCGAAGCGAGAAGGATGAAAGTAAAATAAATGCAGTAGAAATGAAATATCTTAGACGAATGTGTGGATCCTCTGGGTATGATAGAGTGTCGAATGAAAATATAAGAAGTGAATGCGGTGCGAATGATGGTGTTATAAACAAAATAATGAAAGGATCATTAAGATGGTTTGGACACATGAAAAGAATGAATGAAGAAAGAATGGTAAAATAAATATATGTTAACGATGTAAATAGAACTATAAATAGAGGAAGACCGAGGAAAACGTGGCACGATCAAATAAATCAAATATTGAATATCGGCCACGTGAGGAGTCAGAGAAATCGACACGCGTGCATGGCTGAATGTATGAATGTTAAGGACGTGAGAGAAATATGTCATTCTTTCTGCCTACCCCTTCTGGGAGACAGCGTGATGGTTAGTTAGTTAGTTAGTTATGTTTAATGTTCATCAAAAGATTTCTATAAATATAAATGATATGAAATATAATTGTAATATAATTATTGTTGTTCTTAAATGTAGCGTTGACAAATCAATGCAATAAAACAGATATAAACTGGAGACTTCATGAAAAAAAGGTTTTAAATAACAAAAATATTAATCAACATTTGTGTATAATTTTCTGGCTATAGAATATGTCATAAATTACCAATTAGAACCAAAAGTATCCTCATAGATTAACATAAGCTTTCTACAATTACAATTACAATCTTTAAATTTGAAAATCTTAATATAAAAAACTTCACATTTTAACAAAATTTTACCATACTTAGAACCATTGATATTGATTCTTCGTGTATCATTAAATTTATTAATTAAACACGCCAGGTTAATGGTACCTTCTTGTTCAATTAAATTTATTAACCCTTACAACATGACAAGATAATGCCAGTTGTTACATGGCAACATTTTTAATGAGTCTATTGAGGAATGAGTATGTAATTAATCCATTAGTAAAATGGAACAGTGTTTTTGAATTTCTTTTCAAATGACCATCAAGGGAGTCTGTCAATATGTTACCAGCGAGGTGACATAACTTCATAACAAATCATTTTTCATTACTTTCATTACATAACATACTTTGGCTGTGAAAGAAAATTTTATATTGATGTATAATACTACCTATTATATAATGTTTTTGATTATTTTGAAATCTTGTATCATTTTCCATATTCATAATAAGATTTCTTTACTAATTCAACATTGCATCAGCGAAAATGTTTAAAATCATCTTGGATAAAAAACAAATTAGATTCCGCCTACCTAATGATTCAATGAATAGTTCTTTTTAAATGCCTATACACGAAATTCACACATTCAATGAAATGTTTAGTATTGGTGTATACTATATATGCGTGTAGTAAGGAAGAATAATTTTGAATTACAGTTAATTGCAAATAACCCATTATTCTTGAGTACCTACATAGAAAACATTATTCAGAATTCTGAATCAGTTTTTTTTTAAACTCTAGCCTCACATCAGAGTATGGAATTCCGTCTCCCTGGCAACTCTGGCTGTGATTGGAGCCAACGATATGGAGCGTGGTGTGAGCTGCTTGTCATTTTCACGGGCCGATGGCGGAACTCTTTTGTGTGCTGTGGACCAGGGTACGGAACACAACATCTCTGTCTGGGAGTGGCAACGAGGAGAGAAAGGTAGCAAGATTACAGAGACAAAGGTAATTTATTACTAAACCTCTTTAATTTTTTATTTCAATAATGGCAACATTATTTCAAATTACCATAAATTGGTAGGGAAAATTAATTTTTTAACACTTGCAATTAGACATTGGCAGATCATAAATAGTCCTCAATACGAAGATACAAAAATGAATTTTATGCAAAAATGTAATAAAATCAAAATATTAAGTACTTGTTATTGCAGTTATGAATAAATGCGTTCTGCGTTGAAAATAAATAAATGTGCTAATGAAAAAGTTTTGTAATAATACAAGAGATATGCAAAAATCACATTGAGGGTGATTTATTGTTTCTTGAACAATGATGTAAAACTCCATATTGAATAATTAATAAAAATGAAAACATCTGTCTTCTAGGAGTTTTATTAAATTTTATATGGAATGACATGATTCGCCCTTCCAAGGCATTATCAAATGTTTGATATCAGGCATTATCTAAGGCATTCTTCTTCTTCTTCTTGTCCTGTCACACCTCCATGGTGCATAGGGCCTCGGCGAATTTTCTCTACCTGACTATCGCATGCCTGATGCCTAACATCATCTCAAGTGAGGCCTGCAGCTTTAACCTCGTCCTGCAGGGCTCTTCTCCAGGTGGCTCTACATCTGCCCCGCTTCCTCTTTCTCCCATAAGGGACCAGTCTAGTGCGCCCTGAGCTATGAAGGCTGGGTTCCGTCTCAGAGTGTGACCGATCCCCTGCCATTTGCGTCTAGCGACTTTTTCTCTAATTGGCTTTTCGCATGCCATGGTCCAGAGAACAGCATTTGACACTGTCTGGGACCAATAGATCTTGAATATTGAGCGAAGACCTATTTATAAACACCTATCAAATATCAAACATTTGATAATACCTTATAAGGGCGAAACATGTCATTCCATATAAAATTTAGTAAAACTCCTAGAAGACAGACATTTTCATTTATATTAACATTGTGTTCTTGCAATATCGGCAAATATTCTGCAAAAATATGTTATTTTAATTGTAAATAGAAATAGTCAATAATATATGGCTCAAATATTTGTTTTTATATTACACATCTGTTTTATTGGTATACCATTAATGAAATTAACAATTTAAAATTATTATCTGACTATAATTTTTTTTCAGTGTTCTGTGGACACAGTAATTGCTGCGGAATTCCATCCCCTTGACAGGAACCAGATTGTCACCTGTGGAAAGAGCCATATTGCTTTCTGGAATTTAGATCAAGGTGGAACTCTGTACAAGCGAATGGGAATCTTTGAGAATAGAGACAAGCCTAAATATGTCACCTGCCTTGCTTTCAACCATAACGGTAATTTTTTTTCTTTTTTAAAAATTCTCTGTTGTATTATATACTCAACACTATTACATAAGAATCCTCTCAGTTACAACTCGCTCTGATTTTGAATCTTATATACCATATATAAATCAGACATATTCTGGCAGAAGTTCATTGTAAATAATGGAAATTTAAAAAAAATCTGTTTAAATGTATATTTAGTTAAAACCCATACATATTTGTTAGACGCAACCAAAATATGCAGTGCGCTGCCGAAACCGGTCGTATATACAAACATTTGTGGATTTTAACTAAATGTACATTTAAAAAAAAAAAAAAAAAAAATCATTTTCATTATTTTAATGTAAAATTAAATATTTATTTACGTAGTGAATGTGGCGGTAGAAGGATGAGAACAAAATAAATGCGGTAAAGATGAGATCCCTTAGACTTATGTGCGGTAAAACATTGTACAACATGTAATTTCAAATTCTAATATCAGGAATGAATGTAAAGCGGAAGAAAGTATTATGAACAAAATTATGAAAGGATCACTGCTTTGTTTTGGACACATAGAACGCGTGGATGAAGAAAGGATGGTTAAGAAAGTATATTAATAATGTGAATGGAGTACAGAGTTGAGAAAGATTGAGAAAAACATACCATGACCAATTCAATAAAATTTTAAAGGTCGGCTATATTAGAAGTCAGAAGAATCGATGTGCGTATATGATTGTGGAGGAAGCTAGAGAGGTATATCAGGATAGAGTAGTGTGGCTGTCCATTCTCTCTGCCTACACTTTTGGAGAAACAGTGTGTTGGTTTGTTTTTTTATAAATAAATAAGGTTTACGTATTTGTAGAACATTCTATTTACACATTTTTATGTTAAGAAAGAACTATTAAATTATTTATAATTTCAGGTGACACAATTTCCGGAGATTCAAATGGCAACATTATAATCTGGGGACGCGGCACAAACACCATCACCAAATACATCCGCGGGGTCCACGAGGGAAGCGTCTTCTCCATCTGTGTCCTTAAAGATACCTCTGTCATATCTGGAGGAGGAAAGGACAATAGGATTGTCCAATTGGATGCAGACCTTACTCCAACCGGAATGGAGGGATCGGTAATGAACCATAATAAATATCTCATATCGTATATATTTTTTGTAGATTTTTAACACATCTTTTAACACATATTGAATAATTTCTAGATTGAAGGGCATTTTGGTGGAGTGAGGGTATTGGCTGAAGGGCGAGGATCCCAAATTCTAATTGGCACAACTAAAAACTGTATTCTTCAAGGAGACCTAACTCTTGGGTTTTCTCCTGCCGTCTTAGGTTAGTACCAATTCATTGAGTGATTATATTATTATAAGTCTTAGTGTCAAAGATGTATGAGGCATGTAAAAAGAGTGACCTGGTGATGAATGTGTCTAAATCAAAAGTGATGGTTTTCGAGAAAGAAGAATGTATGACAATTTGTGATATAAGTGCGATGGACGAGAAATTGGAACAAGTTACCGAATTTACGTATCTGGGAAGCATGTTTACAAGAGACGGAAAAATGGAGAAAGACATCGAAAGAAGGGTTGGTGCTGGGAATAAAATAAATGGCGCACTCAAAGTCATTACTGCAAATAGAAATATATCCACAGAAGCAAAAATAGCAGTACACAATGGAGTTCTAGTGCCAACCCTCATGTATGGAAGTGAAGCTTGGAGCTGGCAAAAGAAGGATGAAAGCAGGATAAACGCCGTAGAAATGAGATCACTAAGAAGAATGTGCGGGAAAACGTTGTATGATAGAATACCGAACGATGAAATAAGAGAGAAATGTAAGGCAGATGACTGCATCATGGATAAAATTAAAAAAGGATCCTTGAGATGGTTTGGACATATGGAACGAATGGATGAGAGAAGAATGGTTAAAAAGTTGTACACAAGCAGTGATGGCGTGATGGTTAGTTAGTTTAATTAGTTTTATTATTATAATGTAATACTTGTGTCGTATTTTTTTAAGTTAAAATCAACTAACTAACTAACTAACCATCACGCCGTCTCCCCGAAAGGGTAGGCAGAATGAATGGACTGTCACACTTTTACTGATGCGGCACTCCATCCTTCTCTTTACGCCCCCGCGGGAGACGTGGTGTGATGGGTTGCGAACCTCATCGCCACCAATAGGCATCTCCCGCGCACACTTCGATCGTCCAACACCCACAAAATAAATCTAAAACAAATAATATAAAATACAATGATATAAAATAAAATAACAAAATAAAAATAATTTAACACAAAATGTTCATTTTAGATGGTGCACATATTGTCTATTTAATTTATGTTCCACGAATTTAGCACATAATGTAATAACACATAATCATTTCTGTATAATTTAGGACATCTGGATGAACTTTGGGGTTTGGCCTGTCATCCCACTGTGGCACAGTTCGCTACTGCAGGGTGGGACCGTCTGTTGCAGATGTGGGATGCTCTTTCCCATTCCACTGTTTGGAGCAAGGATATTGGGGTAAGTTATTTATTACTAACTTTTGTTCCAAACTGGCACCCACAATAAATTGATTCAATGTTCTAGAATTCCTTTAAACAAAGTCTCATGTATATGTTGTAAATTAATAGATATTGGAATATATGCATAGTTAACCCTAGAACCCTACAAGGGGTGCTGGGGCACCCCAGGTTTTGTTTTTAAATTTACAAATTAGCCAGTGACGCGGCGACAGCCGGATGGTATAGACGTATGTAAGTGGGTCATTGGATGCTTAGGTAACCCAATTTAGTAACAACGTAAGTATTTTCTATATACAAGAGGAGGGATTCTTAAAAACCTATGCCTGTCTATCCTCCTGGGTCTGAACGTCACTCACAGGGGCATTGTGGTTTCTGCCCAAGAAACAGGGATCGTAAAAGCTAGACCCGGTGCACTTAGTGTGAAATTTCAATATGCTTGGAACACCAAGTCAAAGTATGCCAAAAATGCTCAAATTGATATCTTATTGTCAAAATTATATAGCTCTTGTTATCTCTATGTTAATTAATATAAATTTATTTTTATTTATATAATTTATGAACTATTATGTGTTTTGGGGAATCTCATCACCCCTGTGTACGAACACTGTATACCCCAGAGAGTGTAGGGTTCTAGGGTTAATATGCATACAAGAAAGTATAAAAATTATGAATAAGTGAATTAAAAAGAGAGCTGTATTATTTGAATGAATTGTGTCATTATTTGCTTGTTATAAAACTTCCACGTCAAGCATGCAAATTTTAACATTAGATAACCAATGATTTTGTATATGTGTGACACAATTACATAACCTGATTTTTTTTTTAGGAAAGAGCTCAGAGCTGTGCCTTTTCACGAGATGGATCCGTCGTGGCAGTGGGATGCTTAACTGGCAAATGGATGGTCTATGACTCTGTTACAAGGGAATTAATAGCTACAAATACTGATGGGTATGTGTTTTTAAATATATTTAAGCATAGGGTAAGCTTTGTTCCATGCACTTGTTAAAGTATTTATCAAATTTATTTACTTTTACAGAGCCGAGCCTTTGCAATGCATCAAATATTCTCCTGATGGGCACTACGTGGCATTTGGATCGAGAGATAACTTCATTTACATTTATCAAATTGATGAAGAAGCTAGGCGGTACAGCCGACTCGGGAAGTGCATGGTAATAAATGAATTGAATTATTACTTGATTTGAACAGCTGTGTCTTCGTTGTATAACATTCACTACCGTAAATATTTGGAAACTGAAGTGAAAATATGTTTTTTTGCTAGGTCACAGATATGCAAATTTGTTTCTCTTTAATTCGTGGTTAATTGCTTTGAGTCGCACTGAGTCTAATATATCACTAACTTTCCCATATTGACAAGTGTTGTTTTTATTAAGCTGAACATATATAAAAGTTATAATACTGAAACCAGTATTCGAAATACTTCATCAATTAGATTGTTGAATCTGAGATCATTGTGGTTTATGTATCATAACATTTCTATTTATATGTTCAAATAACTGAATGAATACCCACCAAGTGTTTAGCACTGTATTATGTTTTACTGTTTTATTTACACTTTTCACGTTACATATGTTTGTATTAAATAATCTCTTGTACTTTCAATGGAAGGCATCTGAAAGGAGGAGGAAAACGGTAATTAAATCAAATAAAAAAAAACAATTATTAATTTTGCTTCTATGTTCGCCATATTTTGTGTTGTAGATGTTTTATTTATATTTTTCTTTTTTATATAATTTGTATAAATACAACACTAACTTTTAAAAATATTAAATTTACATATCAGACATGTTTCGGACAACCGGTCCTTCTTCAGTGATACATATATTATAAAGATACATATTTAAAATATTATAAAATTGTTTACAAATATGATCGATGTTATAAAGATTTATTTTGGAATGTTTATACTTTTGTTATAACAAATATTATTAATCAATTTAAATTTTAAAATAATAATTTAAAGTTCTTATTGGGGTTCAGGTTGGGTTATAATATTTTCTTTATTTATAAATAATCAAATAAATTTAACGTCAAGTTCAATCTTTGATTTGTTTCCTTTTTTTTTTTGTAAAAGACTAACATCAAGGATTTACATCAATGATATTAGAATTTATATTACAATCTTCAATGTGAGCAGAAAATAGCTCATTATTATGAAGAAGGAATCTGGTCGTGTCCAGGCTTGAACCCATGTCCCCTGGATCAGGAGCCAAGCGTTCTATCCCCTAGACCACCACCCGGTTCAAAGTTGTAAGTAATTACCTGAACCCCTATAAGAACATTAAATTATAATTTTAAATTGATTCATAATATTAGGTCCTTACATATGAAATTGGCGTTTTGTATGGGAGGAACATAAAGTTGATTTTTTTTTAATATAATATATTTATTTAATCAAAGTATGTACCATTGCTATCTATGCACTTTTGCCATCTCATAGGTAGTTCATCGATCCCTTTACTAAAAAACCATTCGGACGGGAATCAATAAAATCTTTGAAGTCGGTTTGGACTGCCCCATCGGAGTTGAATTTTTTCCCTTGCAAGAAGTCATCCAAATTTCGAAAAAAATAGTAATCTGTTGGGGCAAGGTCCGGAGAGTACGGTGGATGTCTTAGACATTCCAATTGAAGCTCTTCTAATTTGGTAGCCGTCTGTTGTGCAGTGTGTGGTCTAGCGTTATCATGAAGCAGCAGTGGCCTAGAGCGATTAACCAACCTCGGTTGTTTAGCAGCTAGCTTTTCCATCATGGTTTGCAGTTACTGACAAAAGACATCTGCCGTAATCGTCTGGCCAGATTTAAGAAAGCTGTAGTGAACGACACCAGCACTAGTCCACCAAACGCTCACAAATGACTTTTTTGGAGTCAATTTTCGCTTGGGGCATGGTTTGGCTGGTTCGGCAGGATTCAGCCATTGCGATGAGCGCTTCCGATTATCATACAGGATCCACTTTTCATCACAGGTAACGATTCGATTCAAAATCCCTTCATTATTGTGCCGGTTGAGTAATGCAACGCAGCAGTCAACGCTCGTTTGTTGATTTGCTTCACTCAATTCGTGAGGTACCCACCTTTCAAGCTTTTTCACCTTCCCAATTTGCTTCAAGTGGAATAAAACAGTTTTATCACTAACACCGCAGCCTGCAGCTAACTCGGACGTGGTTTGCGATGGATCCGCTTCCACAATAGCCTTCAATTCTTCATTATCAACTTTGGTCTCCGGCCGTCCACGGGGCTTGTTCTGCAGGTCGAAATTTCCAGAACGAAAACGTTGGAACCAAAAACGCACTGTGTTTTCTTTTTCGGCACCGTCGCCAAACACATCATTAATCCTTCGAGCCATTTCTGCAGCACTGGTGCCACGGTGGAACTCGTACTCGTAAATAACGCGATATTTAAAGTTTTCCATTTTGTAAACTGAGTGACGCAAAGAAAAAAAACAATTGAGGAAAAAACAAATTAATTATAATTTTCGAAACACAAATACTTGAGTAAATAGCTGTATAAATTTGAATTTGGAATTCCTAACCAAAGAGAAGATATTTGAGATCAAAGTTGCCAGTACGGCAAAACGCCAATTTCATATGTAAGGACCTAATATTTGTTATAACAAAAGCATAAACGTTCCAAAATAAATCTTTATAACATCTGTCAAAACTGATCATATTTGTTAACTATTTTATAATATTTTAAATGTGTATCTTTATATATTTGTAAACAATTTTATAAAAATTTTAATGTGTATCTTTATAATATGTAGCACTGAAGAAGGACCGGTTGTCCGAAACATGTCTGATATGTATTTTTTTTTTAAAGTTAGTATTGTATATACAAAGTATATGAAAAAGAAAAAGACAAATAAAATACTTGTTTATTTCGTAGGTAGTGACAAAATATATTTATTTTTAAAATTTATATTACTCAAATTATATTATTAAGATATTGCACATTTTGAAACAAGGTATTTGCTAAATGGCTAGCATGCACAGCATGTTACTAGTTGTCACAGTAAAACAATTATTATAATAAGCAACTGCTTTGTTATATAATTTACTAGGATTAAAATGATATATTCAATTATAGATTGTTATTCTTAGTAACCAGTTGCACGGAACATGATTGATTGTATTGATGTTTTATAATTAATGTTACAGGGCCATTCGAGTTATGTCACCCATGTGGACTGGTCAGCAGATAGTCAGTACTTGAGGAGTAATTCAGGAGACTACGAACTTCTGTATTGTGAGTATACCACTTATCTTCAGATGAACATTAAACTTTTAAAAGTATAATTAATGAATTCTTAGGGTACGTCCACACCGGAGTGCCTGGGTTGGCGCCAAGATACAGTTCGCTTGTGATCACGCCCTGTGGCGCGAACCCTGGCCGGTCCCATAGTACGCCATATGTTGTTTCGCCAGGCGTCCACCTAGCCTCTGACCCTGGCACTTCAGTGTGGCTGTACCCTTAATATTTCTAAATTTTCAATAAGGTTTACTAGATTATTGCAAATGATTTGTTATCGTGACATAATAGCTAAAACATATTCTCTATTTCAACCTTTATCAATCCATTATTTAAATTATTATTCTCCATAAGGCTTGTGATTTTCTGCGTAATTTTTATATCAAATTTATATTATTGTATTATATGGTTACTTTAATTTTTCATTGAAATAATTATTTAAAACTTTGCACAAATATATTGAAAATAATTTCCTCCTCATAAATTATTTTAACTTTTAACCATCTTGGATATCAATTGCATAGTCAACAAATTATTATTACCTAATCACCATGCTTCTACATCTCTTCTCGCAGGGAATCCATCAACATGTCGCCAAGTGACAGCTACGTCTACCTTGAGAGACGTAGAATGGGACAGTAACACGTGCACCCTCTCTTTCCAAACCATTGGCATCTGGCCGGAGAATGCGGATGGCACCGACATCAACTCGTGCGAGTCCTCCCACGACAGGAGACTGATGTGCACCGGAGATGACTTCGGAAAAGTCAAACTTTTCACCTTCCCAACAACCCAACCCAAAGTAATGACAAATTAAAATTTATTACACAAAAAAATCTCTTACGTTTGATGATTATATAATTCTTACGTTTGATTATAATTTTGTAAAATTAACTATGTTTTTCATAAATGTTAAAACAATAATTTCTACTCTGATGAAATATTGATTGTTTTTTTAATTAGAAGCTATTTTTCCCGATATGTTTGAAGGATACAACTTTATAATCGGGTGAAAGATACAAAGCTATTTTTCCTTTCTGTCCGCAAGTGATTTAAGATTGTTTTTTTAAGAAAGAAAAAATAAATAAATAAGAATGCAATATTATTCACTTTGTTTATATATTCATTTAGTAAATATCAATTGTCATATGCTTCTTATCTTCAAAACTAATCTAGATTTAAAAAATATAAAAATCCATAGAAAATTGTGTTTTGGCACATTCTTTGAAGGAGGCCTCTAATTAGAATCTGCTCATAGAAAAAATAGTATTGTTAAATTGGTTGCATTTTATAATCACTATGTATGCTTTTGTTAAATCTTATACACTGACTACATTTGCAGTCCAAATAATTGTTTTCAAACTGTGGCAGACTACAATTGCAGTTCATATTTGAATGAATCATATAAATATCTTTACTTTAGTTCCTTACTAATAATAAATTGTATGTAATATTATGATTAATTGGGACTGTCTGTCTGAGTTATAAATGTAGCCAACCACAGTTCGAGACCAATTTTTTTTATTGATGCTTGTGGTTTCTATTTTCTCTTATATCATTCTCAAACTCTTTAGTAAATAACGTTTGAAAATGACCTCTCAAGGCGAAACAAATTTGTCACAATTGTTTATATTTTAATATAAATAAAAATCTCTGTAAAACTGACAAAACAATAGCATTATCGCACTTACATTATAATTTACCTTTTTTTTACTGCTAATGAAGTCAGCTCCACAATGGGTGGTTAATAAGACAAAATTTAAATAAAAAACTTTGATTGTGTCTTGTTCCAGTCTCTCTGCCATCAGTACGGGGGTCATTCAAGTCACGTGACAAGTGTCAGCTTCCTCCACGACGACACTCGGCTCATATCCACTGGAGGGATGGACACGAGTGTAATGCAGTGGTCCCTGGACTAGAGGGAAGCGTGTCTGTATTGATTGATGGTTTAAGCAACTAAGATGGACCAAGCATTCCGTTTGTAACTAAGCAAGAGTCGGATATATATTTATTTGAATAACATGTATCATGTTGATTTGTATTTATTTGTGTTATGTTTACTTCATAATTTGTGTTGTATTTAATGTTGAAACAATTTGGTTTTTCAAGTATAAAAATATAAATCTAGTGATTTACTTTCTAACAATTATAGGACCAATCGGAAGTGAGCATAAATAATATTAGAATAGGTAACTAATATTTTTGATTTTTCGTAATTTACTTGCAACATGCTTTTCAATTCACTTTGAATATGCTTGAGAAAACATTTGATAATAATTATATTTATAAAAATGATGCATCTATTCCACCCAAAAATAATAAGAACACATATTTAATTAATCCATTAGATAGATCCTAAAAGAAAACAATTGTTCAATAGTGGTATGCAGTATAAATTAATGTTAATATATTACATTAACACATTTTTGATAATATTTCACAGCTTATTCTAATATTGTAAGTTATTAGTTTGTAAATAAAAATAAAAATCAAAAAATTTACACATTTTAACATTGTGAAATCACTTTTGTCTTTTGTATTTTGAAAACGCCATTTAATAAAAATTTACTTAGCTATATGCATTGCAATTTTATTCAACTTTTAACTTTTTTACTAGCTAGTAAGCCGTTTTACCATTTAATACACAGAGATATTAGTTTTTTTTTAAAGATCTGACTAGACATACTTTAGTCTGAGCTTAGTGTGTTATAAAATGTATGCACACACGTATAAACATACACAACGCATATAATTAGTAAAACAATAAAATGTACACTTGATTTCTAGTTATGTAATAGTTTTAAAATGAATGCCTATGATAAACTGGTCACTATGTTGTAACGTCCATAATGCATGCATAATATAAAATATATTATAAATGTGTAAGATTAATTAATTAGCTTGTCCAAGCGAACATAAGTTAGCATTTTTTTACAAATTATTTAAGCGCAATCCAAGCCGTCTATTTATTTTTAATTATATTTACAGATCTACTTAAATTAAAACCAGAATGGTTGAACAGTCAACATTTTAATTATAGCGCTCTTGTATTATTGGTTATCTTAGGTGTATATAATATTATGATCTATTACTTCGGAGGTACCCCACGGGGTAGGACTCTGCATCACTTCATGGCACGTAGTTCTCGATGAGCAAACTATTATAATGGAAGCTTAATGACATTTTGTGCTTGTTTAGTAACAAATTGAAGTGTATTGATGAAGATTTATACTTTAAAATAAACAGAGATTCAACAATTCAAGGGTTTTATTTCCATTACGTATACAGCCGATATTGTCCACCACGGAATATAAGCTTCCCCCATATTTCTCCACATATTCCTATCTTGTCTGTGTTGACTTCACGAGGTAGCGGCAAAAGTAGGTCTCAAAATTAACATGTCCAAAACTGTAGACCTACGAGTGTCCACAAATGACCACCCCAATCTTGTTCCACGGTGTCCCCCTAGTGACCACAACCAGCTTTTGCTACCTCAGTAGTATGATAGCAAGCTCGGGAGGTACAGAGGAAGATGTAGCCAGCAGACTCAACAAGGCAAGGGGAGCTTTCGCTGTGCTTCGCCCTATATGGCATTCCAGTATCGTTTCGAGAAAGCTCAAGCTCCAAATATTCAGCAGTACAGTTAAAAACGTACTGCTGTACAGATGTTAGACTTGGAAATCTACCGCGGACGTTATTGGAAAACTCCAGGTGTTTATAAATGGTGCCTTTGCTCAATATTCAAAATCTATTGGCCCCAAACAGTGTCAAATGCCGTTCTATGGACCATGGCAGGCGAAAAGCCAATTAGAAAAAAAGTCGCTAGACGCAAATGGCAGTGGATCGGTCACACTCTGAGAGGGAACCCAAACTGCATCGCTCGGGGTGCACTAGATTGGGGGGAAAGAGGAAGCGAGGCAAACCTAGAGCCACCTGGAGAAGAGCCCTGCAGGAAAAGGTTAAAGCAAGCAGCGGGCCTCACTTGGGATGATGTTAGGCATCAGGCATGCGACAAAGTCGGGTGGAGAAAGTTTCTTAAGGCCCTATGCACCACGGAGGTGACAGGACAAAAAGACGCCTTCTGCATCTAGTCACCTTTATTTCTATGACACAAAGTAAATATGAAAAAAGGCACTTTGATTTAACCCATTCATCACCACATGTTTGTTGAAACAGCGCGCTTTTTGGTTTGTTAATATTTTAAAATATTTATAGATGTCGTTGTGAGAAAATCGGAACTCATTTTGAAATTCATCATTCGAATATTGCGAAGGGCACACAGTTGCGCTTATGGCGATCGTCTACGTAGAGCGCACATGTGTGCTTATGGCGATCGTCGGGTTAACCATTTTATGGTTATTATAGTTATCTTTGCACCCAAGTTTCATAGGGCAATATGTAATAATATCATAATTAATTTAATGATTTCTATAGTGCCATTTTTATTAATTAAACATCTCAAGTGCGCTGGCAAAGGTAATGTAAGAAATTAGTTCTTATATTGCCCTGGTGAAACTTGGGTGCAAGCAAAACTAGTTAGCATCAAATATAATTCAATCAAATCACTTTATTTTCTCAAAAGACATCACAAACATACTTATAGTTTAAGGCATCTGTGTGAGAACAGGTAAAATATCAGGAACTCGCGAGAAATGCTTCGACTTTAGGAAGACAAGATACTCTCTAAAGTCAAGAATATTTAACGAATACTGAACGTACTTTCACTAATATGAAAGACACTTGATCTCCAAGTTCAGCAAACTGATTGCTTTTCCCACCGGATTGCTTATTTTGTTAAGTCAACTCTTTACATCGTAACAGAGCGAACCAAATCGATTTAAAGGGTAAAGCTATCATATAGGTTCTTGTGACAGTAGCTAATCTATCACCATTTTATTGTCACGGGAATTCTGCACCAGACCAAAGACAGTATGACAATCACACTGCAATCGCCGGTAATCAATCCCGGGACCTTTGGGGTGGCAGTCAAAGCACTTACCACACGGCCACGAAGGTTGTCGAATATTATATACATTTTGAGAAATTAAATACAATATATTATAACTAACTTACCATCACACCGTCTCTCCGTAAGGGTAGACAGAAAGAATGGACTGCCACACTTTTCTTTCCTGACATATTTCTCTCACTTTCTTAACATTAACACATTATGCACGCGCGTCGATTTCTCTGACTCCTCTAGTGGCCGACATTCAATATTTGATTTATTTGATCGTGCCACATTTTCCTCGGTCTTCCTCTATTTCTAGTTTCATTTACATCGTTAACATATACTTTTTTACCGTTCTTTCGATATGTCCAAACCATCTTAATGATCCTTTCATTATTATGTTCATAACACCATCATTCGCAATGCATTCACTTCTTATATTTTCATTCAACACTCTATCATACACAAATTATCTACACAGTCGTCTAAGAGATCACATTTCTACTTCATTTATTCTACCTTCATCCTTCTTTTGCCAGTTCCATGCTTCGCTCCCATACATAAGGGTCGGTACAAGAACACCATTGTGCACTGCCGTTTTAGCTTTTTTGGATACATTTTTGTTTGCGATGACAACTTTAAGTGCATCATTCACTTTGTTGCCTGCCACAACCCTTCTTTCAATACCCCTTTGTAAACATACTACCCAAATCCACGAACTCATCTAATTGCTCCAAATTTTCACCATTCACGCTAATGTTGCACACTGTCATGATTTCTTCTTTTTCAAAAATCATAACCTTGGACTTATTCACATTCATCATCAGATCATTTCGCATGCATACCTCATACATACTATTCAATAATAATAATGAAATTACCATTAAGTTTTGTAGACCATATTTCATCAAAATCGTGTAACCATGTGGCTTGGGAAACAAAACCCATATTTATTCTTCTATTTTTTTCATTTATGGGTCTTTTAAAAACACGTGTTTATCAGAAAACAAATTTGAATTGTTTTCACATTCACTAATGGATATATATATAATATTTAGTAATTTTTATCACCAAGTGTTTGCTGTCCCAGGAAAAAATTAAATCAAATGTCCACTATAATGTTTTCGTAGTCAATTTTTAATTTCTTTTTATACAAATTAGTTAACACGCAATCAAACTGTAATAATCTCCAAATTCAACTCCTTTCACAATAATTTTAGTTATGTAAGCCTTTACATATTTATTTGATAACTATTGTATTGTATTGTATTTGATAACTATTGTACTGTGATTGATACATAATACCAATTTGTATTTATTCATTGATGACAAGGCCAGTGATACAGTACACAAATAATTAAAGCACTTCTAATTACAACTTTTAAATGTGATAGATTTATTGAGATATGTACTTAAATATGAACTGAATCAATAAATAGGATACCGAGCAAAATTTACAAAAAATCTCTTTTTAAAAAATCCACATTCATAAATTCAAATAGCAATAGTATACTAATATTAAAACTTCTAGTTTTGGTCATGGATAATAATGAGGCCACACTGATTTAGATACGAGTTTGTTAATTGTTTATAAACATAATTATTAAATTGCGGTATGTATTTTTATTATTATTATTAACTATTTTGCCACACATTCAATATCATATCACACAAATTAATATGCAATAATAAGAAATTACTTTCGTATTAAATATAATATACATAGAGAATCAAAACCAGTTAGTGTTTGATATAAGTAATCAGTGATTAAAACATAGCAAAGGAATTATTGTCATTCAATAAATAAGAATTAGTTTGCTTCACATCGTGATTGAATGATTTTAAAATAACGCAGTGCTTTTTCAAAATTTCACATTGCGAAAATTATTAATGTGGCCTTTAGATAAAATTGTATAAACAGGTGTTTGATGCTTGCAGGTTTTTTTATTTATATAAATGTGTAGTACTTTAATAGTTGACTAGTTCATTACATCTTTGAATAAAAATAAACAAAAGAACAAATCATTTTTATTTCTGCATCTACTGTACAATAAATTAGTTGATATAGGAATATGTATTAGCATGACAAATTCACAGGGAATTTGTGTACAAAAAAAATGCAATATCCGTAATTGAAAGAATGTGCATGTAAAAAAAATGCGTAAATATATACGATAAGCTTTTGTGTGTCCTATATTAATATTAATTAATATAGCAATTAAAAAAATAATGCATTTCACTTTTAATTTGTTGGTAAATACGCAATTGAAATGTCACACATCTATCATAACAGGGAGTATTTGTGAGTATATTTATATTCCGCAGGGAGCGATATACGAGGAAAAAAATATACACACCCTGTAAACGGGTAAAACATCGAAAATAAATAATTCACATCCCCCTGTAGATAGCTGTATGCCAGTATTTGATTGCTTTTCAAATACTAGGTTAACTTTACTACGACCCATATCAACAAACATTGCAACGATTCCTAGATATCCTTAAAACACAAAAACAAATACTAGGTTTTAACTAGTTACACGAGCTGTTCTGTGCTGTTAGCGGAGAGTTCCAGCAGTCTCCACGCAGCCTTGGGGTTCAGCTCCATGGGATCTCGGCAGAGCACCCACACATAGGTCACCCTCATGACCTTCTCCGGACTGCCCTCGATAACATTATGCTTCGAGTCCCGCACGCACATTATTTGCTGGGATTGGAATGTTATGACCAGAACGGGTCCCTGGTCCATGACTTTGCCCATAACAAGATCTACGTTCTCTATATCCAATATTTTGGAATCTAAATAATAACCTAATTGTTTAGCCTGCTGCAGAGGAGTGGCAATCACACTGTATGCGCTCTCGTAGCACCAATCTTTTAAGATTTCCAAGTTCCCTTGCACCATGGCTTCTAAAATATTAGGAATAATATCGTTTTCGCAATCTTTGAGAAACTGCTTCGGTTCGAAAGAAGGATCAATTTTACAAATTTCTGTCATTGTTTCCGATAATTCTGTCTTCTGGAATAGATTCCCAAACATATCCCCGACTTTCTCAGTTAGAAGACGAGAGGCACGTATCACAGGGTTCTCTGATTCTTCATAACGTATTTTCCAATCGAGTACCTAAAAAATTTAAATAATTCTATATTTGAACTTGCATTTATAACTAACAAGCAAGAGATATAAAATCTCGATTGTTTTACTTACTTTATTTACATACTGATTATTATCCTTAAAGTTCTGCCACTGTTGGTAAAACTTGGAGTCTTTGTGTAGTTCTACCCCCGTGGCATCGGTGTTGGGTTGGACAATCTTCTCATCCATGAATGTGGATGTGTCCACACGCTTCCTTAACCGGACCGGAGATTCATATACTCTACCCTCTATACCCCGAGTGTTGATCTCACTTTTCACAGCATCAGTTGCCTAAAAATATATTTATTCATTTATTTTAAAACATTTTTATATTTAAAACAAGCAAAGATAGTATATAATGGAGTTCTAGTGCCAATCCTTGTACAGGAAATGAAACTTGGAGCTGGTAAAAGAAGGATGAAAATATGATAAATGCCATAGAAATGAGATCATTAAGAATGTGCATTTAAATGTAAGATAAGTAAGATGGAAGAAATGTAAGATGTAAGAAATGTAATGCAGATGATTGCATCCTCGTAGATGGTTTGGACATATGGAACAAATGGAGAGAATGGTTAAAAAACTGTATGCAAGCAGTGTGAATGTTAAATGAAGCCGAGGATGCCCGGGGAAAACATGGCATGACCAAATTAATAAATTACTAAAAGACGACCACATTCGATGTCCGTAAAATCAACAAGCGTACGTGTTAAGATGTACGTATGTCAGGAAAGAGCAGTGCGGTGGTTCGTCCTTTGTACCTATCTCCCCTTAAACTGCGTGATGGTTAGTTAGTTATAAAACATTAACAAATACTTTTTTTTTACTTAGTACACTTCATGATTATTCCTATTAAATGGTAAATGACCAAGTGAGATAATTTTATAGTAAACAGTATAATAAATAGATTAATAGAATAATAATATAGTAATAAACAAGAGTATTGAATTAAATTAATAGTCAGAACAAAGGGGTCAAAATTAAATTAAATAACATGAACTATAATACATTATTTTAATTTCAACGAGCTGACCCGGCGAACTTCATACCGCCTCAGAATCAATAAATGTTGTGTTAACTTATTAGTTGAATTAAATTCAGTTTTTTATTAAGTTAAAATGAATACTCAAAATAAATTAAGTTCAATAAAATTGCAAAAATCAAAATGAAAAGTATTTGAATTACATTGATATGAATATAATTCACATGGCAGCAAGGGATTTGCTTTATTGAAGCGAATCGAAATGGTTCGCGTAGCATTGTTGCATTACTTTCTGTTAAACTATTATATTTGCTGGATGGGATGCACTCGGGTCGATTTTTTCCGATGTTTTAATAGTTATTCTGCTATTCGGGACGGAGACAAATCCAACAAATCAAAGATCATCAAAAAGTACTGAGTTATAAATGGTGTAACCAACACGACTTGGTTTTATATATATAAATATTTGAATTACTTTCAAGTGATTACCAAAACAATTCTATAAAAAATTCGCATGTTTCTATTATTATTAGTTAGATAATATAATTTCAATCACTTTATAACTGAGTCGTCTAACATAAAAATTAAATTTTACTTATTTACCTTTGAAATTGTTTTGAATGCATCAGTTTTTCCTAATTTTTGACCTTGTTCAGAAATAGAGTCTGAAACTCCTTTCGCCGTTTTTCCAATTTCTTCCGTTATTTGTCCTATAAAAAAATATTGAAAATATGCCATTAATTTTGATAAAAATATAACAAAAATATCATGGATAAAACATTCAATAGCAAAAATAAGAGTTCCTAATATTTAACATGATCAGTATTCAAAATACAAAGGTAATATAAAAAAATTAGATCCATTTTTAATCTTATCAATTTTAATATGCTTGTACATTTTATATTTAACATTTGCACTCTAAACATTTTTTAATTTGTTGGTTATCAAAGTATAATAAAGGAGAATACAACACAGCATTACACCTTTTCACTGTGCCCATACAAAAACAAGTCGAGTTGAGGAGAAACATACCATGCTTCCCGAACAAGTCGAACTGCAAAGAAACATCCCACCCCATACTAGACATGTCAAGTGCAAAGCAAATATTAACTGATACAATGAAACACTTAAGTGGATATGAAATACAGTCATAACTCGGTCCACAAACTTAATTCGTTCTAAGACTCGGTTCGCAAATCGGAACAATCTCATTCACATGAAAATAAATAGAATTACTCAGAACTAGCCCCAGAATCAAGTTATTTTTACCGCGTTTTTATTGTTTTGTCAAACCAAACTGTATGGCAAGATTATAAGCATAAACACCAATATCTTAATAAAGATAGTTAGATTAGGCTTTCTTATACAACTCTCTCTTGCTCTTGTTATTTTTTTGGAAACCATATTGAGAGCTAATTTAGAGTAAAATATGAACAAAAACTCATTTAAATTCTAATTCAGTTTCTATATTTTTTTTTAAATATATTTAAATTTAATAGATCAATTTGGAAGAATGCATTGACCCAGGGACAAAAGTACAACCCTGAGGAGGCTGACATACTCTCAAATATTTGGAGTATATTTTTCTTGAATATTGTTTCATCAACGTGAAAAGTGCAGTTCTCTGAAATAAAGTTCAACACATTACTATAATACTGAAGTAAACAATGTTTAACCTCTCCGCTAGTGAGTTTTTTTTTTACTTAACTGAATCTGGGGAGTGAGTTCTCGTGGCAAATCGTTGTCACTCTATAAAAAATGTCAAATGACGTCACAGAGATTTTGTTGTTCGAATTTTCAGTTAGGTAATGTAGGGAACCACTTTAAATATTTGTAAAAGTACATGACAAAGTCCATAGATGTCAACAGTAAACATATATTTTATTTAAACCAGACTGCGCTTATAATATGAGCGCAGACGAGTCGGTGAGTCTATACTCATTTGAGACTTTTTTCAACTGGACGCGCCCGTGCGTCCATACTCAGGGAGAGGTTAAGCTAAGCTTAGAGAACGCACGACCGAGCATTCCATTTTGTTCCACCGAGGGGAGATTTGATTGTGAATGGAGTCATTCACTCTTTGAATCAAACATGACTGAACACCTAACATATCAAACCTCATAGATCAGAGAAATGACAAACCGAGGTTCATCCAAATATCAAAAGTGATTCTTTATACTGAAAAATAATATATAACGGAAAAATATTTAAAAATAACTAAACTCTAAATTATCTGACCTGCTTTCCTGGCGATTTCAGACTTCCCTGCTTCATCTATCACCTCTTGAACCTTCTCCTTCAACCCTTCCAACCTCTCTTTCAGAACTTCGCTCCCCTTGGAGGCCTCGGATTCTACAGTCTGGAACTTCTTCCTAGCCGCCTGCAACGCATCCGATTGTTCCAATTTGTCAGCTTCCTCGCGAAACTTCTTCAAATTTTCTTTCATCTCTTTATTTTTGGCAATGTCTTGTCGAACATTGTCAATAAACTGGGAGAAGAACCCCGCTCGTTTGTTCGTGGAATACTGAGTTGTCTGAAATTAAAATTTAAATAAAAATAGATCTAATATGAAAAGTAAACTAAAATATTACAATACTCCATATAATAAAATAACCCATTTGTTAATGTGAAGTCAAGATTTGGTTAAAGCACAAGATCAAATAATATTAAATGATCTCAATATAAATTTTAAAATAAAATAATGTGCTTGCAATAAAAAACTATTGATAAATTTTACACTATTATTCAAAAACTAAAAGGTATTAGAATACAGATTTTTGGCGAGATTACAAATTTCAACCAGCTCAATAATTCCCTACCTAGATCTAAGATAATAACTTAAATTGGGCAAAACGAAAATTACTTACAATGATTTTTGTAGATAACCTTGGTATAGGGGCAACATGGTGTGAAGGTAAACTGGAGGTAATCTTTCCAGATCCTTTAATTAAATGCCGACAGTGATGCTGAAATAAAATTTTAATCGTTAATGTACTATGAACTCATCTCTACCCTTGCATAACCTCATTCTTCCAAAATGACATGACGCAACACTCAAATTACACGCGACTAATGACCGTAATAAGTAAATTTAATAACTAATTTGAAAATAAAACGAACCATTTTTATAATTTAATTTAGATACATTAATGAAATATTTCATAAATCCTCCATAACAACACTGTCAAAAAAATTCATGCTCTCAGAACCGGCCTACGTGAATATTGCCAGTACAAGAAAAATTCCCCAAAAATGTTATAATCAAATCTACCTACGGGTAAGAGAAATAAATTGGGTATTTTAAACGGTGTTGAATCATAAACTTTAAAAGTTGGCATCATGAACCGGCAAAGGCGTTTGAAATATCGCTCCACCACAAAATGTTATATACCCCTTGGACAACAACATAAATTTTCTCCAAAGAGCCATAGCTGATAGAGAATTTAGGTCACGTAATTAGGGGAAAAAAATGATGCACCTGATCATTGAGGGCAAAATATAAAGTCGACGCGGTGTTAGCAGGAAGCAAATCTCCTTGCTCCGCAGCATAAGAAACTGAACTGGCTTGAGCTGTTTCTGAACTGCCAGGAACAGAGATGCCTACTCTCGGGTAACGACATGACACCAGAAGCAGAAGAAGATTTAAAAACGGATTATGTAAACAGTTTGGAAAAAAGAAAAAAATATTACAAGTATTGATAACAGTTATGAATACTTGTAATATTTTTTTATAGTTACTATCCTCATCAATACTTATATAATAATTATGTAATTGGATAAGTTGTTTTGATTAAATAAGCTAAAATCAATTTTTTGGTTATAATGTATTTTTTAAGCTGAACTGAAAATATACGTAGTAAATAATAATTAATAATTTGCTATACTGAAAAGGCCTAGCTAACTTAATTTGCTAACGTATACACATTAATGGAAAATTAATCAATCTTTTCAAATTTTACTAATAAGTCTCTAAATGGAATTAGTTTCCATACGGCAAGCAATATAATAAAAGTTACTTTTATTTGATGCGACACCTATGATTACCTGTGATAACCTAATATTTTTACCTGTATCGGTCGGTAAAACAGAAAGTGTTGCACCAATCTCGCATCTCTTTCTTCTCAGTATATTTCAAACGCTATATTTCACTCTCACTCGTTGAGTAAAAGCATAACAAATACCTTCACAGTCCCCCGGGCCTCCCGCCGCCGCCTCTGCAGCGGACAGTGAAGCAGTTGGGAACAGTTGAACAGTAACAGTTGACTGGAGGTAATTACAACAGGTGTGCGAACGCTCTCGCGGTGGAAGTATTCTGCTCGGTTGTTATCTCTGTGAATTACTCTACGTATGAAGTTATTGATGTGATAAAAGTTTTTGCAAGTGATTAGGGAAGTAGGATTTTCCGATATTCTAGCAGTCGCTTTCTGATGAGGACTACTAATGCAATGGAAGAGGTACGAAAAGTTTTTTTGTAACGTGCTAATTTCCAAGTGTACCATTGTTCAAACAGCATTCTCTGATCTACTTACCGTTCTGTCGGATTAAGATAATGATCTCAAATGTTTACGTTCTTTATTTGAATATCGCATTCAATTTTAAATTTGTTCTCTGTACATGTTTTCCGTCTTTTTATCATCCTTCTTTTGATTACAATTTTTCTCGAAATGTATTAATAAATAAACAAAAAAACAAGGGCAAAAGTTTCAACAGCTTGTTTTCATTTTGATTTCAGTCTACCATGAAGGACGACCCTCTGACTAGAATCCAACGAGAAATAATCGAAGTCACGGAGAGAGAGAATGAATTTAGAAAAGTTCACCCGACTTACACACGCAAAATGTCCGAGTCGGACATTGAGATTGAAACCAACGGCCACATGAACGGCGACGCGGAAGGGCCTCCGCCAAAAACCATCACACGCGCGCTGTCCACCTCCTACTTGCTCAACAGCCAGTCTCCTTCCATCAACGGATTCGCCACCAATGGCTTCACCAGACGATACACTCCGAACTCGGGACAAAAGGGAATCATGCAGAGGTTCATCGCCTCCAAAGGCAAGCTCAGCCTGTCACCCATAAACACAAATGGCAGTACACAACCTATGGCCACCCGCCAAGTGTACATCGCACCCCTCATCACTACCCCGCCTCTAATGTCCAAGCTCCCCGAAGAAAAGCGCATCAGAAAAGGTTTCGTCCCTGTTGAAGAGAAGATCCAGAAAGAACTGAAAGACTTGAAGGATAGAGAATTAGAATTGAAGAGATTACGTAAGAAGACCTCCACATACCAGTTAGACTTCTCGTCTCTAGACTTGAGCGATAAGGAATCAGACACGGAGTCCGAAGAAGATATTCCGATGCCTGGGAAACTCAAGGTGGCCAAGTCGATAGGGGAGTTGTACGAGGCCCTAGGAGATGCTAGATCACCCTCGCCGGCACACACCTCAGGCCCGGACTCTTACGGCTCTCTAAAGCCAGCCAAGTCGCTGGCTGAGCTGTGCGAGCTGGGCCCGGACGAGTGCCTGACGCCGAGCTCCACCAAGCTGATCGCGCAGTGGGAGAACCTCATCCAGAAGAAACAAGAGTCCGGAGCTGCCTGAGGGCGCCCGGAGAGTCCAAAACTATTCCAAAGCTTTACCTAGTTCTATAGAGTTTATTTCTTTCCACACATCATAAAAGTGATTAAAAAATTAAACATAGTTTACAATATGTGTTTTGGTTAACAAGCAGTTATACTAATCAAAGTAATGACAGAAAGAGCGCAATACACTAAATCTGTGCACCATAATGTTTCACTTGAACATTCCTTACTCTTTATCTTTTTTGTGCGTTTGAAACTTTCTAATGTTCGTGTGAATTACCTATGTATGTATGTATGTATTATATTATTATAATTATTATTTTCTACCATCACCATCTTTAGAAATTTAGGCTACATGAAGTTGTTTTTATTTGTTTCTTATTTTTAAGGAAAATATTAATATATTCTTATATTCAACCTATCTCCGATATTCGGTTAATATTAATAATTTTAATTAAGGGTCATGAAATTTGCCATTTTAAATGAATTTACGTATGAACGCTGAGAAACAGGAAGCTGTTTTACAAATATTTTATCTAATCAATCAACTAATTGTAAGAAATAATGATAAAAGTGTAGTTGGCAGAAATATATACAATCTTAAACAAATTTTAAGTAGGTAGATAAATTTTGTTTTTTTTTTAAATAAAGAACACTGAAGGTATAGGTTAGTCACATTGTCGTGTGAAATTTTCATTTAATCTTCACATTCGTGTCTAATAAAATACTAATACTGTTATTATTTACTAACGTCATTACTCCACTTATTGCATTGTTTTACAATAAAAGATCGTATTTTTTTTTAGAATAGTTTAATTTCACATTTCTTTGCACTTAATTAAATATGACAAAAATATGAGAGATTACTTTGTATAAACAAATTAAGACGATAATAATTAATTCGCGATTTTTTCCACCGCATGCCTTGATGGTATTAGCGTATGAAATGACATTCTCTTGTTATATCGCATCTTGTTCTCGAAATCTCGTTCCTTCCGCTTCGTCCAGAAATCCAACTGGCCGGACTTGTCCGACGGTTGGCCGTGGAGTTTCGTTAGACCTTTTAAACAGTTAAACGTTCAAGGTTCTCTCGTAAATGAATGTAGACATAAACTTTCCCTGCATGACTGTACGCTATATGACTATACACATACTATAATGCACCTACATGTAAACTCGCCTGAAAGAACCAGTTGAAAATTAGGCCAATATAAAAAATGTCGTGTTGCTGAGGTTAAATATTTTTGTAAGTTATTTATTATACTTTAAGAATAAACTTTGTACATTGTTTTTTTCGCTGTTTTATTCAATCTACCTCCGTGAGCCTTAGTGATAACAGCAGATATGGAGAGATAACGCATTTTCCTCTTTTCCAATATGACACTGAATAATACGGCAGATAACTAATCTGGTTTATTATTTGCACGCCTTTTACCCTGCGTATAAAATATCGGATGTTTCAGGTACTATAATAATAGACGTGGACATTATTAAGTGACGCATAATATAATATGAATCAGATTCCTGAAAAAGTGTTCACTGTTGCTTAAGCAATAGTATACTGTCTGAATGCATTTTTTATTTCGCGTTGCTAGATTAATGCCGCAGCAACGCGAAATATAAAATATTAATTAAAAAAAACAGGTCGTTTTAACCCAATTAATGTATACAATTTGTTTTTAGCTTCTTCTACTTCCTCAGCCTATTTCCGTCCACTTCTGGACAAAGGCCTCCTCCATTCGCTTCCATGTCACTCTGTCTTGTGCAGACTGCATCCAGGTTATTCCGACGTGTCTGTTCAGGTCATCCTTCCACCGTAGTTGCGGTCGCCCTGCACTTCTCTTTGCCGTCCACGGTCTCCAAGTCAGCAGTATTCTTGTCCACTTTTCATCTGAGCTTCTGGCTACGTGACCTGCCCATTGCCATTTTAGAGTCGCCACCCGGTGGATGATGTCAGTGACCTTTGTTTTTTCTCTCACCGTATCGTTTCTGACTCTGTCTCTCTGTTTTTAGCTATAATATTGATTCTCATGACATGTGATAGGTAGCTAATCTATCGCCATTTTACTGTCACGTGAATTCTGCACCAGACCAAAGGCATTGTAACAATCTCACTGCCATCGCCGAGAATCGAACCTCTGACCTTCGGTATGTCAGTCAGAGCTCTTACCACTCTGCCATGAAGGTCATCGTTGGTATTATTGTGACTAGAATACTTTTTTTTATTAATAAATATTTAAAATTAAATCAACGAATTGTATATTCACCATGGAATTGTAATTACACTTGAAGCCAATTGGTTTTGCTTGTACCCAAGCTTCGTCAGGGCAATATAAGAATTATCAGTCCTTATTTTGCCTTAACGAAGTTAATATTCAATGTGTTGATTTCATTTTATATATTTATCAATTTTAAATGTTCAACCACAAAGTGAGTGTGACATATGAAAAAAAAAACATATCTATTATTTTTTCTAAATGAAATCCGTAAATATTAATGGTTTATTGATCATTTTATAATGCTCAACCTATGCGAAACATGTCATTCCCATTATATACAATAAAACTTATATAAAGGATGTCTTCATCAATATGAAAATCTAGAACTACATTTTAATAACCCAATAAATCTCTTTTTTATATCTACGAGTATTTATAGATCGTGTTGACAATTTAACACATTGTATGCGAGTGTTGGAGAATATATGAAGAATGTAGGCAATATGTTTATCATTCAAATTTAGAATACATTTTTCAGATGTATTTTTTTTGCACGTGAAAAATAAAATTATAAATAAGTGGTTTTTCAGTTTCAGTTCCAACACAATGACCAATTGCAAACACGTGAATTTAAATAATAACAAAATAATTTTACATTTTCAGCAATTTGCAATATTTTATTACTTATACAGGGGAAACACGTCATTCCCATAAACAATAATATAACTTATATTTTCATTTGTATTAACTATTTAATATCGAGTTTTACATATTTTTTCAAGAAACAATAAAAAACATTTTATTTATTTGAAAAATAACGCTATGATGCGTTTATAAAATGAAGATAATTAGACTTAAATAACACTACAAACCAAACAAGAAGGTTATTTATAATCATATTTTGTAAAAATAAAAATATGATTAAATCAAATCAGTTTATTTTCTCAAAAATATTACAAACAACAATTATCGTTTAAGGCATATATTGAGAACAGGTAAAATAAAATTAATATATAATATTAGGAATACTTGAGAGATGGTTCGACATTCGGTATACAAGATACTCTCCAAAGTTAAATCGTAAAAAATACCTAAATCAAAAAATTACTAAGATTTTGTTCAACACATTTTAAAACGGATAGCTACCTCATTTTACAATATAAAATTATGTATGTTTTTGTAGCATAAATTTTATGTTTCTCGCGCGCTATCGACATCAAACAAAAAATCTATTTAAATATTTCCTGCATAATAAAATACTCGTATGTTAAATTTACACCTGCATATAATGAACATATCGGTTGTTTAATGTTGTATTTTTTTAAAATATATATAAATGTTGTCTTTTCTCCAATTCTACAAGTATATTCTTCTTCTCTCTGGCTCTACAGTCCTGGATGGACCTCGGCCGCCTCCAAAAGTTTCTCCAGGCGTCTATCCTGAGCTCTCAACTTGCACTCCTCAGGTCTTACTCCCAACAATTGCAGGTCATTCGGTACATCGTCAAGCCAACGAAGCGGCGCGCGGTCTTCCCACGCTGCGTTTTCCCTCCGGTTTTATAAATATCAACTTTACGGGTGTTGACAGCTCCTCCATTCAAATTCTACAAGTACATAATTTATTATTTCTAAACATTCATTAATTAATTTATGATGTGACATTTTTGAATAAACGCATTATTTTGTTTCAATATATCAACCGGTTTTGCTATCACCGGAACTTTAGAGTGGGGGGGGGGGGGTAATATGACAAACAGGAACTTTGGCAAGGTTTTATTACAATGATAATTCGCCGTCGCAAGCGAAACCGGTTGGAAGTTCAACAAATAAGTGTTAAATCAAAATATATAACTGTATTTTTCTATCAAATGAATTTAATTATCATATTCATTTGAATTTAACGGTCATAATCATATGAATTTAACTGTCATAATCATATGAATTTAATTTTCATAATCATATGAATTTAATTGTTATAATCATATGAATTTGATTGTTTTATCATATGAATTTAATTATCATAATCACATGAATTTAATTATTATAATCATATGAATTTAATTGTCATAATCATATGAATTTAATTGTCATAATCGCATAAATTCAATAGTCATAATCATATGAATTTAACTGTCATAATCATATGAATTTAATTTTCATAATCATATGAATTTAATTGCTATAATCATATGAATTTAATTGTCATAATCATGTGAATTTGATTGTTTTATCATATGAATTTAATTATCATGATCACATGAATTTAATTATTATAATCATATGAATTTGTCATAATCGCATAAATTCAATAGTCATCATCATATGAATTTAATTGAGTTTTCCCATCTGAATTTACTTATTATTTCAGTGTTTCAAATGTTGTTACAGAGAAGTTTGGTATTTGAAAACACGTTTCAATTGTTACCTTATGCTAAAATATATTTAATTCGAAGAATGCTTGTAGTTTTTCACACTTTTGTGAGTTTTCCGCATGATGTTACTCACTTCCTACGTTCATTTGCTCATCCAACTCGTGAATTGTGGGGTAATACCCGCCGACAGGCACTTCCAAACCAGATTCCGAACAGTTCGCGGATTTCCATAATCAAATGACTTTCACATTTGCAGTCAAACTTCTTTTGATTTTAATGCCTAATGACTTCAGAAATAAAATTGAGATTAAGAGTGGAAAACGAATTCGCCATACTACGGGCAAATTATTGATTGGCGGACGTTTATATTGGCCAATAATTTGTCTGTGAAATGCATTTAAATTGTGAAAACGTCTGTTCATTCGGACATCATAAGACGCTGCTGCTAATCGATTGTTGGCGAAAAAATAATAATAACTGTTATTATTATAACATTCAGCACATTAAGAAAAAGATAAATCTCTCCACAGTCGCTGCCGAAACCATATTAAATCGCAGTTACTCTCATTCGAACGATAATTATATTTTGTTTTTAACTCTTTCTTATTAAAAATTCGTAGCTCGAACTAAATAAAAAATATTCGATAATATAATTTAAAAAAAGGAATTTGAGTATTATATTTCCGATGCAAATTTTATGCTAATACACGACGGGAAGAAATCAATTATTTTTTGAATATTTTTTTAAATCATTGTATTATTACAAACAATTCGGGCCACAGACGCCGTTTACAGTGTCGAATTTTAAACTAAAATAAATGAATACGTTAAAATTTCTACGCTGAAGAAGGGCGTCTGTAGTCCGAAACATTTTTGTGAAAAATGCAAAAAAGCGTTGAGAAAAAAAAATCAAAAATTATGCGAATCCACAATACAGAGCGAAAATGAAATAAATAAATGATCTTTTTTTTAATATTCTTTTAATGAATTTTCATAATACACTTAATTAATTTTTCATTTGAAAAAAATACTATAATGTAAAACATAGTATTGAAATTTTCTGCTGTATATTATTGTAATTTATCTCGACCGGTTTCGATAATAATAAATAAAACTGTTCTCACATTGAAACGCTTTTTATTATTTTACACAATTCTCACAGAAAGCTGACAAAATAATAATGAAAGTATGATACATTTAAAAGAGATCTCTAAGATGGTTTGGACACGTTGAATAAATAGACAAAAAATGGTTGAACACAAACAGTGGAAAAAGAAGCCGAGAACGACCGAGAAAAGCATGACATGACAAAATTAATAAATTATTAAAATACGACCACATTCGAAATTGGAAAAATCAACCAGCTTACATTTTACGATGTACGAATGGAGAGGAAACTAGAGAGGTATGTCAGGACAGAGCAGTATGCCAGTCCATCCTCTCTGGCCACTCCTCCACGGAGACGGCGTGATGGTTAATTAGTTAGTTAGTTTCAAATAGAAATACTTTGAGATAATCAAAATGCACTTAAGTAAAACGTGCTACATTTGATTCATACGAACAACCAATAAAAGGAAAAAACATTTTAGTTAAAAATTAGTAACTTATAACAACTTGAACTAACGAATATAATCTGTACTGTGAAAGGTTGCGTGATTATTCGGGTAAAAATAACCATCGAAGTAATCAAAAAGTCGTCATTAGTTATTGAATTGAGATAAATGATAATTTCACAGACGATAATGTGATTTGTATCTTGTACTTTTACTTCCGTAAATTTCGTAGAATTTTCTGTCGGACAAAAGAAAGTAAATTCCTGGAATAACGTAATATTAATACATACCATCACATTTCAAAATTGTATTGTTGTGTGGCTTGTTCTTCATTTGGAATTCAAGGTTCTATTCTCGGGCTTCAATAGGAACAAAAACATTTGTAATATACAATAATATAATGATAATTCTACTATCCTGAAGGAAATCGTGTTGAAACCGGTATTCAGAAGTCTCAGTCGTTAAATAAAAACTAACTAACTAACTAACCATCACGCCGTCTCCCCGAAGGTGTAGGCAGAAAGAATGGACTGCCACACTTTTCTTTCCTGACATATTTCTCTCGCTTCCTCAACATTCATACATCGTGTCTCCTCACATGGCCGACATTCAATATTTTGTATTTTTTTTATATTTTTTCAATGTTTTCCTTTATTTCTGGTTCCATTTACATCATCAACATTTAATTTTTTTACCATTCTTTCTTCATTCATTCTTTCCATATGTCCAAACCATCTTAATGATCCTTTCATTATTTTGTTTATGACACCATCATTCGCACCGCATTCACTTCTTATATTTTCATTCGACAATATCCACACATTCGTCTAAGAGATCTCATTTCTACTGCATTCATTCTTCTTTCATCCTTCTTTTGCCAGTTCCATGCTTCGCTTCCATACATAAGGGTCGGTAGAAGAACACCATTGTTATATAAAATTAAATGTAATAAAACAATGTTTTTTAAGAGCTACTTTTATGTTTTATTCGACAGCGACCGGTTTCGCCAGGCTCGCAGTCGAAATAAAAAACGAACTAAAGTGGAAGTAGTTATTAAATAACATAACTTTATTTAATTATTCTTTAAAATGAAATTCCAACAAGAGATTTCAGTATAATATCTTTGAAACAAATATAAACATCTGCCAAAAGCATCGGTTTCGCCAGGCTCGCTGGCATCGACAGACAAGTCGCCTGGCCGACTGGACGACAGACTGGTCACATTCCAGCGAACCTGACGAAACCGGTCGCTGTCGAAATAAAGACAAAAGTGGAAATAGTTTAAAAAAACATCGTTTTATTTAATTATTATTGAATATGAACTTCCATCAAGAGATTTCAGTAAAATCATTTGATTATGCCAAAAAATGTTTATGAATTTATTTTATTTTTGGTGGCGATGAGGTTCGCAACCCATCACACCGCGTCTCCCGCCGGGCGAAAAGAGAAGGATGGAGTGCCGCATCGGTTAAAATGTGACAGTCCATTCTTTCTGCCTACCCTTGCGGGGAGACGGCGTGATGGTTAGTTAGTTATGTTTATATTTTTACTTAAAGCTATCTACGTATACCACAAGTATAATATATAAACATTTGAATTTTTATACATTTTTAAACATTATTTTTCTTCTTTTTGGGTCATATCAGGTTTTCCCGGTGTTGGCCAATACTTTTGCAAAGGCTTCTTAGTCTTGCTCCGACCGGAATAAATCTTCTACCTTATTATGTCTTCGACCAGGACCGTTAAATTGTTTATTCAAGAAAATAATATTTTGAAAGTTATCTTTACTATTTATTTATTTCAATTTATACGCAACGGCCGCTCCCTTGACAACCTCAACGTCTTCATTTACCTCTAGACCCGCTACCGTCCCCATGGAAGGCTCCAGCGCCCCCTGAGAGGCGGTTCCGTCCCCGTTTTGAATATATGACCTAGACTAAGAGGAAGAAGAAGAAAGGTAAAACGATATTAAAAAGAATAACCCATTTTTCGAGAATTAAAAAAAAAACAGAAACGGAAATACCTGTAACAGGATGTTATATCTCGACCAAAAGTGTTTCACTCATCACATCAAAATTCAATTTACGCCTCAAAAATAAAGGTACATTAGTAATGGAATAGCATAAAAAGCATGTGAGATGTGTAAGGTTTTTTTTGATACCTACATAGGTTTATTTTATTGTTCGTTTTTTGAAATGCAGCACATAATTAGGGACTTGGAGAATTTTATTCAGGGCCTCACACTTATTCCGGTACGGTTTGTCTCCTGTGTGTATTATTATTTTTAACTTTTCGACCAAACACCGAAGAAGTAACTCACATAAAATAATTTTCAGCAAAATAATGAAATCGGAAGAAAAAATTATACATAATAGTAAAAGAAGTAAAAAGAGGGTAAAGAGGTTAAGGGCAAAGGGTATAAATGTTTGTAATGTCTTTTGAGAAAATAAACTGATTTGATTTGATTTGATAAACGAAGGTACCTACACGTGTGACGTTATTATAACTATGGCGCCCCTAAAAACGTCATTAACTCGACTAAACCTTCCACCCCAATGACAAAAGATGAAGAGAGATATAGTTATTTTTATGATCCATACAAAACGACCTTCGTGGCTGAGTGGTAAGAACTCTGACTTCCATTCCGAAGGTTCCGGGTTCGATCCCCGGCAGTGTGATTGTCACACTGTCATTGGTCTGGTATAGAATTCTCGTGGCAATAAAATGGCGATAGATTGGCTACCTGTCACATATCATAAGAATCAATATAATAGCTAAAATTGGGTTCAAACGACTTGTTGTATGCAAAAAAATAAAAAAATAAAAAATAATAATAAAATAAAAAAAAATAATAATAATAAAAAAATAAAAAATAAAACTAATAATAAAAAATAATAAAAACTAGTTTACTGTTGACACGGCGAAGAAGAAGATGGTTAGAAATTAATTATTCGTAGATTCATTTCGAAAATACGTTTTTAGAAGTTTTTTTTTTTTTTTTAAAGTCTAATACCAAAGATTTCAATCAATGATATTAGAATTTATTTTACAATCTTCAATATGAGCAGAAAATAGCTCATTATTATGAAGAAGGAATCTGGTCGTGTCCAGGCTCGAACCCATGTCCTCTGGATCAGAAGCCAAGATCGAATAGTATGAATATACTAAAATATCTAATTTGGTATACCCCCATCATCGAGATAGCGATATAAACATACTTTAGAGATCTTAAATTATTAAAACAACTGTTGTATTTTTACCATGATGGATATTTGTAGTGCAGTTATCTCTAGATGTCTAAGGGTCTGGAACAATAAGCATATGCTAATAGAAAGCAAATCAGGCCCATAATGACATACGGAATCGAAGCAAGAGCAGACACTGTCAGTACCAAACATCTCTTAAGGGTATTGTGGGGAGGAGATAGGATACCCAATGAAGAAATTCGCAAATCCTGCAAAAATTGAAGATATAGTGAATGAGAGAGAGAATTGATCCAGCAAGAATTCCTAATATCGTGATGCACGAGACTCCAGAGGGCCGTCGACCACCAGAACGACCATCAAAGAAATGGTCGTCTTCATCACAGGAACAAAGTTGATATCCTGCATAAACAGATCGTAAGATCTACAATCAGTAGAAGAAGAGAACATATTTGTATATTTTTTACGCCTTAACATTAAAATAAACTTATATATTACATATATGCAATTGAAAAACTGCAAAATCTAATAATATTTGATACGCATTGTTCGAAAAACTATACCTTTATAATTATGAATCCCAATTCAATATGGAAGTTACCAATTAGATACTAGTTAAAATACCGAGTTACGGTATTGTTGTTTGGTGCAATATCTATACATTTAAATGTGTGCGCGTGTATGTTTTATAATACAGACGTACATGGCTAGTCGACATAATGGTCATTCGGTGACCATTAAAATTGGATTAACTTTTTTAAATGTGAAATCCTCTTACGTTAAAAGAAACGTACCTACGTGAAATCGTGATGCGCTCATAATGAGTTTCACGTATTGTCTCATCACCATTATATTATAAATGTCGCTAAAATTACAATACGTAGAGAGTATGCCTTTCGCCATAGCGAATAATAATATGAAAACTAATCATATTTGGACAATAGTTTAAATAGAATTAGTTTCTAGTATTTATATTTGTTTATTGTAATTTATTGTTTCTTGTTTATTATAAGAAGTGAGTGCGTTGCAAATGATGGCGTTATGAACAAAATAATGAAAGAGTCATTAAGATGGTTTGGACATATGGAAAGAATGAATGGGGAAAGAATGGAAAATATATATATATATGTTAACGATGTAAATGGAACTGAGGAAGGAATTGAGGAAGCTAGAGAAGTATGTCAGAAAAGATAAGTGTATATAACAAACAGAAATTAAAACACGTATGACCAGGCATTTGATAATTCCCTGTTTTGGCTTAAGAATCAACTCTTTCAATCAACGTAAAACTATAAAAATAAATATAAAAATAAAAAATCATACTCGTATTACTTAATTTTTACGATTTATTCATGAATTAAAACATTGTTTTTTTCACTTATGAGTTTATTTTTCTCGAAATGTTTCGAAGGCTTACACCTTCATCGTCGGGAGTCAGTATATATCGTTCTCCCGATGATGAAGCCTTCGAAACATGTCGAGAAAAAAAACGAAAAAGAGGAAAAAAACAGTATTTTTATTCATAATAAATCGTCATTACGGAATTGCAGTGTTAACGCCATTAGATTATATAAGATTAAAAAAACTATATTTTTACGTATAACATTAGACGATATTCAATAAAAAATACATTGTTTTCGTCCCATAAACTTTTAATCTCACGTGACTGCGAACACAAAACTGAATTGTGTGCTGTTTAAACTAAATAAATATAAGGTTTGTAAAACTATAATAAGCGTGAAAGTATAAAATGAAAAATACAATGTAAACCGTATTAGGAATATAAAAAAAACGCCTTTCAATAATGACTCGTGACTAACATGAATCCTAAAAATAATTCCCATAGCATTTTTTGTATATTATAACATATGTCAAAACTGACCATATTTGTAAGCAATTTTATAATATTTTAAATATTTATATAATATCACTGTTGAAGGGCTGGCCATATTCGTTTAATGCCATTTTAGATACAATTCTAAATACTATATATTTTTTAACTAGCTAAATTAACCATCACGCCGTCTCTACGCAGGGGTAGGCAGAGAGAATGGTTTTATTGTCTTTCAAAATCTTGTTTCAATCAACAAAAATAAAAAAATTATCAAAAAATATATGAGTACGGAACAGTACGGAACAGTAAAAAATGTGAAATATTCTGCAAAATAAAAATAGCATCGATAATTTCATATCATTCCTGAATGAAGGTAAAACCTTCGTAACATGTCGAGAAAAATAAACTCAAAAGTGAAGAAAACAGTGTTTCAATCAACAAAAATAAAAATAAATATCAGTACGGAACAGTATAGAACAGACACTGTCAGAACCAAACATCTCCTAAGAGTAGCAGAAATTAAAACTTCCGTCCTATCGTGGGTACCCTTAGAGATAGGATACCCAACGAAGAGATTAGCAGATTCTGCAAAATTTATGACATAGTGAGATGTGGTAGGCAGAGAAGACGATTCTGGAGGGTCTACATCGAGAGGATGGATCTAGCTAGGATTTCTAAGATCGTAATGCACGAGACTTCAGAGGATCATCAACCACCAGGACGACCTCCAAAAAGATGAAGAAAAAGCTGGACGTCTTCATCACAGGAAGAAATTTGATATCTTGTTTAAATAGATTGCAAGATCTACAATAAGGGGAAGAAAAATAAGAAGAATTTAATATTCGTAACAATACTTCTCCGTTGTTCGTCTCCTCGTAACGAAGGTTAGGTGAACAAGTATAATGTTTCGAATAATAAATAAGTATTGCCAGCTGAAAAAACACGCGCTGAAAATTTACCTATTTTCAAATTTGCTCGATGATTAAGACGGCAAATAAATTCATAGTACAAAAAACATGTTTGACTCAATGCCTACAATTGTAAGGTAAGTAAACAAACATATGTTTGTTGGGTGTTTTAAAATTGTAATGATTCAACACCACATTCGAAAATTAAAAATTACGTATTCATTCATTAAACTTTTTGGTATCAGACATTTGGTTGGTGATCGAGAGTATGAGAAGCCTGGTTCCAGAAAACATAACCTTTATCATTTTTTATAATATTGCGTTAATTCTTTAAAATTAATTTGTCTATCATAAAAAAAAATTCCAGTTGCAACCCGTGAAATATTCAGAGAAGTAAAGATCTTCTACCCTTTAATAACTTAGTTTGCATATACCTTCTTCACCATTCTCTCTTCACTCATTATTTCCATGTCTCCAAACCATCAACGCCCCTTTGATTATTTTGTTAATAACACTTTCATTCGCACCGCATTCACTTCTTATAATTGCATTCGACACTCTAGCGTATACCGATTTACCACACATTCGTCTTAGATATCTCATTTCTACTGTTTTTATTCTACTTTCATCATTCTTTTGACAGTTTCATGCTTCAGTTCCATACGTAAGGAACGGAGCTAGAAATAAAGGAAGGCCGAAGAAAACATGACACCATCAAATCAATCAAATATTGAATGTCGGTCACGTGAAGAGTCGGATAAATCGACGCGCGTGCATGACACGATGTATTGATGTTGAGGAAGCGAGAGAAATATGTCAGGAAAGAAAAGTGTGGCAGTCCATTCTTTCTGCCTACCCCTTCGGTGAGACGGCGTGATGGTTAGTTAGTTAGTTAGTTATTATCTAAAATAAGTTTTTCTTCTATGGCACTAGGAAAAATTGAATAAATTATACCATATGTGGCATAACTGTATGTGAGATTGTATAAATGCACATATTCAAAAATGCTACTATTACAGATTTTACATAGATTCGAGATTGGTTAATTTGGCCTTTAGCTTCTTTTCTTATGGAAATTCTTGTTCACACAAACAGCTCGGGCGTACAGAAAGGGGCACATACCAAAGCATATTTTTTATTGTGGAGAGTCCGCGTTATGAATGACTTGACCTACTACTTCTTGCGACGAACGGTATCCCTGCTCTTTGTTTTAACAATGTGTGAGAAGAAAAGATCACATTCTTTGTCCAGGTGTACGTACGCGTCCACCGCGCACAGCCCAGTGTCTCAAACTTTTAATCACACCAGTGATCTCCATGCATATACAGGATTCCTCTCAAATATGTGTGAAAGAGAAACAAGCATGATTAGGTAATCAAAAATTTGACACATACCTGTCTTCAATATTTATTAACACCGCAACTACAGCGTGAATTCGAATAATATGTAAAAACGAAACGGAGGCGTTTTAAATGTCAAAACCAAAAAGTATTTTATATGAATTTTAATAAATTACAATTTATTCAATTATATATTTTGAATATCATTATTTTAATGTGTTTGCCATCTGTTATTTTTTAAATAATAGATGACATATCTAAATTTTGATACGAAGCCATTACTTGGTGGTTTGACACAATTCACAATTCCTCAAACTGAGGAGGGAAGGATTATTGTCAACACATTTTTTCAAACTGATTCGGGACTCTATTGAGAACCCCTATGTTCTGGAGCAAATATATATTTTTGGTCCTGATAATTACCTGCGACAGCGCCGACATCAATTGTTCTTTGCTCTGTCACGCAGAACCAACCTGCCTTTGGTGATGCCAGTAGGAAGAGCAATTCGGACGTTGAATCCAATCGTCTCGGATTTGGACATTTTCAGTGTCAGCAAGGCAGTATTTATAAAAAAAATATTACAAATTCTGGAAAGAGTATTGCCTCACTGACGTCGACATATTTGGGTTCCTTCTGATATGTATGATTTTTTGGTTTCATGTTGTTTTATCTTATCTTTGTAACACCGTTTTTAGTTTGTTATGTCTCATTTGTGTATTATGTATAAATAAAATAAACTAAAAAATATATTCAAAATCATATTATAATAAACATGTTTTCACTTAGTATAAACCACTTTATTGAGTTAGTAGCGCCAACCGGTTTCACTCTGTAGCGAGGTTTCTTAGGGCTATACAGTTTGTGTATAGCCCTGAGGAAGTTCGCTACAGAGTGAAACCGGTTCTACTTACTCAATAAAATGATTTATACTAAGTGAAAAAGTGTTAAATTTTATTTATTAACGTTGGTTGTTAAAATTCATTGATAATTATTAATTTAAATAATAAATTTTAACAATTATTAAATATCATATTAAGTAAAACAAATAATAACTATTTCCCGGTGAAAAAACAATAATCAAATTTTCCCTGTTTCTAGAAGTGGACACAGAAAATCTTTTGCCGGTTATCATTTTTTTTAAATTAAAAAATGCATTATCGTAAAATGATAATTTTAATTTAAACTATGATTAAAAAGTAATCCCTGACAATGACATTCACGGTATTAAACTTTAAAAGCTTAGTCAAATTTAATAGCCAGAAGTAATTTTAGTTATAGCTACTGGAATCACCTATCATCCGCTTTCACATACATTTGGGATAGCCCTGTATACTCGTATGTATCCCGCGTTCATGAAGTTAATAGGATTCTATTGTACTTAAATATTCGACGGATGTATATCACTAAAAGCCTGTCAAAAAACGAAAACTCACGCTAAGTATCTATAAAAAAATATACTTAAATCATTAGTACAATCAATCTGAATATAAAATCTTGACCAAAATTGTATAGCTTCAGAGTTAACATACACCTATGTATGTAGATAATAAAAAATCGTTTTAACCCTTTTTGTGCAGCTGACTACATCAGCAGTCCAAACAAATATTCTCAAACTGGAAATGACTACATTTGCAGCTGAAATATATACTAACTAACTAACTAACCATCACGCCGTCTGTGTGATGGGTTGCGAACCTCATCGCCACCAATAGGCATCTCCCACGCACACTTCGATCGTCCAACATCCACAAAATAAATCTAAAACAAATCATATAAAATACAATGATATAAAATAAAAATATTTAATACATAATGTTCATTTTAGATGGTGCACTTGTTGACATGGACGATCCGGACTTTTCTGTTTATTTAATTTATGTTACATGCATCCACCGTTTTTTTTAATTAACTGTAATTAGGCACTTAAGGCAATCTAACACCAGTAAGAACATTAAAATAATATTGAAGAAATTATTCAAATTGTCATTGGAACAAACGAAAATTTTATTTTTACACCTGTCAAAATTCTTTATATATACAAAAAAACTTGTATAATTTTAACGTCAAAACCGCACAAACGTATTTAGTGTCACAATTAACTATTACAAAGTGCGGCAACAATCAAATTGGCCAAAATAATTCACTTTTACATGAAATATTTCCAAATTTACGGGAGCACCACATGAACCAAACCAAATTTTCAAAATCAGAACCAGTATCTCCCAGTAATCAGTATGTTTTAATACTACTTAATATATCTTTATTCTACCAGTGACAATATTTGGATTAGGGATTGTGTCTATTATACAAAAAAACAGTCAAAGCTTCAGTATACGCAACGATCCGTGAAAAGACAGATGCTCGGTGAGTCTAAGAAACCGATTAAAAATGAAGAAATAAAACGTTGAATCGGAGTTGTCGACAATATGGATCGTACAGCTATATTAAAGTAGCAATAGGCAGGACACAAAGCGAGACAATATAACAATAGGTGGACACCCAGATTAATCAAATCAAGACCATGGGAAAACAAAAAAATATGTCGGAAGGCCCCAGTAGAGATGGGCCGACGATGTAGTCTCAAAAGCTTATAAATAGTAGGTGAAAAAGGTGAACAACAGGAAGGAGTGAAAAACTTTGGTTAAGGTCTATATCCAGCAATATCGAGATCAATGCTGAGAAGGAAGACCAAAAATACCCCCAAATGATGACTTCACAATTTTGGTAGTGTGCAATATTTGTTTCGGAGTACCTACGTATAAATTTGGATCGCCGGCATAGATGCATATGTCCCCGATAGATACATATATCCGACAGCGACAGCACAGATTTTTTTACCTACCGGCCGCCAGAACCAATCTGCCTCTGGTGACACCGGTGGGAAAAGCAAATAGTCTGCTGAACGCGGTCTCCTCGGAGATCGACGTATTTCATATTAGTGAAGGTACGTTCAGGGGACAAATACTCTTGACATAAGAAAGTATCTTGTCTTCCTAATGTCGAACCATCACTAATGCGTTCCTGTTATTATGTTGTATGTATATAATATTTGACCTGTACCCAATAGATGCTTTAAACATTTATGATGTTCGTAATGTCTTTTGAGTAAATAAACTGATTTGATTTGATTTGATTTGATTTGATATGTATACGGTTTTAAACCTGAGATGTTTACAGTGTAGTTATTAGAGTATTCTTTGGAAATCCGCCATCTTGGAGGGAACCTGAATGATTATCTTCGACACCATCAATACAGACTGATTTATATCCCAACACGCCAACAACAACATACCAACAGAACCAATCTGTCTGGTGATGCCGGTGGGGAGTGAAACAAAATTGCTGAACATGGTCGCTTCGGAAATCACCTTTTTCATTTTGATGAAGCAATGTTAAAAAAAAAATACTCAAATATTGGAAAGTAGCCTCATTAGCGTCAACCCTGTTCGCGTGTTACTATGGCGATGCATTCTTTGAAATTGGAGACTTAAATGTATTTATATTACATATTTTATATTATATTTATAACGATTGGCTCCTGATGCAGGGAACATGGGTTCAAACCTGGACACGACTAGATTCCTTCTTCATAATAATGAGTTATTTTCTGCTCATATTGGAGATTGTAAAATAAATTCTAATACCATTGATTTAAATCCCGAAATCCCGAGTTACCAAATTTGTTTATCTGGAAAGCATGTTTACAAGAGATGGAAGAATGGAGAAAGATATAGGAAGAAGGGTTGGAGTTGGACACAAAATAAATGGTGCACTCAAAGTCATTACCGAAAATAGAAATATATCGAATGAAGCAAAGATGGATGTGCACGATGGAGTTCTAGTCCCGACCCTTATGGATGGAAGGAAGCTTGGAGTTGGCAGAATAAGGATGAAAGTAGAATAAATATCGTTGAAATGAGGTCATTAAGAAGAATGTGCGGAAAATCAATGTATGATAGAATATCTAATGGTGAAGTAAGAAAGGAATGTAAGGCGGATGAATGCGTGATAAACAAAATTAAGAAAAGGTCACTAAGATGTTTTGGACATATGGAACGAATGGATGAGGGAAGAATGGTTAAAAATATATATGTACAAGAAGAGTGTGAATGAAAAAATAAGTCGAGGAAGGCAAACGAAGACATAGCATGACCAAATTAATCAATTACTGAAAGGTGGCCATGGAATGAATGGATGAGAGTAGAATAGTTAAAAAGTTATACACAAGCAGCGTGAGTGGAAAAAGAAGCCGAGGACGACCGAGGAAAACATGGCATGACCAAATTAATCAATTACTGAAAGGTGGCCATGTTCGAAGTAGGAACAATCGTTGAGCGTGCATGTCACGATGTGTGAATGAAGAGGCGCGAGAATTATGCCAGGATAGAACAATCCGGGGAAACGGCGTGTTGGTTAGTGATTTAGTAAGTTAATTATTTAAATCCTTGGTGTAAGCCTTTTTTTTAATAATAATAATTGTATGTGAAAGACATGTTTCGCCTGTCTAAGGCATTACCATAATTATGTAGAAAGCAAAAAAACATTTGTTTGTCTATATGGAAAAATAAATAATTTTAATATGAACTCAAGCTGTTGAGCTATGGTATCGAGACTCCGACTCGAATTATATATTATACCATAAAAGGATTTCACTAAGCACTGAGCGAATCAACAGTATTCTCCATTTTCAAATTATCTCAAATATTTTAACGTGCATGAATTCAAAAAACGCGATCATGCACCGTAAAATACTTATCGCTTGGATTCAGATGTTTGATTTAAACTACAAATTACCTGAATTATTTCTTTAAACACGGATTGGTTGTTTAAGCACAGAGTTAAAATAGTAAACAATACTAATGTACAACTTAAACACTGCATTCAGCCGCTCACGAGACGGAAGCGAAGATGGCAGTACACAATGGAGTTCTAGTGCCAACCCTCATGTATGGAAGTGAAGCTTGGAGCTGGCAAAAGAAGTATGAAAGCAGGATAAACGCCGTAGAAATTAGATCGCTAAGAAGAATGTGCGGGAAAACGTTGTATGATAGAATACCGAACGAAGAAATAAGAAAGAAATGTGATGCAGATGACTGCATCATGAATAAAATTAAAAAAGGATCCCTGAGATGGTTTGGACATATGGAACGAATGGATGAGAGTAGAATGGTTAAAAAGTTGTACACAAGCAACGCGAGTGGGAAAAAAAGCCGAGGACGACCGAGGAAAACATGGCATGACCAAATTAATCAATTACTAAAAGGCGGCCACATTCGAAGTCGGAATAATCGACGTACGTGCATGGTACGATATATGAATGTAAAGGAAGCCCGAGAGGTATGCCAGAACAGAGCATTGTGGCGATCCATCCTCTCTGCCTACCCCTCCGGGGAAATGGCGTGATGGTTAGTTAGTTAGTTAGTCATTTATTAACGTCTTCACTTGGTGTTTTGGATTTACATTAAAATTTATTTGACAGAACACTGTATTTTTACAACACTTAAAATTTATATTTCAATTTCAATTTCAATTTATTCAAAAAAATTATAAACATTACAGAAACACATCCAAATCGTTTATAACCACAAAAATAAAATTAACAATTTAAAAAAACATATTTACAAATAATATAACAAGAAAACAAATAAGAGTAAGTCAGAAAAAAGAAAAACAGAAGACAATTTAAAAAAAAATATTCGAGAACAGTTTGGTAAAGATTAACATTTTTGTACAATAAGTAGAGAAGCAAATAGTAATTTAATACATAAGAGATAGATGCTTTCTGAGGGTAGCCTCACTATCGTGAAAAATATCCCCATCCGAAGAGATGCGGTTTAATAGGATTATTGCCCTGCCCACGGGCATTACCTTAGGTAGATTGGTTCTACACAGTGGCAGGTGAAATAATCTATGTTGCCTTTGTCGCAGATAATTGTCGGGGACAAACAAAGTCAAGTCATTCAAAATATCAGAGTTATGTATTCGACCACGAATCAGTTGAAAAAAATGAACACCCAGGTGGATGGTTCGTCTAATTTCCAATGATTGGTAGTCCAGCATACCCAGCAAGAAATCAGTTGGGTACAGCCAGGGATAGTAACCGTTCTCTTTAAGGTACAGAAATCGTAAGAATTTTTTCTGTACCTTCTCGATTAATAGACAATATTTTGTTTCATGCGGTGCCCACACCAGTGTACTAAATTCCAACCGACTTCTTACCAAGGAATTATACAATAACTTCAGGACTTTTGAATTTTTAAAATCCTTTCCATTCCTAAGAACAAATCCCAAAATCTTTTGGGAGCTATTACATACTGATGTAATATGAAGACTGAAAGATAATTTGGGATCGAATGTAACTCCCAAATCTTTCGAAGAAACAGTCCTATCCAGTAGTATATCATCCATTGTATAACTGTGATAGATCGTTGTGCGAGCCCTAGTAAAGGACATGATGAAACACTTCGATATATTAAAATGCAATTTATTTATTTTACTCCATTCCAAGACACTGTGTATGTCATCTTGGAGTTTTAAACAATCGGCGACAGATTTAATTTCTCGAAAAATTTTCAAATCGTCGGCAAACAAGAGACTATTGGAATATTTGATATTTTTAGTAATATCATTTATAAAAATTGTAAATAATAACGGCCCTAGGATGGAACCCTGAGGAACTCCAGATGGTGTGAAGAACTTACTGGATTGGAAGAGTCCATAAGTTACGAACTGTTGTCTTTTGGAAAGATAGCTATTAAAAAATTGGACTAAGGTGTCACTTAGACCAATTTTACGAAGTTTTACTAAAAGAATCGAATGATCAACTTTGTCAAAAGCTTTTGAAAAATCACTGTATGCAGAGTCAACTTGAAAACCTTTAACCAGGGATTTTGAGACGTAGTTTGTGAACACCATAAGATTTGTATTGGTTGAACGTGCCGGTCTAAAACCATGTTGCTCATTAATCACGAAGGGTTCAATTTTTGGATTAATAATTGAATGGATTAATGATTCGAATGCCTTAGCAGGAGCTGACAATATTGCAACTGGTCTGTAGTTTTCCACAGATGATTTGACACCTTTTTTGAAAACTGGGGAAATTTTCGAAGTTTTCCAGAGTTCAGGAAATACACCTTTTTTCAGCGACATATTAAAAATTACCGATAATGGATTTTTAAGTATGTGATTACAACCTTTGAGAATAAATGTGGGAACGTAATCCGGACCCTGAGATGTAGTATTTTTAAGTCTTGAAATTGACATAAACACGTCATTTTCGTCAATATGAGAAATGGAAATATCCTGGGCTCCTTGGTGTGAGATATCACAATAACTATCAACGACATTTTGCGAAGAGGAAACGTTATAAACAGAACGAAAATTGTCTGCGAAAGCATTTGCAACTTCAGAATTTTGCACAGTCTGTCCTCGCCATGTCATAGAATCAATGATTCCACCATCCTGACGTTTGGACTTTATATATTTCCAAAAGTATTCAGGATTGTGAAGAATATTCGATTCCATTTCGGCGATATACGACTTGTATGCAGACTGCACATTACGTTTCACGATAGCTCGATACTGACTAAAAGAATTGTAATCATTCGAACTACCCGAAGACTTCCATTTTTTATGGTACCGATGCTTTGTTTTGATATCGCCGACGATCTCTCGAGTAAACCACTTCGGATATCGCCTTCCACTAACAGCCTGGGCTTTCCTCGGAAAACATCTATCGAAACACGAGTACAGTAAATCATAAAAAGAGTTAACAGCATCATTCACATCCGTTGCCATCCCAATACACTCCCAGTTGATTTGGCTCAGTGTTTCATAAAAGTGAACAAAGTCTCCATTGGCAAAATTCCACCCTCTCCATGACACTGTATTCACGGATGGTACATCCGTACGAGTCCGCAGCGACTGGTAAGTGTATTCAAATTGTAATGCGGGATGGTACGGATCTTCAGATGTAAGGGGAGATTCGCTTCGAGAAACGGATATCGGAGTAGTTGACAATATTAAATCTAAGACGCGATCTTTAGAATTAAGAATGTCATTATACTGAGTGAGCCCCAAAACTGAGCACAAGAAATTGAGTTCGATTGTAACTCCGTCCTGAGCCGAGTGCATGTTAAAATCTCCCAGTATAATAACACGCTTGTTTGCAAATAAATGCGCATTCGAATAAATATTATTAAAGAATATGTTATAACTCTCCGGACTACTGTGTGGAGGAAAATACACCACACATAAAAAGATCGTAATGTCTCTATACGATAACTTCAGCCAAAGGTCTTCATTAATGGTTTCTAAAGCAGACAATCTTTGAATATTCAAATATTGTCTGTTTCGCACCGCCAATAAACACCCTCCGCCTCGTTTATGCGCAATTGCAGAGGATTCACGATCTCTTCTATAAACCGAAAAGTCATTAGTGAAGAGTTCCGAGTTGAGAACGCTTTCACTAATCCACGTCTCCGTCAAACATATTATATCAAAATCACAGGTAGCTACTTCGTTATAAAACATAGAACATTTACTGTTTAGGCCCCGTGTATTCTGATATAAACATTTTAGCGAAAAAGCGCGAGAGACAGAAGGAGTACGCGCTAGGCCTAGTCAGTTATTTCCGACAGTAGGAAGCCGCGGCGCCCTCACTCTGTTCTCCCACTCCTTCACATAGGAGTAACGTGGCCAGTGACTAGCCTTCAAAACCTCACCAACACAATTAGTTGGTATTCCAATTTTGAAGGAAGCGTATTCCCCCTTCGATCTGATTTTATGAACTGTGAATGATGCTGATGCTGAGGAAACTAGCGACCTAATATAATTCAACATATCTTCTTCCGATGTATCGCTGTGGAACGGATAGCAGTGAAATTGTTTAGTCTCGACATCGCTTTTCTTTCCTCGTATTCCTTGTTGCCTTTTATGACTAACGGTTCTCCAACTACCGGAGTCGTTTTGAGAAGGGTCAGTAGCCGATGATGAGGTAACAATGTCGGCAAAGGTTAGAGGGACGACGGTATCGGCAGTAGATGTAGAGGCAGTAGCAGAAGCTATAACCGCAGGAGATTCCAGGGTTGTAGCGTGAGCAGCGTTGGCGGCGGTGATGGCGGTGGCAGTGGTGGCAGTGGTGGCAGTGGTAGCAGTGGTGGTGGCGGTGGCAAAAGAGGCAGTGGCGGTAGCGGTGGTGGTGGCAGCAGAGGAGCCAATGATAGCAGAAGCGGCATCTGTGGCTGCGGTGGCGGCGATGGAAGCGGTGGTCTTGATTTTGGAGGCTCTTAGAACCCTCGTGCTTGTGGTGGGAGTAGCGGGGCTCTTTTTTCCAGCAATTGGTTTTTTTCCTACCGGTGGATTCGTGGACTTAGAACCTCTAACGACCGGTATTTTTGGCGAGTTAAGATCGCGAGTAATGGATGTGCCTGGCATTGGTGCAGCAAGTGAGACAGACGGGGTAGACGATACACCGAGTGTGCTCATCAAAACCTCTACCTGACGAGTTAACATGTTAATGGCATCCGTCTGTGCCAATAACAATTGCATAACGTTCTCATTCCCAGAACACATTTCTGTCGAACACATTTTTATGCGGAGAATGGCAACAAGCAGTAGGTAATAAAAATAGGGCCGGGTAAATACCGGGTAGATGCGGTCGTACAGCTCTCGGCGAAGAGTAGGTAAAATGCTTAATACAATCTTAAACACGTGTCAACTGAACTAGTGAATATTCGTAGGAGAGAGTTTAGTTGTACGTAAAAAAATTGGTTAAATACTTAAAAAACAGATAAAACAGTCACCCTTTTCACTGAATTTATATAAAAATGAAGGAAAAACACGTATAATATTTTATTTCACTTTTATTTTAATAAAAAACGAGTGAAACTATTAAAAATAAAAGAGAATGCCGGAGCTGACACAAACACGACCGAGCGCACTTGATGTACTTTTTTACTATAAGGATTAATTATATCTCAATAGAGACGAAGATGTAAATTGTTTTTTTTGGAAACAGAATATGGCGGCCGAGGCGTTCACAGGACTTATGACCTGTCATTGGTTGGGTTAAGCGATCGCTTTATGTTAACAACATTCCCCATTGCGCCCTTCTTACGACCACCACGTCTGACAATTTTTTTTTGAAAGATGTATATACTACTTTGTTGAGACACACTTCACATTTTTTAGGTAAATCTACACTAGCGCCATCTATTAAGAATATATGTAATCATTAAGTAGAAAATCTTATTAACGCAATGTGAAAGGCTTCGCAACTATCATACATTGCTAGACAACGCCTGGAGATCCAATCTCCAGGCATAAGAAGGGCGGAATGAGGAATGTTGTTAACATAAAGCGATTGCTTAACCCAACCAATGACAGGTCATAAGTCCTGTAAACTCCTCGGCCACCATATTCTGTTTCCAAAAAAACAATTAACATCTTCGTCCCTATTGAGATACAATTAATCCTTAAAAATGATTAACCCGCCATGGGTAAAATCCAGTATCTGTCTACAAGTATTTGTATAAATTCAAAAACAAACATAAAATTTAAATTAAAAAAGTGTTTCGAAAATGCAATGTTTTTAAAAAACGATATTTAACTATGCGGACGTATGCTCTAATCATTGAGAAATAAAAAAAATTGTGTTCGAAATATCTGTCCACGATGTTATATAAAAGGTTATATTTACTGAAATATTATGAGAGTTGACATGTTTTTTTAAAGTATACCACATCTTAACATTCAATAAAACTTCCGGTAAACAGTGGAAGCAACAATAAATTTATTAATACATTTAAAAACGTGCGTTTCGCCTTGCAAGGATATTGTCAAATGTATGATTCATTGTGAAATGTCATAGTGTGGCGGAATATATCACTTAAATAAAATAAAATTTATCTTCTAGAAAACGTACATTTCATTCAATATCTAATAAATAATAAACACTGTTTTATCATATTTACTGTTCTTCAACAGATGTGTAAAATTCCACATTAAATATTTTATATTCAAGATAATGAGTGTAGGTTTTCTAGATGTTTTATTATATTTTATTGCAGTGATATGTTTCGCCTCACTAAATAAAGCTTTATCATATGCCTAGCAAGGTGGAAAGTGTCACTCCTATAAAATATAATAAAACTTCTAGAAAACAGACAGTTTTTTCAATATTAAATATTCTACCATTAGTAAATATGTTTTTTCAATAATTGATTGATATGCGCTTGCATTAAATCGATAATTTGAAAAAAAAAATATTGTAATTTGTATGCATTTTAAAGTTGTTTGATGAAAATTGTTGCAGATAAATTTAACGGGATTTTTCAGTACATTAGGTACGCGATTATAGTTATACAAACAAACAAACAAACAGAGAGGTAGGCAGAGAGAATGGACCGCCACACACTTTATCCTTGCAAACTTTTCTAGATTCCTCCACATTCATACAACGAGTCATACACGCACGTCGATTCCTCCGACTTCTAACATGACCAACCTTTAAAATACGATTAATATGGTCACGCCATGTTTTCCTCAGTCTGCCTCGACTCCGTACCCCATTTACATCATTAACGTATACTTTCTTAACCATTCTTTCTCCATCCATGCGTTCCATATGTCCGAACCAACGCAGGGATCCTTTCATAATTTTGTTCATAATACCTTATTCCGCTCTACATTCCTTTCTTATATCCGCATTTGAGATTGTGTCGTATATCGTTCTACCACACATACGTCTTAGGGATTCCTTGAAGTAAATTTGTCTTGAACGTGCAACTTATGTTATTATGGACTTGTTTGTGTATGTTAATATAAACTTCACACATACATAAATCAGCAAATTGAATAACGTAGTGAAATATTATTGTTATCGAGTTTAAACATATTGTTATAAGTCATATATTACTTTCTTGAACAATGTGTTTTACAATAAGGTTACATCATAATATTTATATATAATAATGGACCAGTGACCTCAAATAATATGTGTATAAGAAAATATATATATAGGAATTATTTCAGATCAATTATTTAAACCGGGAGATGATCTGGAACACAGAACTTTTGGCTCCTGATCCAGGGGACTTAGGTTTCTCTTTCTTCATAATTATGAGCTATTTCTGCGCATATTAGAGATTGTACGAGTATAATACAATATAATATCATTGATTAAAATCCTTCCTGTAAGTATTTTTAAAAATGTACCATGGTAGCTTAGGAGGTTCCGTGTGGGGTTCGATATTCCCTGATGGTGGAGAGGGTGCAGAAGAAATTTCTGCGATACCGCTATCTTAGGGAGTATGGATATTACTCGTGGCTCTTTCCGACTGATTTCTTGCTATGGATGCTGGGCTACCAGTCACTCGAGAGGAGACGAGACATTCACTTGGGTGTTCATTCTTTCGACTGATAGGCGGTTGTATACACAACTCAAAATCCTGAGTGATGTTGGTCTGTTCATCCCTGATAATTATCTTCGACAAAGAGGCCATGGATAGTTTTATCTCCCACGATGCAGAACCAACCTGCCAATGGTTATGCCGGTAAGTAAAGCAATATCATTGTTAGATCGTGTCACCTATTTAGTGATAGTGTAGTTGACCTGAGGGAGGCGCTGTCTCTGTCATTGTTATAATTGTGTTCTTTCATTGTGTGTTATTTACTGTTGTATCTCAAACTTTTTATTAATAATATTATGTATTGGGATGTAGTTCTGTGATGCTTTTGATATGTTTAAATAAATAAATTAAATGAAATAAGTTACAAATATTGACAGAAACATGCATGAAAGCCAAATTAAGATTGTATAGACACATAAACCGAAGACCGACATACTACTTTACAAACAAGCGATTTTCGTAGATCATATTCAGCATAAAAAGATTCCTAAGATGGTTTGGACATATGGAACGAATGGATGAGAGGACAATTGTTAAAATGTTGTATATGGTACAAACATTGTGAGGGGAAAGAGAAGCCGTGGAAGACCAAGAAACGCATGGCATGACCAAATGAATCAAACTCTTAAAAGCGGCCACACTCGAAGTCGGATAAGTATGTCAGGACAGAGCAAAATGGCGGTCCATACTCTCTGACTACTCCTCTAGAGAAACGGCGTGATGTTTCGTTCGGCATATATCTATAAGAAGTTCAAAGAATTCCTGGATGTCACAATGCAGCAATCTGCTCCAAAGACATTGCGTAGTTTATAATAGAAAGACTTACTGCCTAAAAACAAAGAGACTCGACTCCAATAGCCAATCTGGACGGAGAGTTGGAAAGGTACCAGGAATAAAAAAGAATGAATTGTGTATATACACATTATTAAAACTTTTTATTAGCGTTGTCCTGTACAGACCAATTTGAAGATCTTGAAACATCCAATTTTTTTTATCTTAAACATGTTTTTCTTCCTTGTAGACCTCTGTGATCATCAGGGGATTGCTCCTCTTGTAAGGTGGATTTCCGGATGTGCTTCCATCTTTTAGAATGTCTTCCACGAGAACAAGCCTCATGAGAAACATGACGTAAACAACATATCAATCTTTTTATTAGGTATTCGTATCAGATTTGTTTTTCAATACATTTGTTGATTCATTATATTTTTTTCTTCTCTGCCATTGAAAAAACCCACCTATGTACCTTGCAATGACTTGCAAATGCAAATTCTAAAAGATACGTTTGACCATCTTTATTAAATTTGTTGTTGATAAGATATTACAAGTAATTGTTATTGTTTTTGAAATGATGTAAAAACATGAATAAGTTATTTAAAAAAAAAAAAATGTGATCTTTAATTTGAAATAAATATGATTACAAAGTCATCGCTATGCGACATTCTACAATCCAAATCATTATAGAAAAATGCCGGCGATGCTCGTGGAGAGAGCAACCAAACTGCTGAACATAAACGCTTCTCTTTTCAAATGAAAAATACTCCAAATATTGGAAACTATTCGGCCTCTTTAGCGTCGTACATTCTTCTAAATCCGTGACTTTAATGTTTTTATATTTGTAATGTCTATTTAATGTGGAAACTCTCTGTCAATTTCTCTGACTCCTCACATGGCCGACATTCAATATTTGATTTATTTGATCGTGCCACGTTTTCCTGGGTCTTGCTCTATTTCTGGTTCCATTTACATCGTTAACATATACTTTTTTATCATTATTTCCATTTATCTAAACTATCTTAATGATACTTTCATTATTTTGTTCATAACACCATCATTCGAACCGCATTCAATTCTTATATTTTCATTCGACAATATCTATCATATCCAGAGTATGCACACATTCGTCTAAGAGATCTCATTTCTATTGCATTTATTCTACTTTCATCCTTCTTTTGCCAGTTCCATACTTCGCTTCCATACATAAGGGTCGGTAGAAGAACACCATTGTGCACTGCCATTCAAAATTTTTTGGATAGGTTTTTGTTTGCGATGAAAACTTTAAGTGCACCATTCACTTTGTTGTTGTAAATACAAACATTTGGAGGAAACGGCGTGATGGTTAGATAGTTAGTATGTTAAGTATTAATATCGTAATCGGGTGGTGGTCTGGGGGATAGAACGCTTGGCTCCTGATCCAGGGGACATGGGTTCAAGCCTAGACACGACCAGATTCCTTCTTCATAATAATGAGCTATTTTCTGCTCACATTGAAGATTGTAAAATAAATTCTAATATCATTGATTTAAATCCTTGGTATTAGTCTTTTAAAAAAAAATTTAAAAAAATATACACCTAAGATCCACATTTATAAACATAGGTGATACATTTATCTCGTATGTTTGGATTATTGCACATATTTAGATAATATCGACATATCGACAACACCTAAAATTTTCCATTTTAACCAACGATATGATATCTTGTCTCGCATTTTTCTACTGTCGTGTATCTTGATCAACGTTCAGAAAAAATCCGAACAAAGTGAGTAATTAAATACATAAATCGCTAGACGCTGTAATTACTTCGTATTTTATAATATGCGTGGGTATAAATGGTTTATTATTATGACCTATTCGTATCATAGAAAAACACCTTCACAAATCGACTTTATTATATTGTGGCCGATACCTACACATAGTACAAATGTTACGTCTATTCATCGTTTCAGATTGACCTTAGATGTCCAACATATTGAATTCCATATTGAACAGATATCTATTTGATACCCAATATTAGCAGAGCTGTAGCAATATTTTACCCACTGGTGTAAGCCAACGAATAACAACATTTTTTTCTTCTTACTTCGATTCACTGAGGGTTTTGATACTATATATATAGCTGCAAGTGGCTAAGACAAAACACCTCCTATTCTCTCTGTTCTCCGCAGTCCGCATTACAAGTAAAGTTCTTAATCTGTGACCGAATCGTTTTTGTGATTTTAAGTACATTGATGACCTAGCCATTCGTCATTTTTGCAGTCCATGCGATTCTCAGTATAGAACCCTAACACCACATTTCAAAGGCGTCAATCTGGTGCGATCACGGGGTTTCGTTGTTCAAGTTATAGCAGCATATTGTGAATAATTGCCTATAATTGTAATTCTGGTGCAAGTGGCAACACCTCGAACTATCCAGACCATTTATTGTTTCTTGAACAATGATGTAAAACTCCATATTAAATAATTAATACGAATGAAAACGTCAGTTTTCTAGAAGTTATATTATATTTATAGGAATAACATGTTTCGCCCTTCTAAGGCCTAAGACATTTGATAATACCTTAGAAGGATGAAACATCTCATTCCCATTAAATATAATAAAACTTCTAGAAAACTGACGTTTTCATTTGCATTAATTATTCAGACTAGGTTTAATCGACCGAGAGCATTTTTAGCTATGGCGATTCGTCTTTTTACTTCTTTCTCACACCCACCCCAGGTATCTAAAGTCTTTTACAAATTCCAAACATTGTCTTCCCATTGGCTGTAGGAAAACGATAGTTTAAAACACATAGTTCTATGAATATTTCCTTTGATTTTATTTTTTACAATCTTCACATCAATTTGGCTCACTCTGTAATTAAGTTGCTAGCTTTTATAGTAATTCCATTATATTGCATTGAAGAATTTAAGTTCATTAAAAATGTAATTGATGAAATATAATAAATTGTTAATCCTCGAATATGAAAAAACGCAATGAAAGTCAAAAGTATTTAATGATTTTATCTATAAACCATTTATAATATTTGCTAACTGTAAACTAAATTTAACAGTAAATAATTTGACAGTTAAGAGCTAATCAACCAAATAATAATATATTATACTGAACAAAATTACAGAAGAAGTACGTTGTTTAACCAATTTTAAATATAATAATTATTAAATTTATTGAAAGCTGAGGCATTAAACTAGTGGAATTCCATTTTATAAACTTTGGAAATTGAAAAATAACGTTGTCCATCCATAAAATATTAAAAATCACGACATGTTTCGGAGGATACGTCCATTTTCAGATGTAAAAATAAATAATAAAAACTACAATAAATAAAGATTTATAAAAAACGCATTTAAAAAAATCAATACAATACAAAGGAACAATTAATTTAAATTTTAAAAATCAACCTGGACTAATTGCTTTAAGTACCTACTATAATTATTTTTTTTATCAGTAAGAACTAATTAACAATATTAAACAACAATAGTACATAATAATTAAATGATAATGTAAAATTGTAATTGGGAAAAACATACATTTACACATATTATTACAAAATTTCGTATCTTGTACTTTAGCGCTATAAAACTAGAGTCACTCGGCTAAGAGAAGGCAACCCCAACAGAAAACCCTCCAGAGAAATCAAGGATAAACCACTCTATATATCATTCCTTGTGTAATGACTGTGAAGAGGAATTAATTTCTCTCAAGTGATAGTCAATGCCAGGGGGACCTGACATGACACTGAGAAAGAAGAAATACTTCTCTAACTCAAAATACATGTGATGTATTTTTTTAATTTTCTTAATACTTTATTTGAGAAATATTTTTAGCTAATTATTCATCTAGACACGTTTAGATGTGTAATAACACTAATAACAGTAATAACTAGAAGAAGGTTTTTTTTTTTAATTAAAACTTACAAATTAAGAGATTTTTTTTTTAACATGTCACAAAGGTTTTATTCATTTATCGTCGGGAAAACGATATAAATAGTTTATATCGTTACATGAAAGCAAAAATGGCCGTTCACAATGGAGTTCTGGTCCCAACCCTTACGTATGGAAGCGAAGCATGGAACTGGCAGAAGAAAGATGAGAGCGGAATAAATGCGGTAGAGATGAGGTCCCTAAGACGTATGTATGGTACGAACGCTACGAAGAACGGTACGAAGAACGATGCACGACAGAATCTCAAATGCTGATATTAGAAAGGAATGTAGAGCGGAAGAAGGTATTATGAGCAAAATTATTGAAGGATCGCTGCGTTGGTTCGGACATATGGAGCGCATGGGTGAAGAAAGAATGGTTAAAAAAGTATACGTTAACGATGTAAATGGATTACAGAGTTACAGAGTCGAGGCAGACCGAGGAAAACATGGCATAACCAAATTAATCAAATTTTAAAGGTTGGTCATGTCAGAAGCCGGAAGAATCGACGTGCTAGAGAGGCATGTCAGGATAGAGTAGTGTGACGATCCATTCTCTCTGCCTACCCCTGCGGAGAAACAGCGTGATGGTTTGTTGTTGTTGTTGTATATCGTTCGATATGAATAGTCATTTAATTTATATTTAAAAAAAAAAATTTACGTTAACTTTAACTTATTGAGTTAAAATAATATCCAAAGATACCTTTTGAAGGGATGTTTCATTATATATAATGTCCAAAATGTCTCAATAAAAAGGATGATGTTGTTGAAATGAAAATCATGAAATAATTCGTATAAATCAAGAGCAGGCCAGAAGTTTCTAGAATAGAAGGCAAAGGTCGATAATATTTTTACGCGCAGACTTCATCATCACATTAATGAGATAATTTTGATTAGATACATATAAATTCTTTCGTCATCAAATCAAATAAATTAACATATTAGTAATAGATATGTACCTAGCGATAGCGTGAGATAATACAGCAGAAAGTACTTTAACAGATAAAAAAAAATGCATAAATGTCCGCCCTCGGATAATTTGAAATTTATGTTCCAAATTCTAATGAGAGCAAGATTTTGTATGGACTTTTCCTGTATCACAAAATACAGTTATATCTCGTAGATATCCGAGAGATGGATCCAACGAATATCGCTTAATTCGAATTCACATAAGTCGGGATATAACTTTGCATAAATACTTAACAATTTTATTTTAACTGAAAGAGGAACTCAGATAAGACTACTTTAGAAGAATACTATTATAAAAAAACATTCACTCAACAACATCAAACCAATACGCCACTTCCCAGAGGGGTAGGAAGAGAGGCTTCTTCCACATTCATACAGCGAGTCATACACGCAAGTCGATTACTCCTACTTCTAACATTCACTATTTTATACGTATTAACATTTTTAACGAAATTAAATAAAAATAAATAAGAAAAAATGCTAATAATCTTTTTAAAACTTATGTTTACTGTTAAAATTTAAAGCACTGTTATAATATCACAATTTCTTTTTATTAACTGAGAGTGTCGCGACAGCTGTTTCGCCAACATATGTTGGCATCATCAAGTATTACAATAAACTGTCGTAATAATGTTTTTTGTAACACCTGATAATGCCAACATCGGTTGGCGAAACAGCTGTCACGACACTCTCAGTGAATAAAAATAAATTATGATATTAAAACAGTGTTTTAATTTTTAACAGTAATACTGTTGAAGTATCATAGTATTTCGGCCAAAACAATAGACTATTTAACGTATATTCAGTTAAAACCTACTAATGTTTATGTCTTCGACCGGTTCCGGCAGCTCGGTGCCATCTTATGATCTATTGTTAAGAAGATGGCAAGGAGTTGCCGAAACCGGTCAAAAACAGGAATGTTAGTGGGTTTTCATTAAATATACATTTAAATTTTTTTATCAAAAACAAAGTTTTCATTATTTACAATGAACTTCTACCAAGAAATTTCAAATAACAACATTTATTTTCAAAATTAAATAGTTTGTAAAAAAGTATTGTGATATAAATGGTTTCATAAATAACAAATTCGCCTGACGACTACAAGCCTTCCTTTTTTAAGCAGAATTTATTCGTTGCAAGCTAAAAAGATATTACTAGATTTTATGAAATAACAGGTCATTCCTTAGAGCGTATATTTTAAGGAAATTGAGCATTTTTCTTTTGACCTTCTGTCAAGCTTGCACATTTCTTTTTGTGTCGTAATTTGGTCAGTAACATGAAAGCAATTGAAAATATTGTTAAGCGAAAAGATCAAGAATCGCGTAACTCCGAGTTCGCGTAAGTCAGGTATTACTGTACCATCTAAAAATATGCAAATACTTGTTTTTATTGTGATATTTCTCCGTATGAAGGCTGGCGATCCAATCGACTTCTATCATACAGAAAATAGCCAATCTTGCGTTGTCTGCAGGTGTTTGACTTGCTGAGTTTTATTTTGCTGAGTCCTGAATTTATTAGATTGATTTCTTCCCAAAATAGTAAAACAGTCCCAATGGGATTCTTGTACTGACCCTTATGTATGGAACTTGCAAAAGAAGGATGAAAGTAGAATAAATGCAGTAAAAATGAGATCTCTTAGACGAATATGTGGAAAAACGATGTATGATAGAGTGTCAGTGTTAGTTACAATATTTGAAACATAGTTCAACAGTTAAACATAGATGAGTTGATGTGTTTGGGTAGTATGTTAACAAAATATGAAGTGGAGAGGGATATCGAAAGAAGGTTTGGGGCAGGCAACAAAGTGAATGGTGCACTTAAGTTGTCATCGCAAACAAAAACCTATCCAAAAAAGCTAATATGGCCCTCCACAATGGTGTTCTTCTACCGACCCTTATGTATGGAAGCGAAGCATGGAACTGGCAAAAAAAGTGCATTTAAGTAGAATAAATACACTAGAAATGAGATCTCTTAAACGAATGTGTGGATACTCTGTGTATGATAGAGTGTCGAATGAAAATTTAAGAAGTGAATGCGGTGCGAATGATGGTGTTATGAACAAAATAATGAAAGGATCATTAAGATGATGTGAACACATGGAAAGAATGAATGGTTAAAAAATATATGTTAACGATGTAAATGGAACTAGAAATAGAGGAAGACCGAGGAAATCGTGGCACGATGAAATAAATCGAATATTTAATGTCGGCCACGCGAGGAGTCAGAGAAATTGACGCGCGTGCAAGAAACGATGTATGAATGTTGAGGAAGCGAGAAATGTGTGGCAGTCCATTCTTTCTGCCTACCCATTCGGGGAGACGGCGTGATGGTAAGTTGGGTGGTGTTTAAATGACTAATGAATCATTTCTTAATTAAGAAAATGTATTTTAGCAGATGCCTATTGGTGGCGATGAGGTTCGCAACCCATCACACCGCGTCTCCCGCGGGGTGAAGAGAGCAGGATGGAGTGCCGCATCGGTTAAAGTGTGACAGTCCATTCTTTCTGCCTACCCTTTCGGGGAGACGGCGTGATGGTAAGTTAGTTAGTTAGTATTTTAGCAGCGTTGTATTTCTCTGTATTTACATATATGTATATGTAATGTAAAGTAACGCTATAATAATAACGAACTAGGTATTTGCCCTTGTAAAGAGTATTCTGTATATCAAACCGGTCAACCCCATTCTCACTACTATCCTTGATCGGCTATCCGCACGCGAGGTATAGAAAACGCAAGTTTTGGTTCTACCGGAAGATTATGTTACAATGCTAGCGTGAATTATCCGCCGACCCGATGGAAATATTAGAAGTCTGTTAATCTGGTGGTCTTATTTTTTGTAAAACTTTCAATGGACAACTTACCTACATTAGAAAATTATATGTAATTTTTTTGTATTTATACACGGTGCTTAGAAACTGGCGCTATTTTTTATAAAAAGTTTTCTCATCAATTTTTTATACTCCGACATCATTAATCAAGTAAAAATTATTATTTAACTTGGTCATCTTAAATATCTATCACGGATAGATTTCTTAACCTGATATTTGTAGCTAACTAACTAATTTCTCTGACTCCCCACATGACCGACATTCAATATTTGATTTATTTGATCATGCCACGTTTTCCTCGGTCTTTCTCTATATCTGGTTTCATTTACATCGTTAACATATAATTTTTTATCATTCTTTCTTCATTCATTCTTTCCATATGTCCAAACCATCTTAATGATCCTTACAATATTTTGTTCATAACACCATCATTCGCACCGCATTAACTTCTTATATTTTTACACGTTCGTCTAAGAGATCTCATTTCTACTGCATTAATTCTACTTTCATCTTATTTTGCCAGTTCCATTATTCGCTTCCATACATAAGGGTCGGTAGAAGCACACCATTGTGCACTGCCATTCTAGCTTTTTTGGATAGGTTTTTAGTTAATATATAATATAAACAAACTAACTAACTAATCATCACGCCGTCTCCCCGAAAGGATAGGCAGAAAGAATGGACTGTCACACTTTAACCGATGCGGCACTCCATCCTTCTCTTTTCGCCCCGCGGATTGTCCAACGTCTACAAATTAAATCTAACACAAATTATATAAAATAAAAATAATTTAAAACATATATAATGTTCTTATACTCGTAGATGGTGTACTTGTCGTCAGTTGGACGATAAGGACATTTGTGTTTATTTAATTTTTATTCCACGTTATCCACTATTTTTTTAAATTAACTTTAATTAGGCACTTAAAACAATCCAACAACAACAAAAACTTTAAAACATTATTGAAGAATTTATTCAAATTGTCATCGGAACAAATGGAAAAATATATATTTTTATTTATTTTGCGTTTATCATATTATCACGAAATCATCGTCAATTCTGAATCATACACAATATGCTACTGAAAAATAGTTTTAAACGTTTTAGTAGAGGTCATACGACGTATGTTTACACTTATGTCCGTGTAGAGCATTTTCATTATCGATATCTGTACAGAAAATACATAAAAATAACTTTCAAATATACCGATCGAAAAATCGTGTTTAGATCCCATTACAGTTTGCATCATAAATCAATGTTCGTGATCCAATACAAAATCTATAGCGCACTGTTACCATATTTGCTAGAGGTGGTGAATTGTATGGCGCTGTTTATAGATTGATTAATAGGTAAAGAGACACTTTGAAACAATGGTTCTCAAAATGTGGAAACGCCCCGATGAAAGCGTTTCGGTATCCAAGGACATTGATGACTATTATACAAAAACTAACTAGCTAGCCATTTATTTATTTATTTATAGATAATATACAAATGAGCCATAACAAACGAAAAACATTTAGGCGACTCATTTAGACACAAAACTGTGTTTTTTTTTTACATTGTATACAACAGGTCGTTTGAACCCAATTACAGCATACACATAATTTTTAGCTATTATATTGATGATCCTCATGACAGGTGATAGGTAGCCAATCTATCGCCATTTTATTGTCACGTGAATTCTACACCAGACCAAAGACAGTGTGACAATCACACTGCCATCGCCGGGAATCGAACCCGGGGCCTTCGGTATGGAAGTCAGAGCACCTACCACTCTGCTACGAAGGTCGTCCGAAACAAAGATAAGATAAAACAACATGAAACTAAAAAATCAAAAATATCAGAAGGAACACATAATGTCGACGTCAGTGAGACAATACTCTTTCCAGAATTTGTATTTTTTTTTATGAATACTGCCTCACTGACACTGAAAATGTACAAATCCGAGACGATTTGATTCGACGTCTGAATTCCTCTTATTACGGGCATCACCAGGTTGGTTCTGCGTGACGGAGCAAAGAACAATCGATGTTGGCGCTGTCGCAGGTAATTATCAGGAACAAAAAGACCTATTTGCTCCAGAATAAAGGAGTTCTCAATAGAGCCCCGAATCAGTTGGAAAAAAAGGGTTTACATTAATCCTTCCCTCCTCAGTTCGGGGGAGTGATACCCCAGCATACCCAAAAGACAAGATAGATACCCTATAATTATTACATTCTCATATCAGTCTGATTCATTCATATTCGTGTAATATATTATTTCATTTAGTTATAAAACAACATTAGTTTTAAAAAAATGTAAAATAAGCAATATGGCGAATTAAAAAGTAAATAAATAAAGAAGATAATATTTTGAATGTATACAAATACTTGTAGACGAATACTGGATTTTACCCATTGCGGGTTATTATTTTTAAGGTTTAATTATATCTCAATAGAGTAAATGTACTAGAGTATAGTATGTAGTTTGGATATTATACATAGAGGGTAGAGCTTAATGCTTACATCCAATCTTAATAGATGGCGCTAGTGTAGATTGAACTAAAAAATGTGAAGTGTTTCCCAACATTGTAGCATATATACGTATACATCTTCCAAAAAATTGACAGACGTGGTGGTCGTAAGAAGAGCGAAACGGGGAATGTTGTATTACATAAAGCGTACGCTTAACCCAACCAATGACAGGTCATAAGTCCTGTAAACGCCTCGACCACCATATTCTGTTTCCAATTTGCATCTTCGTATCTATTGAGATACAATTAATCCTTAACCCTTAACGTACCGTGTTCAAAACAAAACGCTCGCTCCCATGTGGTAAATTCAGTTTACCGCTAACTTTATCTAAATATCAAGCATATGACTCGATGAATCAAAATTTAATTTATGTCATCTTGTAGGGAATTTCATTAGGAATAGATCGATATCTATAACATACATGGATTATTTGAAAAACATATCATTATTAATTTTTTTCTGGAACCATGCGATTTCTGATATGGAATGCGTCACAGCATACGAGCAACTGGACACCAAGTATAAACTTGTCTCGCGCCGCGGCCGGCGGGGCGAGACGAGATTTTACGTATGATAAAGGCACCTAGGCAAAATGTATAGTACGTTCAAGACAACGAGTACGTATTAATATTTGTCCCTTTTGGTAAAGTGTTAATATTTTCACAGTTCTGATATTATTAAGTTGCGTGCTGCGTTTCCATCCACAGTCGGTATTATTACGTACCTATTGAAAATGCCAAAGATATAATTTATAATACGTTCAAAACAGCGAGTAAGTATTTGTCACTTTTGATAAAGTTGTAAATATTAGCAAAACAAATTCTACCTTAACACGAATGAAGGTGAGGGCAGTCTTAAAAAATATTTTTTTTGGGATGAAGGAAGTAATTTTTTGCTTTTTTTTTTATTACGAAATATTGAGAACACTTCAATGGAAGATTACAATTTTTTTTATAATATTAGGGTCCATAGGTTTTAAGAAAATCAACTTTAAATTGGCAGTGGAAACTCAATTGACCACATGGCAACGCGACGGTTAAGAAGATAATATATTTAAAGTTTGTTAAGCGTTGTTTTTAAGCTATATACAATTTATAATGGGTGGGGCCATTTGTAACAAATTGTTTAGGCCACGTTGTCTATAACCGGTAAAATTTCGTATTTTTTTATCTTTAAATATGTATTTTGGGGATCAATATATTAGGATTTGAGTACAAATAAGTAGCATTTTATAATCCACTTTTAATGTTAGCCGATTGTTTATTTTATCGAATAAATATTAATGTTTTTATATCGATGGGCTCATGTTCACGACTTAGCGGTATAATGTACTTTTAAAATTCAACATCACAGCATGATATGTAAATATTGACTATGGATTCATTAAACATTTTGAGTTAATGCATATTTATTATGATCTCCATTAATTATGTTTGTCGAAATAATTTTACCGGCTTTGTGTTCAATGTTGGGATATTATATTTAACAACAAAACCGGCTTTGCTGATTTCAAATAAACAATTTCGCCTTGTTTTATTTATAACAAACATTGATTGTTTATTTTATTAAAACAAATAAATTATTTCAATTCATAAACAAATCATAATGCTCTTATTGTTGCTTGGACACCGTTATAAAACACAATAAAAGCTTTTAACATCTATCAAAACTGACCATATTTGAGGACCGTTTTCACAAAGTGAAATTTCTACAATTTTTTTTTAGTTTTTTTATGGAAATGGGTTCTTCCATGTGAGCTCTATCGATTGGTGAAATAAAATTTTAACAAAACGGTATATGTGCGAAGTTGTAGCGGTTCAAATATCGCGATTTAATACAAAACGTATTATTTTTAACATGAAAAAACCTTCTCCTGAATAATTAAGATTTTGTAGATATTTCGCTTTGTGAAAACGGTCCTCATTTATGAACATTTTCTAAATTATATTTTATTTGACTAACTGACTAACGAACCAAAGAATGATTAAATGTTATATATGGTCTGTTCTACTATATGGCTGCGAAACCTGGACTCTAAAAGTGAATATAATGAACCGGTTGCAGGCGTTTGAGATGTGGATATACCGCAAAATGCTCCGTATACCGTGTACCGATAGGGTCAGAAATGCAGACCTACTACAGAGAGTCAGAGTCAATAGAGAGCTGTTGTCGAGTAAGAAAGTAAAAAAGGTCTCATATTTGGGTCATGTGCTAAGGGGAGAAAAACACCACCTCCTTCGACTGATATTAATGGGTAAAGTTGAGGGACGTCTGGAAGTTGGTAGAAGGAAGTTGTCCTGGATGCGGAACATAAAATAATGGACATGAAAGACAAGAATTCAGAACCTGTTCCAAGTGGCGCAGGACAGAGATGCCTTTGCTGCAGTGATCGCCAACGTTGGGGGGGACCTGACACGGCACCGAAAGAAGAACTAACTAACGATCACGCAGTCTCTCCGAAGGGGTAGGCAGAAAGATAGAACACCACACTGTTCTTTCCTGACATACTTCTCTCGTTTCCTCAACATTTATACATCCTGTCATGCACGCACGTCGATTTCTCCGGATCCTCACGTGGCCGACATTCAATATTTGATTTAATAATAGGTATATTTATTTAGTATATATGTCACGATTTTGTCAATATGTACACTAATGAAGGGCTTCTATGTACCGAAACACGTTTGTTTTAATTTATGATAAAGTGTTGTGATAATACAATTTTTTAAGCGAATATTCACTTTTAAAATTATATAAAACGCTTAAGAAAATATATATATTCTGTGAGAAAAAGTTTTGGCGAATATGTTGTGCTTTGGCAATATACTCGTAAGAACAGACCTAGTAAGTCGAAACATGTAACTCCTTCTCTCTCTATTTCCCTTTACAATTTCATTATTTAGGGTCGGTCCTCCTTTTAGTAACACGCCAAACTTGTCTGTCCTGTTTCATCTCCTCTTTCAATTTCTTTTGCTGCAACTCATTTTCCATGTTGACCCACCATTTTATTATTATGTGCTATTAAATACACGTCACTACCATAAAGTATAATAAAAATTGCATGAATTTTTTTTATTCTTTATAACATGATTAGCTAACTTTTAAAGCGCCGCGCCGTTTACGTAATGTAATCACCTCAAGGGCGCATTAGGAAATGTTTCAAATTTGAAATATTCACAATCGGTTACAAATAATATCATAATTAAAACAAATACACAAATAGAACTTTTGTTTTATTATGCAATCAGACTGCTGAACATGATCGCTTCGGAGAACGATGTCTTTCATATTTGTGAAAGTAGTTGTCGTTCAGAAGACAAATAATCTTGACTTTAGAGAGTATCTTGTATTCCTAATGTCGAATCATTTCTCATGCGTTTCTGGTATTATATATTTATTATATTTTACCTGTTCTCAATTACAATTATTACTCATTATTACACAATTACGCCTCAAACTATAAAAATATAAACTTAAACTATAAAATTATTACTCAATTACGCCCTAAACTATATCAGTTGTTTATGATATCTTTTGAGAAAATAAAATTATTTGTTTTGATTTGATAATGAAAGATCAAAAAGGTGGGTTTTTTCGTTTGGACCTAAAATCTTTCGGATCATTTATGCAACCAGCGAATGCAAAGGCTTGATTCACGAAATTTCTACTAGGGCAAAGCTTCGGCTCATTTCTATTTATGTTGAAGTTTTAAAAGAAGAGTTGAACTGTAAAATTGTATTATTTGACCAAAGTTTGTATTATCTACATATAAATAAAACTCAATGTCCCATCTGTGTGTCTCCTTCTTTCTCGGTGATTCCTCAACAGATCCTTCTGAATCTTGGAGAATGGATTAAGTGGAATTCAGCAGTCGTCATAGGCATATTTTTGTTATTAATCGAGCTCTAATTAACTTTATAAATTAATCAATATTTTATAAAATAATCCAAAATATGAGTAAAAAAAATTTTTTTCCCTTGTATTTTAATTATCTGATTATTATTCAAGATTGAAAAACAAATGCACCTGGATCGCAAAAATTATGAAGTTTGTCCTCTAAATTACCATACGGATGTTAGACGTGATATCAGGAAATCGTTTTACGTAATTTGAAATGTCGCTGTAATTCCCTGTACTATTATATAATTAAAATAATATTAAATAAGGAAAATCAGATTTATTAATACTATGTAAGATAGTTGGAAAACCAATCTTATTAAGATTCAAAAAACATTTATTATCATTTCTATTCCTATTTTATTTTATTTATTTTTTATTTTTTATTTTTTCTTGTAGGTATATAACAGGTTGTTTGAACCAAATTACTGTTTACAATATATTGTTAGCTATTATATTGATTCTCGTGACATGTGATAGGTAGCCAATCTTACAAGTCACGTGAATTCTACACTAGATCAAAGACAGTGTGAGAATCACACTGCCATCACCAGGAATCGACCCTGGGACCTTCGGTATGTAAGTCAGAGCTCTTACCACTCTGCCACGAAGGTCGACTTGCTTCTTTTTCTCGGTGCTACTGCTCAGTGTTGGATTTTGCCTCCCCCATTACAATAAAAAAGTATGTGTTTTAATGCTTAAAATCGTGAACATATACCTAGTATTATATTTGAAAATGGAAAATAATATATAATAATATGTATTAGTCACTTATGATGTTTTCCCTAAAGTTTGCGCGGCATTTATTAAGATGGTTTTCCATGACATTATAATTTATCTATGAAATGATTGCTTGCGTATGTGGGTATATAATATTCGAATTAATGAGATGCGCGATATGTTTCACTGATAAGATAAAACTATTGACGAACACGCAATGAAAAGTCCGTTAATCAATTTTAAATGCATCATTATGGTTTACTCTTGGCATAAATAAATCGTTTTATGGAACAATATTTCTATCTTTCTCTTTCCGTATCTTATTAGATCTCTCAACATGTTTAGAGCGAGCTTCTCCATCTTCGAACACGCGAGACCACTCCTCCACAGATTTAGATCTCGGTCAATTCGCATTTTTTAACTCAAACATTAGTCTCCTTTCAACTCTAATGAGTATTTTTGATCCATTGTTCTGCGACCCAAGTAAACTAGAACATTTTATGTTTTCAATACATACAAACAGTTTTTAAACACTGTTTGAAATTTCGGGAATTACAGATTTTTTTCCAAATCAACGCAGGGTTTTTGAATTTTTACTATCGTTAGATATATTCATACGTATAATGATTTGAGATGGATCATAGTAAGTTCTGTCTTTCGAGATTTGGGATTATTCTAATTATTTTTTTACAGATCCAAAAAGGTGTCAGACAGAACTGTTTACCAATGTCTTGGAAGACATGTTTAAGACACTGGACTGGACGAACCAGGGATTGAATATAAATGGAGAATATCTATCTCACTTGAGATTCGCTGATGACATAATTCTGTTGTCGAAGTCTCCCGAACAACTCCGGGAAATGCTGGAAGTTTTAAATTAACCATCTCAAAAAATGGCTCTTAAAATGAATATGATAAAGACAAAAATAATGACTAACACACAAATTAAAGACATTAATATCCACAATAAAAATGTAGAAGTGGTGGATGAATGTGTCTACTTTGGTCATCTGTTGGCTTTTGGGAGAGGGGGTTAACTCAAGGAGATTGATAGGATAATACAGCTCGGTTTTTCTGCATTCGGAAGGCTGGGCAACATCTTCAAGTTGGACATGCCACAGAATTTAAAAACAAAAGTGCTGGAGCAGTGTGTGTAACCTGTGATGACCTATGGATGGATGATAAGGCATGGACGTTAACTAAAGAAGCAATGCACATAATCAGAGTTTCACAACGAGCGATAGAAAGATCCATGTTGGATATCTCGCTTAAAGACCATATACCCAACGTGGAGATTAGAAGACGCACCAGGGTCACCGACATAGGGATACGCATCACCGATACAGATATTATTAATATTACGTACTCGATTATGGATGCAGTTTGCAATTAAAGATGTTTATCAATTCAACACAACATTCACTGCATAATCAGATGGATCATGAATAAAGATTGTTTAAAACGTCATGACAAAAATATTAAAATGCTTTTATAATTTTGAGGCTTTGATTATTGATGCCACAAGACGAAAATAATTCGAAAGACTTACGGAAGTATGAACAGTAAAGATAAAATTTCTAGACAAAAATTTAGTTTGTTCAAAGCAGAACTTTCAAACATAACTAACTAACTAACCATCACGCCGTCTCTCCAGAAACAATGAACTACCACACATAATAATCCAAAGGTAGGCAGAAATAATGGACTGCCACACATAATAATCTTATTCATGACTCCTCACATGGCCGACATTCAATATTTTATTAATTTGATCGTGCCACATTTTCCTCCGTCTTCTACGATATCATATAATTTTTATACTATTATTTCTTCAAATAGTCCATTTTTTGGCCGAAACACTATAAAAAATAATAATACTAACTTCAACTTTTGACACCTTTCCTATTAATGTAATCTACTTCCTGTTATTGTTAATCGTTTTTAATTTATTAGGTTTCATCGTTTTTGACTCTATACTATGTGTCCTTCTAATTACTGTTTTATTATTATTTTAATTCTTATATAATTATATTTCCACCTTGGATATTTTCTCCTATAAATAGTAACTAACCGTTATTTTAGATAAAATATTTAGGTACCTCTAACTCAATTTCAGAAAGAACTTCAAAATTATATCAAAGAAATTAACATAGGAACATACACATAAAGATTCGAAAAATCACGAAATTTTTACATTTGATATTGTATATTAATGTAACACCTGATGATGTCAACATAGGTTGATGAAACAGCTGTCGCGTAAAAAAAAATACAGTTGTGATACAAAAAACAAAGTTCTTTAATTTAACATTATTTCTTCATTGTTTATAAAATGTTGTTTTTATAAGTACCGATGTTTAAAGTTGTTGTAAGTACCGATGTTTTTCAGTTTTTTTTTTTTCATTTGTATTTTTTTTATATTAGTAATTGTTTATAAAATGTTGTTTTATAAGTTGTAAAATGTTGCTGTAATTTTTAACAAATTTATTAAATAAATAAATAAAATAAAATAAATATTTCCATGTGCTCAACTCATCTTAATGATTCTTTCAATATTTTGTTCATAACACTTTCATTCGCACCGCATTCACTTCTTATACTTTCATTCGACACTCTATCATCAAAGTTAATATCATAATAATAAAAACATTACAAGTTTTTTTGTTACTATTATTTGTAACGGTTGGAATAGGTGTACTTAAGCAACAATTTAGTGGTTAAATTGTTTAGCAAACTATAATTGGTTTGCAAAATTCTTCAAATCCTGATTTAACGGTTCTTATGTAAGGCAAAGTTCAAAGAACGAGGCTTGACGCAGTTGGCGCGTCACGGCCTTTCAACCAGTACCGCTGGCTGCCGTCTAGCCTGTGGTGGAGTGGACTTACCGTAAACCCCTCTCTCTCTAGCCTCGGCCCTCACTTTTCATTTTTACCTAACCCGACATGACCTTACTATTAGATTGTCTTCAGTGTCCGCAGCGTGGCCAAATTTATCTGCTAAATTGGGATACATGAATTAACATAGCCTAATTATTCCATTGTATTCTAAACCGTAACACGTCATGATTGTTGACATAAAGAGGAATTCAATGTTTATATTTGTATATGAGCCGCATCACTTCTTATATTGCCTCTTTGCAAGAATAACGTGACATTTCGAAAATCAAATCCGCCGTGTTCAACATTATTTTCTACAAAAACATTATATTTTTAAAGTGAAAAACCGAGAATTTATGAGGGAAAGAGACAACAGTGGTAAATTGTGTTGTCATGTTATCTCTTTCAGACGGGTATCTTGTTTCAATTTTTTTTTTTAATTTTTCGAGATAACACGTTATTCTTGCAAAGAGGCGATATATGCTTTTGACACTATCATTTACCCTACACATTTACCACATATTCGTCTAACACATCTCACTGGATTTATTCTACATGCATCCTTCTTTTGTCATTTCCATGTTTCACTTCCATACATAAGGGTCATAAGGGGTAAAAATGAATGAACTATTGCATGCAAAAATAGAAAGAGTAAGAGGGAAAGGGAGAGGGAGAAAGAGCGAGAGAGAGATATAAAATTGATTATTCATATCAATAGACAATATATTATTAGTTTCTTCTATGTATATTCGCCATAACCTTGCGTTGTAGATGTTTAATGTTTCTTTTTTTATATACATACTTAGTATAAAACACACACTTTAAAAAAAATATATTAAATACCAGATGTTTCAGACTAGCAAGCCCGTCATCAGTGATATTATGTAAATATAAATATTTAAAATATTATAATATAAAATATTATGACCAGAAATAGAGGAAGACCGAGGAAAACGTGGCACGATCAAATAAATCAGATATTGAATGTCGGCCATGTGAGGAGTCAGAAAAATCGACGCGCTTGCATGACACGATGATATGAATGTTGAGGAAGCGAGAGAAATATGTCAGGAAAGAAAAGTGTGGCAGTCCATTCTTTCTTCCTACCCCTTCGGAGAGACGGCGTGATGGTTAGTAAGTTTTTAGATTTAAAAAAAATTACAAATGTGGCCAGTTTTGACATATGTTGACAAACTGATCACATTTGTAAAAATATATTAAATATTTTTAACATTTATATTTATATAATATCACTGATGAAGGGCTTGTTAGGCCGAAACTTGTTTGGTATTTCATTTTTATGTTTTTAATTAAGTGAGTGTTGTATACTAAGTATATAAAAAAGAAACATTTAATATATTATTAGTATCAATTTAATTTTCCATCTGTAAGAAATATGTTTTTGTCTGTAATGTTGAATAATTACTTATTGCCATATTATTGAAAGACCGGTAAAACTAACCAATAAAATTGCCCGCGATATACTCTAACTATCATAAGTATTTCGTATGTATATGTTTTTATGCAATACATCTTGTCTCCCTAGGCAGATATGATGATTTATGAACGCTTTAATTGATTTCGTGATAAAACTTAACGGGAATCCAATACTCCCATCCTGTGAGGCTGCTTGCGCTGTAGCTACGCCTCTGGTGCGTATTTTGAATCATATTTATTATCTTGGATCACCTGAAGCATAGAAATAATTGGGATAATAGGTACTCTCATCACTTAATGAGTGAGACCAGATTTAATGAAGTGCTTTTAGCCCACAAAGAGATAATCTATTATGGTTTCAATAGACTAGGGTGCCCATTACTCTACTAGGGTATTAATGCAGTAAAGCGAAACACTGTAATAATATAAAATTGTTAAGAAATAATTGTTAATCAGTGGTTCCGTACACTTGAAAATGTTGTATCTGAAACAATTTTAAAGAATTAAACAATTTACGAGAGTTGTTATTTATAGAGCACTAGCTGTCTAGTTAAATTGAGAGGAAAAAACATCGATTCGTCACAAATCTGTGTGAAAAATACGACTAAGCAAATATTTAATTGCATACGTTGGCTTGTTATAACGTCATTTTAGAGGCGGCATTGGAGTTACTTATCTGATTTTAGTGAGTCATGAGTTATGAAAAAGAGTCGACTCACTCTGCTGAGCGATCCGTTCAGATCAGATCCCTGAGATGAGTTGTTTGCCCATCCCTATTTGGACTGTCAAAAAAAAAGTTTTGCAACTTGGTTATGCCAAGCGAATATGAACTCCAAAAATTGGACTCGGAGTCCGAATATTAAGGTCTATAATCGCTTGCACTATGAAAATTATCAATTAATTTATTAATTTATAAAGTTTATTAGAGCTCGATTCGTAACGTATTACCAGAACAACCACCGGTGTAGAATTAATATATTTTAAAAATTTAACCTCGATCTGAGCCATAATAAGAAAGAAAGGGGGAAACACAATAACACACTTTCGATTTTATTTATATAGATAGATAGAGCAGCATACAATATGGTTTTAATTTGATCGACTGATAAAATAATTATAATATAAAATATTTTTTATATCTTAAACTTACGTTTAGTGTGCATAAATCTGATTCATGAAATTTATAAAAATCTATTACATAAGATGATAATTATACTCATATCAAATAAAAAAAGAAATTAAAAAATTGTTCCAAATATCACGAATGAGTAATTTTTAATATTAATTTAATTCTAGTCAACAAATTATAATGTCGATTTTTTTTATGAATTAAAACCCTATTTTCTTCGTGTATTTTCCTCGACATGTTTCGAAGACTTTTCGCCTTCATTATTGGGAGAACGATATAAACTAACCTAACTTACTGTTAATTTATGTCGTTCTTCCAATGATGAAGGTGTAAAGCCTTCGACACATGTGGAGGAAAATAAACTTAAAAATGAAAAAAAAAAAATGTTTTTAATACATCCATTCGCCATTATGGAATTCCTCAGTGGTTTATCTAAAATTAAATTATAATGTATATATTCAGAATAATGGTTGGTCGCCCCACGTTTGACCCGAGGTTAAAGAAACGGAGTCTTCTCATTGCGTAAATTTGCATATATTTGTTTGACGTCAACAAACTTATTTACAATCCGCGACGAATAAAAATCGTTTCCAATGTCACACGTTTCCGGAGTCTTATTCTCGTGTGTGGGCTGCATCTAATACTGGATCACGACCACCGGAAGTGAGGCACGAACCATCGAGCTTTGGTCTACAAACAACAACGCTAATTGCACAATCAACAAGAAGCACAAGAATAATTGCACAATCAACAAGAAGCCCAAAACCACTCTTGTTAAGTGGCAACGGTATGCCTTATTGGCAACAATAAAAGTCTGTCAATCCACTTACACGTTTGCGTCACGCACGCCACACAGAGCAAGTATTTTTTTAAACCTAGCAACATTGTACTTTCGTATACCACAATATTAAGTGGTTTGAACGTAAAAATGCGCTAACAATGAATGATTAAATGTATAGTATTCCATTCAGATATGATATTGTGCGAGAATGAACACAGATCAGCCTTCAATTGTATATTGTAAGGTACCTTTCCATTATAGTCTGATGAAGAACGAATTGAAATATCTATATCATTATTTTGTTAACGTAACTCTTACTATTGAGCATCGCCTTCACCGTCAGTCGAAAATATAATAAAGAAGAGATGCATCTTCTCTGATTTTTAATCACCCTACGTATTTGAACGTACGTGATACGTTCACTGTGACTGTACCATTCTGCGCTATCCCGTATCACGTACGCGCTTGAGAAAAAGTAATGTACCTCAAATGTACAAACTGTTAGGGATACGCGCGTGTGCCAACAACACTCGAGTGCAAGTCTTCATAAATTTGATAGTTTTACAAGGGGCAGGCGAAGTGTGCGGCCGAGTATTTGACATTTCGTAGTTTAAAAATATAAAATTAATATATAATTAAATTTCATTAATAAGAAACCTGCTTTTTTGCACGTTTCTCGGAAAATAACCCAAAGGTAGGGCGGTTAAAATAGTTATCAACACAATTTCTCTTCAAACCATCGAAAACACAATTACACTGAAATTGTACAGGCATGTTTGGAGAAGGAGCGAAGACCACTTTTTACAAAAGATATTTTCAAAATACAGTTTTGACAACGGCCAAAATGTCCATTTGAATATATTTGTTGACAATCAATTAGAAAGTTTTTGTAACCCTGAAGACACTCAGCGTGAGTGAAACCGATGGGATCTTTAAAACAACACGGTAATGTAAAGACAAAATACAAAAGTGTTAAAAACTAACTAACTAACTAATTAACCATAAGGGGTACGCAGAAAGAATGGACTGCCTCAACATTCTTACATCAATTTCTCTGACTCCTCACATGGCAGACATTAAATATTTGATTTATTTGATCATGCCACGTTTTCCTCGATCTTCCTCTATTTCTGGTTCCATTTACATCGTTAACATATAATTTGTTTACCATTCTTTCTTCATTCATTCTTTTCATATGTCCAAACCATCTTAACGATCCTTTCATTATTTTGTTCATAGCACCATCATTCGCACCGCATTCACTTCTTATATTTTCATTCGACACTCTATCATACACAGAGTATCGACGTCTAAAAGATATCATTTCTACTGCATTGATTATACTTTCATCTTTCTTTTGCCAGTTCCATGCTTCGCTTCCATTCATAAGGGTCGGTAGAAGAACACAATTGTGCACTGCCATTCTAGCTTTATTGGATAGGTTTTTGTTTGCGATGACAACTTTAAGTGAACCATTCACTTTGTTGCCTGCCCCAATCCTTTCAATATCCCTCTCCACTCGCCCATCTTTTGTAAACATACTACCTAAATACACATCTACTTGCTCCAAATTTTCACCATTCACGCTAATTTTGCAGACTGTCATGATTTATTCTTTTTCAAAAATCATTACCTTGGACTTATTAACATTCATCATCAGATCATTTCGCATGCATAGCTCATACTTTCTATTCACCAGGGCTCGTTGTCTGAAAGTAGGACAGCGTCATCCCGTCATCCGCATACAAGAGACAGCTTACTGACACTCCGCTCGTTTTGGCACCTACATCCAACCCTTTCCGCTCTTTCATGTGTATGAAAGAGTCATGGTATGAATGTGCGCATAAATATTATTGTTAAGAAATAAATATTATTTGTCCTCTTATACAGCCTATTCATGCATACCTCATACATACTATTCACCAAAAGTGTTTATTTTTAATGATATTTTCTAAACATTTCGAGAAAAATGATCTAAAAAAAGTAATATTATATGTAATATCTATTGAGATAATAAATCTGTTTGATTGAATTAATAGATAAATCGTAGTATAAATGTCTATCGTTAAATAAAAAATTGTATTTACATGTCATAATGATAATTCTTGCTTTCAAAATATACGAGTGGCATGCCGTTAAAATAAAGCATACCGGTGTGTAAACACCCTAAATCTCTAAACCAATTTTCTAGCAGCAAATTTGGGTCAGTCGGTGAGCGATATTATGTAAGGGCATAGGGCACAGCTGGCGAGTAATAGCGTTATGCAGTCAGCTGGCCGGGGAGGGCGTAGGGCAGGAAGCGACGTAAAGTGAGAAGGAAAGGAAACCCTTCCCAAATGTTCCCGTTCAGTGCGTCCGGTCTAAGGACAGGTATTCTATTTCCGTCATGGTTCGCCATCCAAAAGTAAAGAGAAACATTTTTTTTAGTTTGGACATATGGAACTCATGGATGAATATAAAATGGTTTAAAAAGTATACTTAATGATGTGAATGGATTGAGGATTCGAGGAAGACCGAGGAAAACATGCCATGACCAAAGGAATCAAATCTAGATCGGCCATGCTAGAAGTCGGAAGAATCGACTGCGTGTATGACTCGCTGTATGAATGTGGAAGAAACTAGAGAAGTGTGTCAGGATATAATAGTCTGGCGGTCCATTGTCTCTGCTTACCTTTCCATGGAAACAGCTGGTGAAGTTGAAATAGCCAATAGGCAACACATTTAATAAAGCCTTAGACAGACATTTTCATCCGTGTTAATTATTAAATATGAGGTATTATAATATTAGTAATCTGAACTGAATCTTCTTCTTCTTTTTGTCCTGTCACACCTCCGTGGTGCTTAGGGCCTAAAGGAACCTTCTCCACCCGACTCTATCGCATGTCTGATGCCTAACATCATCCCAAGTGAGTCCTGCTGCCTAAACCTCGTCCTTCAGGGCTCTTCTCCAGGTGGTTCTAAGTCTGCCTCGCTTTCTCTTTTTGCCCCCTTAGGGAACCAGTCTAGTGCGCCCTGAGCGATGCAGGCTGGGTTCCGTCTCAGAGTGTGACCGATCCACTGCCATTTGCGTCTAGCGACTTGTTCTCTAATTGACTTTTCGCCTGCCATGGTCCAGAGAACGGCATTTGACACTGTTTGGGGCCAGTAGATTTTGAATATTGAGCAAAGGCACCTATTGATTTTCAAGTCTCACATCCCTAGGTACAGCAGTACGCTTTTAACGCTACTGCTGAATATTAAGTAACAATCTGAACCGAATAGCTTTTGTTAATTGCATTTTTAAGGAATAGCTTTTATATCATCTTCTTCTTCTTAGCCCTTCTTCTCCGGTGTGGGATTCGGCCTCCTCCACAACAGTCCTCTATTGGCTCCTGTCCTTGGCCATCCCTCTCCATTCCCCAGATCTCTCTAGTTTCTTTTTCCCACCTTTTTCTTGGTTTGCCTCGTGGTTTCTTTTAGCGCCGCACCCATATGGATACAACCTATCATATAAAAATTCTAAATCATATTTTCGATTAATCAATCGACATGAAAAATTGCTTCCACAGAGCTATGGTTTCGGGTTTTTGTAACGCCATTAATAAATTGTTTCCCAATTATACTATTTTTATCTGTTGGCGGAATTTTGTTTAATCATACCTTTATTTATTATATTCTTTTATACTAGTACTTAGGTATGTAAACATTTAAAACGTCAATACTTTTATAATACGTATTCAGATTTGCATAATGTTAAAAACAAGCATTCTAACATTTTCTATTAGACAGACCATAAAACTATTAACAAATATAATTTTTACGGTGGCTATACAACTTAATATCCTAAGGCCATATTTTGCTTACTTCTAATTGCTAATTTCCTGTGCAAATTATCTCTAAAGGTTACAAGTTTCTCCACTTATTTTAACATAAAATTAAAATTCATCATTCCTATTTTTTTCAGAAATACAATTAATATTTTCTCTAATATTCACCATAACGTTGTGTTGCAGATTCATTTAACAATATTTATTCCTTTGGAACAAACAGCTTATTGAAAATTTAAATTAAACAAACACTAACATGTTTCGGACACAGAAACCCTTCATCAGCGTAGTTTTGTTATTGTGTATACAAAATCGAAATTTTAACAATTTTTTCATGAACGTGATCAGTTTTGACGGGCTTCTGTGCCCGAAACATGTTTAAAACTAACTAACCATCACGCCGTCTCCCCGAAGGGGTAGGCAGACAGAATGGACTGCTGCACTTTTCTTTCCTGACATATATCTCTCGCTTCCTCAATATTCATCCATCATTTCATGCACGCGCGTCGATTTCTCAGACTCCTCATGTGGCCGACATTCAATATTTGATTTATTTGGGCGTGCCACGTTTTCCTAGGTCTACCTATATTGCTTGTTCCATTTACATCGTTAACGTTTAATTTTTTTTACCATTATTTCTTCATTCATTCTTTCCATGTGTCAAAACTATCTTAATGATCCTTTCATTATTTTGTTCATAACACCATCATTCGCACCGCATTAACATCTTATATTTGCCAGATCGCCAAAGAGATGGGGGGACAACTGGACCTCTTCATCTCTGGAGACATGATTTCTAAGCCACGGATAGTCTGATCTATTTAAATAAGAGTAGTAAAGTAGAAGAAGTAAATTAAAAAAATGTCTGTACGAAACACGTTTGTTAAAAGAAGAACAAAATATTAAATTAAAAAAAAATTATAAAAATTAGTTACTTTAAAATAAAAATGATATTTGTTTTCTATCGCGATCGGCGATCCTATCCTATATTGCAAAAGTAATTCATACTAATGAGAAATCTAGAGTAAGGTGTAATATAATTAGTTTATTACAGTTACATAGCGCAAATTACAACTTACAGATGGGGCTCGTGATGAAATGCCGTACTGTTTTTAGAGATCTTAAAATAATAGTTTAAAGTAATGAAAACTAACTAACTAACCATCACGCCGTCTCCCCGAAAGGGTAGGCAGAAAGAATGGACTTTCACACTTTTACTGATGCGGCACTCCATCCTTCTCTTTTTGCCCCGCGGGAGACGCGGTGTGATGGGTTGCGAACCTCATCGCCACCAATAGGCATCTCCCGCGCACGCTTCGATCGTCCAACACCCACAAAATAAATCTAAAATAAATAATTTAAAATACAATGATATAAAATAAAATAACAAAATAAAAAATATTTAACACAAAATGTTCTTTTTAGATGGTGCACATATTGACTATTAAATTTATGTTCCACGAATCCACCGTTTTTTTTTTATTTAGCATATAATGTAATAACACGTAATGTTTTTTTCGATGTTGCACATGTTGACATGGACGATCCAGACTTTTGGGTTTAATTAATTTATGTTACACGTATCCACCGTTTTTTAAACTAGCTGTAATTAGGCACTTAACCAGCAAGAACTTTAAAATAATATTGAAGAAATTATTCAAATTGTCATTGTAACAAATGAAAAATTTATTTTTACACCTGTCTAAATTCTTTATAAAAACGAAAAAACGAATATAATTTTAACAGCAATACGCTACAAACGTATTTCGTGTCACAATTAACTATTATAAAGTGCGGCAACAATTAAATTTACCAAAACAATTCACTTATACACGAAATATCTACAAGTTTACAGGATCACCACATGAACCAAACCAAATAAATAATAATATAATAGTTTAAAGTAATGATATTTCCATATTCTTAATCGCATCAACTATATTTTATGGATTCCAAGGCCTTGGTAATTATAACATGCCATTTAATTATTAATTTAAAAATTGGCATCGATCTTTCAAATGGCATCCAAATGCGATACACTCATATGCCAATGATTTATCTCGGTCACTTGGTCGTGGCATTGACGCTTCCATGTGAGGTATAAAATCGTTGACCTTATTCAAATCCACACTATGGTAATATGTACTTACAACATTTTAATTCGTATGCGACTTTTGCCGCCTGTTTTATGACTGTCCCTAGTAATTGTTCTGGCGGAATTAAGGTGTCAAGGTATAGAGAGCCATCAACCAGATTTGTACGATGCAAATTTGACGATTTAATGTTTGTTTGTCAGAGGTAAAATGCGAGAACTCCGCCTCCACTAATGAGATATATAACTAACTAACTAAATAACCATCACGCCGTCTCCCCGATGGGGTAGGCAGAAAGAATGGACTGCCACACTCTCGCTTCCTTAACATGTACGCGCGTCGATTTCTCTGACTCCTCACATGGCCGACATTCAATATTTGATTTATTTGATCGTGCCACGTTTTCCTCGGTCTTCTCTATTTCTGGTTCCATTTACATCGTTAACATATAATTGTTTACCATTCTTTCTTCATTCATTCTTTCCTTATGTCCAAACCATCTTAACGATCCTTTCATTATTTTGTTCATAACTCCATCATTCGCACCGCATTCACTTCTAATATTCATTTGACACTATCATACACAGAGTATCCATATATTGTAATACTAAGTAACGTCATATTTATTCCAATAGTCATTTGTTTACATACAGAGTTAAGACTTCTCTATAAAATCTGAAATGGATATTAGTAAATCTGCAAATTAAAGAAAACGAAATGTATATCACGCCTATTTTGCGAATTCATTTTTGATTGTATGTTAAAGAATAAACACACTTCTCACATGGCCGACATTCAATATTTGATTTATTTGATCGTGCCACGTTTTCCTCGGTCTTCCTCTATTTCTGGTTCCATTTACATCGTTAACTTATAATTTGTTTACCATTCTTTATTTATTCATTCTTTTCTTATGTCCCAACCATCTTAATGATCCTTTTATAATTGTTTTCATAACTCTTTCATTCGCACCGCATTCGCTTCTTATATTTTCATTCATGAGATATACAGGTATATGTTCCTGTATATTAAAGTAAGATTTCGTTACTTCTTAATATGATAGAATTAAGCATGGAACTGGCAAAAGAAGGATGAAAGTAGAATAAATGCAGTAGAAATGAGATCTCTTATACGAATATGTGGATACTCTGTGTATGATAGAGTGTCGAATGAAAATATAAGAAGTGAATGCGGTGCGAATGATGGTATCATGAACAAAATAATGAAAGGATCATTAAGATGGTTTGGACACATGGAAAGAATGAATGAATAAAGAATGGTAAAAAAAATATATGTTAATGATGTAAATGGAACCAAAAATAGAGTAAGACCGAGGAAAACGTGACACGATCAAATAAATCAAATATTGAATGTCGGCCATGTGAGGAGTCAGAGAAATCGACGCGCGTGCATGACACGATGTATGAATGTTGAGGAAGCGAGAGAAATATGTCAGGAAAGAAAAGTGTGGCAGTCCATTCTTTCTGCCTACCCCTTCAGGGAGACGGCCTGATGGTTAGTTAGTTAGTTAGTTTAATATTATAGTTGATTTACTATTTGATGCTGATAAAACTAATTAATGAGTAGTCCTGGTGGAAAAGAATGCTTGACTCAACAGACGTAAGAGGAATAACCATTAGAGTTGAACCTCTGTAAGCTGTTCAATTTTGGAGTTGACTAAATTAATTATTCATTATAAGTAGCCAGAACCATAATGGATAGTCATAATGGATAGTGACAGACTCGCATATACAGCCGCTTACGAAATCCTCCTCCCCCTGACACCGTCCACCTAGAAGATCGCCTAAGAGATGGGGGGACAACTGGACCACATCATTCCAGAAGACATGATTTCTGAGCCACAGATCGTCAGATCTATTAAGATAAGAGTAGAAAAGTAGAAGAAGTAAAAGATAAAAATGTCTCTAAGAAAAGGCGTCTGAGGTACGAAACATGTTTGTGAAAAAAGGAATAAAATATTAAATTAAAAGAACATTTAAAAATAAGTTATTTTAAAATAAATATGCTATTTGTTTTCTAGCTGATGTGGAGTTCGACAGGATCGCTATATTTGAAGTACATAAAGGCGTTCGAGGTGTAGATATACAGCACAATGCTCCGTATACCATGGACCGATAGGGTCAGTAATGCAGACGTACTGCAGAGAGCTAGAGCCAATAAAGAGCTGTCGTCGAGTGTGAAAATTAGAAAGGTCTCATATTTGGGTCATGCGCTAAGGGGAGAAAAATACCACCTCCTTCGACTGATATTAATGGGTAAAGTGAAGGGACGTCGGGGAGTTGGTAGAAGGCAGCTGTCCTGGCTGCGGAACATCAAAGAATGGACAGGAATAACAAGAGTTCAGAACCTATTTCAAGTGGCGCAGGATAGAGATGCCTTTGCGGTAGTAATCGGCAACGTTGGGGTGACCTGACACGGCACCGAAAGAAGAAAAAGAAAGGCAATTCCTTATACAAAATGCACTTATTAAAATAATACACTGTTTTTCCACTTTGATGGAACTCTCTGAAGTGGAAAAGGCAAGTGTTTTCATCCACTAAAATATAATCATGATTTTTTTTATGAATTTAAACACTGTTTTTTCCACATTTGAGTTTATTTTTTTTGACATGTTACAAAGGCTTAACAACTTCATAATCGGAAGAACCATATAAATATAATAAGAAAAATAAACTTAAAAACGGTAAACAGTATTTTGATTCATAAAAAATTCGTACTAACTAACTAACCATCACGCCGACTCCCCGAAGGGGTAGGCAGAAAGAATGGACTGCCACACTTTTCTTTCCTGACATATTTCTCTCGCTTCCTCAACATTCATACATCGTGTCATGCACGCGCGTCGATTTCTCTGACTCCTCACATGGTCGACATTCAATATTTGATTTATTTGATCGTGCCACGTTTTCCTCGGTCTTCCTCTATTTCTGGTTCCATTTACATCATTAACAAATAATTTAAAAAAATTCGTCATTATAGAAATCCACAGTGTTGACACCTTAAGTTTATCAACAATCTTATCATTTATTTATATACTTGTATCTCTTGTTCCTGGGTGGTAAATTATTCCCGTTCTCATTTTATTCGGGCTTAGCGCACTTTACCTCCGGTCCAAAGATATTACCGTAACGTGCAGTGACGTAAAAGTCCCATCCATGTCGTGCATTATTTACCCATTGTTCACTGGCGAGGCTCCGTGTCTCGCAAGTCCATCTCACGGGTATAATGTTAAAAGAAAATGCACAAGTGATAAAAATTGCCATACTTATACAACTGCTTATTAATTATTGACAAAGCAATGACGTGCTGTTGTTATCCAAGATGGTTATAAAAAAAAATATTTGTCAAATGTATGGAAGCGAGGCATGGAACTGGCAGAAGAAGATTCATCATCATCATCAGCCGTCTGTCATCCACTGCTGAATGTAGGCCTCTCCCAAAGCCCGCCACCGCCCCCTATCCATTGCCGCTCCCATCCATCCATGTCCAGCAATCCTCTTCAGATCGTCGGTCCAGCGGGCAGGGGGACGTCAAACTCTACGGAATTCTGTACGCGGTCTCCACTTCAGAACCCGTCTTCCCCATCGGTTGTCGGTTCTCCGACAGATATGGCCAACCCACCGCCACACTATCCGCAGAGCCACCTCAGTCACCTTGCTTTGTTGTCGAATAAATTCGTTTCTAAATCTGTCCCTCAAGGTTATTCCAAGCATGGCTCTTTCCATGGCGCGCTGGGCAACCTTGAATCTGTAGACTAGACCTTTTGTCAATGTCCAAGTCTCGGCT
>JAHDVF020000458.1:0-40738 GCA_022606425.2 Lepidostoma basale | reverse complement strand
TAATCCGAAGCCATATAAAAAGAAACTTTTTATTTCAAATAATGCGAATGTTTTTGAAAAAAATCCAATTTCAAAATTCAATCAAAAGTTTCAAAATATTTGGCGTCAAAAAACGGTTGTAAACGATTTAGTGAAAGATAAAGTTACTATTTATCACGGACTTTCAGGCGAATTACCTTCTGGTTTAGAAAAAAAAGGAATTAAATCGGTTGTAACTATTCACGATTTAATTTTTGTTCGTTATCCTAATTTATATTCTTTTTTTGATAGAAAAATTCATTTTTATAAGTTTAAAAAAGCAGCTGAAAGAGCCGATTTAATTCTTGCAATTAGCGAACAAACCAAGAAAGATATTATTTCTTATTTGAATATTGATGCGAAAAAAATAAGAGTAGTGCACCAAGGTTGTCAGGATGTTTTCAAAAGAGAATATTCCGATACTTTAAAAAAACAAGTAGTTGAAAAATTCAATTTGCCAGAAACTTTTGTTTTAAATGTGGGAACAATTGAAGAAAGGAAAAACGCATTAACTATTGTAAAAGCCATTAAAAACTTAGAGGTTCATTTGGTTTTAATTGGAAAACAAACCGATTATGCACAAAAAATTCACCAATATATTTCTGAAAATAACTTAAAAAATCGAGTACATTTTTTAAAAGGATTATCAAGCGAAGAATTAGCGATAACCTATCAATTAGCTTCGGTTTTTGTTTTTCCTTCTATATTTGAAGGTTTTGGAATTCCAATTATTGAGGCTTTATATTCTAAAACGCCTGTAATTACTAATAAAAATGGTGTTTTTTCTGAAGCTGCTGGATCAAACTCGTTATACATAGAACCATTTGATGTGGAAGATTTAACTGCAAAAATTAGCAACGTTTTGAATGATACTGCATTGGCAACAAAAATGAGTGTGGAAGGTTTAAAATTTGCACAACAATTTAATGATGATGTTATTGCATCAAATATTATGAATTGTTATTTGCAAGTTCTTTCAATTTAGCATATTTTAATTTAATATGTACTTGGTTTTATGCCTAATTTCAATAAAAGCAACTTTACTTTATCAATTAAATTTAGAAGAAAACGCGGCATTTTTAAAAGTAAATTTTGTTTCCAATTTAGATTTTCTGAATCAATAGGAGCAATCATTTTTTTCCAACGAAAATCGTTGTTTTTCTTTAAACGTTTGCCTAAAACATAACGTTCAAAATCGAGGTATTTTTTTAAATTGGCATTGGTTTTTGCCCAATTTTCATACAAATCGAAATTAGGAATGGTTTTATTTTGCAAAGAACTTCTAGTTAATTGATTGTCTGTTTGCATGAAATAACTCATTTGCACCGAATTATCATAAGCCAATTTATACTGATAATTAGCTCGAATATTGAAATCTAAATCTTGCGATAATTGAATATTTTCGTTATAAAAGCCAACATTTTCATATACTTCTTTATGCACACAAACCGAACCATGATTGTAAATGCCTTGTTTTAAATTAATTTTAAAAAAGTTTATATAGCCAGTAAAATCTGTTGGTAAACTTTCCGAACCATTTTGTGGGTTCTTAATAATTTTACCCCAAATTTCTTCATAATTGGTGGCAAAAATTCGTGCTTCTGGAAAATTTTGAATTAATTGATATATGGTTTCTAAAAAAGTTGGTTTCCAAACATCATCTGCATCTAAAAACGTTACATAATTGGTATTTGCTTCTTTAATTCCTGTATTTCTGGTTGCTGCTAATCCGTAATTTTTTTTGTGATGTATAAGTTTTACTTTTTCGGATAGAAATTCAGAAGCAATTTTTACACTTTTATCTGTAGAACAATCGTTTATAATTAGTAATTCAAAATCTGTAAAGGTTTGATTGAGAATACTTTTTATAGCATTTTCAATATACTTTTCTTTGTTGTAAAGCGGAATTATGACAGTAAAAAACGGCATCTTAATTGTTTAAAATATAATGAAATAATTCTTTCCAATTGTGTAAATCTTCACTGGTATCAAAAGTTATGGTATTTCCTTGAAAATGATGCTTTTCTTCTACAAATTCAGTAATTATTTTGGCTAAATCTGAAGCTTTATTTTCATCAAAAAACGAAACCTTTTCATAATTGCCACAAGCTTCTTTGGCATAAGGCAAATTGGCTAAAAACATTGGCTTTTTATAGGCTTTTGCTTCAGAAATGGGCAAACCCCAAGTTTCAATTTTCGATGGAAAAACCAAACAATCCATGGCATTATACATAGAAAGTAATTGATTTCTTTTCATTTTTTCATAAAAACACACGTTTTCTAAAAAACCATATTGTTTAATTAAAAATTTAGCATATTTTTCTTTGTTATTTTTAATTGTAGTAAAATGAAATTGTGTTTTTTCCGAAATATTTTTTGGTAATAATTGTATGGCATCTAAAATAACTTCATGATTTTTAAGACTTCGTGGAAAACTTGGGTAAAAAAAATGCACTTTATTTGGTTCAAAATTATATTCTTCGGTGGTAATTTCTTCTACATATTCTGGAATGGCAACTTTAATATTTGAAATTTTAAAACGCTTTTCAAAAACATCTTTTATCCAATGTTGTTGCACAAAAACGGTATGGTTTTTTTTAATATTTATTTTAAATAAATAATCATAGAGTACAGAAAAAACGCCAATTTTGTAATCAAATTTCCAGTCTTTCCAAGTTGGTTTAAAAAATGTAGTAGGATGGTGGCAATATACAAATTGTTTTTTTGCAACCACTCTAGGAGTTGTATCATGCAAGGAAAACCAAACGTCTGGCTGTAATTTTTTTGATAATTTTTTAAAATAAAAATATTCGTAATATAAACGATACAACCAAGATTTTTTTGAATTTTGAATTTCAATTACTTGAATATTAGGAAAAATAAATTTTGAAGCATCATGCACTAAAGCAATAACCTCAATATTTTTGTTCTTGTTGTATGCAGATAATTCTTGCAAAACATTGTGAAGTATTGTAAAAATACCTCCTTCAACCATATTAATACCAGAAATTACAATTTTTTGTTTTTTCATTATTATTTTTTCCTTATTTTACTTTGGTGCTTGGTATTATATAAAAATTTAAAATTTTATATTCAAAGTTAATTAGAATTTTAAAAACTACAATTTTGCAAGCAATTTAAAAAAGTTTTAGCGAAATTTTTATTCATTAGGTTCAATATGAATTAGAACATGTCCCAATTCTGATAGTTCATTTCTTAAAGCATCTTTTAGTTTATGTGCTAAATTGTGACCTTCTTTTACAGAAATATTAGCATCAACAACAGCGTGTAAATCTACGTGATATTTCATACCAGCTTTTCTAATAAAGCATTTTTCTGTATCAATAATACCATCAACTTTTAACGATTCTTTACGAATATTTTCAACCAAATCATCATAACGATGTTCGTCCATAATTTCGCCAAGTGCAGGTCGGAAAATTAAATAGCTATTATATAAAATAAAGAAAGAAGCAAATAAGGCTGCCCAATCATCAGCAGATTCGTAGCCTTTTCCTAAGGCTAAAGCAATTGAAATTCCTATAAAAGCAGCCACAGAAGTAATAGCGTCACTTCTATGGTGCCAAGCATCTGCTTTTAGTGATGAGCTATTGGTAATAATACTTTTTTTCATTACCGTTTGAAATGAATATTCTTTCCAACCAATAATTATGGCTAAAACAATTAAAGTCCAAGCTTTTGGTAAATCATGTGGCGTGCCAATATTTTGGATACTTTCATATGCAATAATTGTAGCAGAAGTAATTAAAAAACCGACCACAAGAAATGTAATTAAAGGTTCCGCTCTTCCATGCCCGTAGGGATGGTTTTCATCTGCTGGTCGGTTGGAATATTTAATACCAAATAATACTAAAAAAGAAGCAAAAATATCTGTTGTAGATTCAATTGCATCTGCCACTAAAGCGTAAGAATTTCCAAAAAAACCAGCCAATCCTTTTATAAGTGCTAAACTTGTATTGCCAATAATACTAAAGTATGTGGCTTTTATGGCGGTTTGTTCGTTTGTCATTTTTTTATTGGTCTCAAAAATAGTTAAAACTATGCACTTTTAGTGCATTTTTCCTTTCAGGTTCTAAAAATTTCAACACGAATTTTACTAATTCTCACAAATTAATTCGTGCTAATTTGTGTAATTTGTGTCAAAAAAATAAGTTATACAACCTTGCAGACTTTTAGTCTGCCAACCGAAACCTATGGACTTCAAGTCCATAGTGGTTTATTAATAATTTTCATAAATACTCTTTAGATTTAAAAACTTCTTCAAATATATAAATTTATCACATAAAAAAAGACTGCGAAAGCAGTCTTCCTTATTTTTTAATTTTGCCTAAAGCCTAAATATTTTAAGTTCGCGTTAGCGATAAACTAAATTGGCGAAATTTTGAACCATTCATCATATAACTTCTCATAGATGTTTGTAAATGTAGTCGGATTGCTTTTACTATCGAAACTATTTGCAATAGAGTTTGAAATTACTTCTAAAATTTCTTCCAAATTTTTTTCTGAAATATCTATTCTAAAATAACTTGTTATTAAGTCATCTTTTCGATTATGTAATTCTGGTTTTTCAATTTCATTATTTGTTAGAATGTAATCAAGTTTTTCGGCAAGACGATGTTTTTCTTCTTGCTCTACTTGAAGAATTGTTGAAAGTATTGAAATAAAATCTAATGTATTTTTCATTCTTTAATAAGAAACACTTGTTTTGGTTCAAAATTTATTTTCAAAATATATTAAAATTAAGAAGACTGCGAAAGCAGTCTTCTTAATTTTGCATAAAGCCTAAATACTATTCAACTTTTTCAGTTTGTCTTTCCAAAGTTGTAATTCTTCTTTATGTTTTTCAATATTTTTTTGCACTTCTTTTACAAACGGGTTGTTTCCTTTTGCGTTACTAAAAAAGCCAATATTGTTTTCTAATTGGTTAATTTCATTATTCAATTCGTCAATTTTTCTTCTCATAAAAATTTGCTCATTCACAATGGCTCTTTGGTCGTTTCCTTCCGAAAGTTGGTCTAAACGGTTGCTAAATTTCATCATTTCAGAATCTTTTTTAGAAGAACTTAGTTTTTCGAACAAGCCATCTAAAATTTTATTAAACTTTCCTTCAATATGACGACGATTTTGGGGCACTTTACCAAATTCTTTCCAAGTAGCAATATGTACTTTTATGGCATCTAAATCTGTTTTGTGGTCACCCACTAATTCAAAAGTACGAACGGTTTCTAAATATTCTTTTTTCTTTTCAAACGCTTCAACTTCTACACCAATTTCTTCTTTTCTAGATTCGTGTAACCTGTCGAAATACGCATTACACGTTTTTTTGAACGTTTCCCAAATTTCATCCGATTGTTTTCTTGGCACATGTCCAATTTTTTTCCATTCGTCCTGAATTTGCTTCATAATTGGAGTTGTAGCTTCAAAATCTTCTGTATCTACATTCGCTTTTGCTTTTTCAATTAATGCCAATTTTAATTCTAAATTCTGATGTTGTTCGCTTTTAATATCTTTATAAAAGGCGTTTTTAGTGGCATTAAAATTACGAACGGCATTTTTAAAATTACTCCAAGTTTCTTCTGTTACTTCCGCTGGCACACGACCTGCCTTAAAAAAAGCTTCACGCAACGCTTCTAACTTAATAATTTGGTTTTGCCATTCTCCATGATTATTTACTTTTTCAGCACTTAAAGCATTAACTTGAGCAATAATTTCGTTTTTATTAGCTAAATTTTCTTGCTCTTTTTCTCTAAATTGTGAAGATAATGCTTCTCGTTTGTCATGTAATAATTTGGTAATTTCGCTAAATTCTTGCCAAATTTTTTCTCTGTTTTCTTTGTCAACTGGTCCAATTTCTTCTTTCCAAACACGGTGTAACAATTGCAATTCTCTGAATGATTTGGTTACATCTGGCTGTTCTACTAAAAGTTTCGCTTTAGCAATAATTTCTAATTTTTGTTCTAAATTATTTTTAAAATCGGCATCTCTAATTTCTCTATCTAAATGTACAATTTCGTAAAATCTATCTACATGAAAATGGAAATTATTCCACACTAAATTGTATTTATCTTTTGGAATGGCTCCTGTATTTTTCCAACGCTCTCTAATTTCGTTGAATTTTTTGAACATATCTGAAATGTTAGAATCGGTGCTAGCAATTAAGGCTTTTAATTCTTCAATTAAAGTTGTTCTTTCCGTTAAATTATTTTTTAACTGATTTTCTATATTTTTAAAATTGTTCGATTTTTTAGCACGGTAGGTATCTAATAAATGATCAAATTTCACTTTTAAAGGTGAGTGGTATTCAAATTCTGTATTAGCTTCATTTTCAGAATAAAAAGCAGTACGTTTTTCCTCAATTAGTTGATGATAGTGGTTTAAAAACGCTTTTTTAACATCTTCTATTTGATTTTTGTAAATTAGTGCTTTTTCATGACCAACCAAGGTTGCCAATTCGTCTATTAATTCTTCTAAAGAAAGACTTTCGTAATCTTTTGATACCATTTCTAAATCGGCATGAATAGAACCATCTTCACTAGCTTCCGCCAAGTGATTGTCAATTTCATCTTGTGCAGAAACAGGTGTGTTTGCTTCTAAAACTCCCGAAACAGGTTCATTTTCAATTACTTCAGGTCCCTGAATTTCAATTTCGTTTGCAACTAATTCTGTTGAGTTGTTTTCTATTGACGCTGTTTGCTCTTGTCCATCTGCTTGTGGCAGGTTATCATTCAATTCTTCTAACATATTATAAATGCTTAAGTTTAGGGCTCGAAGATACCAAAACAGGTGGAAAATTACAAGAAATTATTATAATATATGATTAAATATTACTTACTTCCATATTAACCACGCTTTTTCGGCTTGAAAAACAAGCATTTCGTATCCGTTTTTTGTTACGGCTCCTGCTTTTTTTGCTTTTTTAAGAAAGGTGGTTTTTTCGGGATTATACACTAAATCAAAAGCAATGTGTTTGGGTGTAAATAAGGAATAATCTAATTCTGGACATTCGGAAACGTTTGGAAAAGTTCCGAGTGGAGTGGTGTTAATAATAATTTGGTATTCGTTAAAAATGTTGGCATCCATTTCATTATAACCAATTTCATATTCAGATGGATTTCTAGAAACAAAATCGAATTCAATTTTTAGTTTTTTTAAGGCATATGCTACGGCTTTGCTTGCCCCACCAGTTCCTAAAATCAAGGCTTTTTTATGATGGTTTTTTAATAGTGGTTTTAAGGCTTTTTTGAAACCATAAAAATCGGTATTATAACCTTTTATTTTTTTATTTTTTGAAATAAAAATGCAATTTACTGCTCCAATTTTTTTAGCATTTTTGGAGATTTTATCTAAAAATGGAATTATAGTTTCTTTATACGGAATAGTTACATTTAATCCTACTAAGCCTTTCGTGTTTTGAATAATTTCAGTAAATTCATTTACGTTTTGAATGTCGTAATTTTCATATTCGCAATTGTGAAAATGATTGTGCAAAAATTTTTCGGTGAAATAATTTTTTGAAAAAGAATAACTTATGTTTTTACCAACAAGTCCAAATTTTCGTTGTTTTTTAAGTAACTTCATTTTCATTTATTTTTATAAAACACATAGAAACATAGTTTTGTTAATACTGAAACTATGTTTTTATGTGTTTAATTTAAGCTTTAGTAAACTTCGATTTGAATATTTTAATAAAAATAGGTAAAATTGAAACTAAAACAATACCTAAAACTACTTTTTCGAAATTATTTTTCACAATATCAAATTGTCCTAAAAAATAGCCTAAAAGTGTAATTCCAGCCACCCAAAGAACAGCACCAATAACACAATTTATAATATAATTTCTATATTTCATGCTTCCAGCACCTGCAACAAAAGGAGCAATTGTTCTTACAATGGGTACAAAACGAGCCATAATTACTGCTTTTCCACCATTTTTTTCAAAGAAATCTTCAGTTTTTTCAATGTATTCTCTTTTTAAGAATAATATTTTCTTTTTTTCTTTTATGAGTTCTCCAAATTTGTGACCTACAAAATAGTTTAAATTATCGCCCAGAAGTGCGGCTAAAATTAATAAAGGAATAATGATAATCAAACTTAATTTTCCTGTTGTGGCAGCAATAACTCCAATCGCAAAAAGCATAGAATCGCCTGGTAAGAGGGGCATAATTACGAAGCCCGTTTCTACAAAAACAACTAAAAATAAAATGAAATAAATTAGAGTATTGTATTGGTCAATTAATTGCGTAATTACGCTTAAAGGATCTTTTAAAAAGTGTAATAAGAAGTCGATAAATTCCATTGATTGGGCTTAAATAGTGTGGTTTTTGATAATTTTTTGTACGTTTTTTGATTCCCAAACATGTGGAAATAAATCTTTTAAAATATAGTTTTTATGAAAATTGGTATTTAACGCCAAATTTAAAGTTTCAATTGCATTAAATTCTTCTTCAATATTATAATACAAACCTACCATTCTGTATTGAATTTCTGCTTCTTTTGGATACAATTCTTTGGCTTGATTTAGTATTTCAAAAGCGGCAGAAACTTCTCCTAAAACATACAAAACATCGCTCCAACAAAGGAAATTGTCTAATTCAATATCGCCATTTTCAAATGCTTTTCTGTAGCCTTCTTCCGCTTCTTCAAAGAAATTTAAATACTGATTAATGTTTGCATATCTTCTCCAATATAAGGCGTTTTCACCATCAATTCCAATTGCTTTATTGATGTAATATAATGATCTTTGATAGTTTTTTTCTTTAATGTAAAAATCGGTAATTGCCAACCAAGCTTTATCTAATAAAGGATCTTCGTGAACGGTTTTTAAATAAAAGTTTAAAGCTTGTTCTTTATTTCCTAGTTTTTCGTAACATTTCCCAATGCGTAAATAGGCAAATGAAGTGGGGTCGTCCAATTCAATTGTAATGTTATAGCAATCAATGGCTTCTTTGTAACGTTTTAGTTTTTCTAACGATTTGGCTTTTTCTAAAAAGGCACCTAAAAAACCTTCGTCAATTAAGCACGCATAATCAAAAGCCCAAAGTGCTTTTTCGTAATTTTTTAAAGCATAAAATTGGCGACCTAATTGATGCCATGCCACTTCACTATATGGGTTTTTGTTGATGAAATTTTCTAAATATACAATTGCTTCTTTGTTTTGATCTAAAAAATCGAAACAATACACCACATTATATAAGGCGGAATAATCTTCTTCATCGTTTTCTAAACATAAAATGAAGTTGTCTTTTGCTAATTCTAAATTATCCATAAACAAATATTCCATTCCAATCATAGAATAAATATCGGCTTCGTCTTCCGTTATGCTCAATGCTTGTAATAAATGTTCGATGGCTTTTTCGTGCTGGTCTCTTTTGGAACAAATGTTGGCACGCTGAATAAAAACTTCTTCGTTAGTTGGTTCTAATAAAGCAATTTCATTAAGTATTTTTTCGGCTTGTTCAATTTTGTCGTCGTAAATTAATATTTCAACATGAACTAATTTTAAACCTGTAGATTTTGGATGTTGTTCTAAGCCCAAACGTAACGCTTTTTTGGCTAAATTAACGCGTCCTGTATCCATATAATGCAAAACAATGTCTTCAAATTCTTCTGAATCAAAGAAAAAAACTTTGTTTGTTTTTAGCATCGATTCAAATTTTGAAAGCGATAAATTGTTTTCTTCCTCTTCTTCCTCATGACTCATATTCATAGTAACAACTATTAAATATCAATAAAATATTGATATATGTTTCCAATAATAAAATTACATAATTTATTGCTTACAATTTTCTTGCCAAGTGTTTGTTTTGAACAATTTAATTAACATTTTCAATGACAAAAAGCAAAATTCAATGACAAAAATCAATTAATTGGAACACAGATTTTACGGATTGAACAGATTTTAAAAATTTAATTAGTTTTTTTAATTTGTGTTTAAAATATTAAGAAGTTCTAAAGATTTAAAGATTGAACTTCATCCATAACTTCTAACAACAATTGGCAACCTTCTTCAATTTCTTGGTAAGAAATGGTTAATGGTGGTGTAATTCTGATGGCTGTTCCTTCGAATAATAACCAAAATAATATCAAACCACGTTTGTGGCATCTTAAAATCACCTCATTGGTTATGTTCGGACTTTCTGTCATGGTGGCTAACATTAAACCTTTTCCACGAACTTCTTTAATTAAAGGATGCACCAATAATTTTCGGAATAGTTTTTCTTTTTCTAAAGTTTCTGTCATTAAATTGGTTTCGGTAATTTCTTGTAATGTTGCCAAACAAGCAGCTGCAATAACAGGATGTCCGCCAAATGTAGTAATATGTCCTAATTTCGGATTATCGTATAATAAATCCATATGCTCTTCGGATGCAACAAAAGCGCCAACTGGCATGCCGCCGCCCATTCCTTTTCCGATTACTAAAATATCTGGAATGCAATCGTAATTTTCAAATCCGAATAATTTTCCTGTACGACCAAATCCGGGTTGAATTTCGTCTATAATTAACATCGCACCAACTTCGGTACAACGTGCTCGAACTTTCTTTAGAAAATCGTTTTGTGGTTGAATAAAACCAGCACCACCTTGAATAGATTCTAAGATAATTCCTGCAGTTTTTGTGGTAATTTTTTGAATATCTTCTTCGTTATTAAACGTAATGAAATCGACATCAGGAATTAATGGGCGGAACACTTGTTTGCGTTCTTCAAAACCCATTACACTTAAACTTCCCATCGTATTTCCATGATAGGCATTATAACAAGAAATGAATTGACTTCTTCCTGTTACTCTTCGAGCTAATTTTAAAGCGCCTTCAGTAGCTTCCGTTCCAGAATTTACCAAATAGGTTTTTTTTAATGGATGCGGAAGATGTTGTGCCAATAATTTACAATATTCTGTTGCTGGATGTTGGGCATATTCGCCATACACCATTACGTGAGAATATTTGTCTAATTGGTTTTTTATTGCATTATTAACACGCTCATTTTGATGCCCTAAACTACAAGCCGAAACTCCAGCCACGAAATCTAAATATTTATTTCCCGAAGTGTCGTAAATATAAGAACCTTTAGCATGAGAAATTTCCATAGCTAATGGGTGAGGAGAGGTTTGTGCTTGGTATTTGAAGAAATCGTTTAGCATGGTTAGTTTAGAAGTTTATGGGGTTAAAAGTTTAAAAGGGTTTGTATGTAAATGCAATAAACTACTTTTTTACTTTTACCTTTTTACTTTGCTCTTTTTTTGTGTAATCCGTAGTTTCTTTTAACACGTCCATAGGTTTTTTTTCTTCCTTGTCTTTCTTTTTAGTTTCTGTTTTTATTTTTTCGTCGATGGCTTTTTCATCATCTGGAAAAATATCTTCAATTGAATTTATTTTTTCATCAATTCGCCAAACAAAACCTCGAAGTCGTCTGGCATTTTTAGGAAAATCTTTATCAGGATAGGTGTCGCTTAAAATTTGTTTGAACGAAGTTAATTCTACAATTTTATTGTCTTCCAATTGCATGTTGATGCTACTTGAAACGCCTTTGTCAATGCCCACCATTTCATTTTTGTCGTTATACATGAAATAAATTTTTTCTGTATTTTTTACTAAATCTACTTCGTATAATTTATTTTCTCTAAATTTTCCGTACAAAAATTGTCCTTTTACTTGGTTGAAATTGTCTTCGCCCAAACTATCTTTTTGAACTAAAAACGCATTGTTTAATATTTTTAGTGAATCTAATTTTTCGGTTTTATTGTTTCCAATTAAATGAATTTCGTCGCCTGTCATTTGGTTATCATTATTCCAAATTACGGGTCTTCCAATTAGTTTTGTTAATGCGTTTTTATTGTTGGAATGAATAGAATCACATTTTCCACTCATATCCGTTTTAAAAAATCGTACATTATTAAATGCTCTTACAGTTCTATCGGTTTGCGGACCAGTTACTAATATTCTTTTTCCGTGAAGATACATGGTGTCTTTTTCCACCAACGTTTTTATTAATGCTTTTTTGGTAATAAACATCGAATCTTTTTTGGTGCCACCAATATTTCGGTACACTTCTGCATAATGTCCGGTGGCAATCATATTATTGATGGTGTCTGTAATTTTTACATTATTTGTGGCTTTTGCAAAATTTTTCTTCCTATCGTAATTAATAATATCACCTTCTACTTTCCGATTATTATATACGATATTCGATTTATCGAGCAATCTTCCAACATCATTTTTAGTGTCGTAAAATCCGTTTTTAGTATGAATAACGTTTTCTTTACTAGTGATGGTACTTGGTCCGTACACATACGCATGACCAGAATTATCGTAAAAATCTAAATTATTCGTTTTGATGGTCACTTGCGGATTTACAACAGTAACCGCCGTTTTAAAAACATATTTTTTACTGTTTAAATAGTATCTTCCAGATTTACTTTTTAAGGTATTTTCTTTGTTTACAATGGTTCCCCAACTTTTATAAAAAGCTTGTTGAATACTTCTGTCAAAATATATAGTATCTGTTGTAAGATTAGAATCTGGTGAACGTAAATTGACATCGCCAGTAGCAAACGCAAATTGAGTTTTTCCGTTATATTCGGCATAACGACTATTCATAACAATAGAATCGCCTTGGTTTAATTGTACGTTTCCGAATGCTTTTACATAATCTTCATCGGTATAATGATAGGCTTTGTTGCAATTGATTAATACGCCATTATGTTGCACTTGTACGTTTCCTGTAAACACAATGGCTCCAGGAATTTCATTTTGATTTTTATCAATAAAATCGGAATGTAGAATTCTAATTGCATTTGGATTTACTGGAGCAATGGATTCAATTGGAGTTTGTGCATTTCCAATTACTATGGAAAATAACAAAGTTAGCGTATATATAAATTTTTTCAATGTTTCTATATTTTTGTCAAATTTAAGTAAAATGTGCAAAAAGGAATAGAGTTTAAGAATATTTTATGGTTTTTTGTAGATTTTTCTTGTACAAAACAATATATTTTATCAATTAAATAAAGGTTTAATTAATTTTAATTATTATCTTTGAAAGAACATTCTTTTTTTCAATGCAATCGCATATTGCGAAATTTGAATTTTTAAGTATATGTTTAATTCAAAATGGAAATTTCAGAAATTGAAAAAGAAAAATCACATATTATTGTTGAAATTATACAATATATTCCTAACGCTGTTTTAAGCAAAACTATTTTAAAAAAATTAACAGGAAATATTACTGTATCTTCCTTTGATGCTGGTGAAGAACTCGCCGAAAAAACCTCACCGTTTGATAATTATATACAAATTATTGACGGAACAGCTGAAATTTTAATTAACAAAACTATTCACAAACTTACACTGGGACAAGGAATAATTATTCCTGCACATGCCAAACATTGTTTTAATGCCAATGTTCAGTTTAAAATGCTATCTACCATTATTAAAAGTGGTTACGAAGACTAGATTCAATTAGTTATTTATTCATTTTAATTGCAGACTATAAATGAAACTTTATATTAAATATATGGTAAGTCTCCGCTGTAAAATGGTGGTAAAAGAAGCTTTGGAAAAACTAGGGTTAAAGTATGTAATTTTAGAACTTGGCACCGTTGAAGTAATGAACGATTTAACGGAAGAACAATGGCAAAAACTTCATAAAATTCTTTTAATGACAGGCTTGGAGCTAATGGACGACAAGAAATCTATGTTAATTGAGAAAATTAAAAATGTAATTATTGAAATGGTTCATTATACAGATGAACTTCCAAAAGTGAATTATTCCGATTATATCAGCGATAAATTAGGATTAGACTACACACATATATCTAAAATATTTTCCGAAGTAAAAGGCATAACTATTGAACATTTTATTATTGCTCATAAAATTGAACGTGTGAAGGAATTACTACTTTACGACGAATTAAACCTTACACAAATATCTTACATAATGAATTATAGTAGCGTTTCGCATTTATCTAAACAATTTAAAAAAGTAACGGGTTTAACACCTCGTTTTTTTAAACAATTGAAAGATAAGAGAAGAATTGCACTAGAAAATGTCTGAATTGTACAACTTCTTTTAGTTTAAGTATAATTTATTTTAGTTTTTAAGTAGCAACTTTGACTAAAATATTTATGATACTTAGTTTTGCACCTTTATATTAAATACATGGTAAGTAACCGCTGTAAAATGGCGGTAAAAGACGAATTGAAAAAATTAGGTCTGCACTTTATTGTGGTCGATTTAGGAGTTGTTGAAATTATGGAAAATATTTCTGTAGATAAAAGACAAATGTTAAAACAAGGTTTGTTAATTTCTGGTTTGGAATTAATGGACGATAGAAAAGCCATTTTAATAGAAAAAATAAAAAACATTATTGTTGAAATGATTCATCATTCTGATGAAGTAATTAAAGTTAATTTTTCAGATTATTTGTCGAAAAAACTAAATCATAATTATACCTATTTAGCTAATTTATTTTCGGAAGTGCAAGGCACAACTATTGAGCAATTTATTATTTCGCACAAAATTGAGCGAATTAAAGAATTGATGATTTATGACGAATTGAATATTACAGAAATTGCTTGGAAAATGAACTATAGTAGTGTGGCACATTTGTCTAGCCAATTTAAAAAAGTAACCGGACTTTCTCCTTCTCATTTTAAAAAATTAAAAGATAAAAGAAGAAATCCGATTGAAAATATTGGCGAATAATTTTAATTAGAACTAATGAAAAGAACATTAAAATTTGAAAATAAAATTAAAAAATCAGACGATTTGTTTTTTGATATGTTTAAAAATAACACAATAGGAATGATTGTTACTGAAATTGGAACTGGTAAATTTCAATTGGTAAACAAATCATTTTTAGAATGTTTTAAATATAAAGAAAATGAAATTTTAGGAAAAACTTCTGCGGAAATTGGCATAATTACTCCTGAATTTAAGGAGAAAATTTTATCAAAATTATACAAGCACGAAGCAGTAAATAATGTAGAAATTATTTTAAAAGACAATAATGGAGAACAATTTTGGTTTTCAATTTCCGTTCAAACCATCGAAATTCAGCACATAAAATGTTATTTATCATCATTTATTAATATCTCAAAATCAAAAAAAAACGAAGAAGAATTGCTACTTGCCGATATTGCGTTGGCTATTCAAAACAGCGAAAAAGAAAAAAAAACTATTGAAAACAAAGCATTAGAATATTATAATGATTCACTGCAATTTGCCTCACAATATTCATTAAGTATTATTGAAGCCAGCCGAGATCCGTTATTTGCTATAAGTTTGGAAGGGAAAATTACCGATACCAACGAAGCAACCGTTCAAGTAACAGATGTACCAAAAACAGAATTAATTGGTTCTAATTTTATTGATTATTTTACAGATAAATGCAAAGCAAAAGAAAGTTATGAGGAAGTTTTTTCGAAAGGTTTCATTTCCGATTTTCCACTAACTATTAAAGATCATAAACTTACAGATGTATTGTTCAATGGTTCCATTTACAAATCGGAAGAAGGAAAAGTACTTGGTGCAGTTATGGTTGCTAGAGATATTACCGAACAAAAACAACTAGAAACACAATTAACAGAAGCCAAAATATTTGCAGAATTAGCCACAGGAATTGCAGAAGAAGCTAAACTTTTGGCAGAAAAAGCAACCCATAATGTGGAAGAAGCCTTAAAATCAAAACAGCAGTTTTTGTCTAACATGAGTCACGAAATTCGTACACCAATGAATGCCATAATTGGTTTTACAAAAGTGCTGCTAAAAACAGAACTTACTGCCAAACAAAGAGAATATTTAACCGCTATAAAAATGAGTGGCGATGCGCTAATTGTATTAATTAATGACATTTTAGATTTGGCAAAAGTTGATGCAGGAAAGATGACTTTTGAAAAAATTCCTTTTAAATTGAGTTTGTCAATAAAAGCCATGTTGCATCTTTTTGAAACTAAAATTCAAGAAAAAAACCTAAAATTAATTACCAATTATGATGCTGCAATTCCAGAAGTTTTAATTGGCGATCCTGTCAGATTGCATCAAATTATTTTAAATTTATTAAGCAATGCCCTTAAATTTACTAATAAAGGAACAATTACAGTAAATGTTAATTTAATTGAAGAAGATGAAAAAAAAGTAACTATAAAATTTTCTGTAGCCGATACTGGAATTGGAATAAAAGATATAAAAATAGAAAAAATATTCGAAAATTTTCAGCAAGCAACCAGCGGAACATCTAGGCTTTTTGGGGGTACTGGTTTAGGCTTGGCAATTGTAAAACAATTAGTAGAAAGACAAAACGGAAAAATTGAAGTAGAAAGCAAAGTAAACAAAGGTTCTGCCTTTAGTTTCATTTTAAATTTCAATAAAACAACAGTTGCAACCCTTTTAGAACCAGAAATTTTAGATATCAACACAGCAGATGTAAAAGATATTAAAATTTTAGTTGTTGAAGATATGGAACTCAATCAATTATTAATGAAAACCCTATTAGATGATTTTGGTTTTGAGTGCGAAATTGCTGCAAACGGAAAAATTGCTATAGAAAAACTAAAAGAAAAAACTTTTGATATTATTTTAATGGATTTACAAATGCCAGAAATGAATGGTTTTGATGCAACAGAATACATTAGAAAAAACCTAAAACTAATCATTCCTATAATTGCACTTACTGCTGATGTTACAACTGTTGATGTAGCGAAATGCAAGGAAGTAGGCATGAACGATTATATATCTAAACCTGTAGACGAACGATTATTATATAGTAAACTAATTAGTGTTATAAAACAACCAGTGCTAATTATTGAGCATGAAGTTGGTAAAAATGCTCATTCCGATACGCTTAAGTATGTAAACATGAGTTATTTGCTAAAGCTCACAAATTCTAAACCAAAATTAATGGCAGAAATAATTACTGCTTATTTAAACCAAACGCCACCGCTTGTATCTGCAATGAAAAAAAGTTTTTCAGAAAAAAAATGGGATGTTTTAGAAGCCACAATTCATAAAATGATACCCTCATTTGCCATTGTGGGTATCAATCCTGAAATTACTGAAATTGCTATGAAAATTCAAGAATATGCTAAAAAATTAGAACTTTCAAATGACTTAAATAAATTAATATTAAATGTTGAAAATGTTTGCAATCAGGCTTGTATAGAACTTGAAAAAGAATTAGTAAACATAAAAAAAACTACCAATGAAGAACAAAAATAAAATAAAACTATTTTTAGTAGATGATGATGCTGTTTTTTTAAAATCTTTAGAAATTCAATTTTTAGATCATGCCGATTTTAATATTGAAACCTTTTCTACAGGAGAATTATGCTTGGAAAATTTATCAAAAAAGCCCGATATAATAATTTTAGATTATCATTTAAACGGAATTAATAAAACCGCCATAAATGGTTTGCAAACGCTAGATGAAATTAAAAAAATGGATGCAGAAATACCAGTAATTATACTTTCTAGTCAAGATAAAACTGATGTAGCGATGCAATGTATTCATCATAATGCGTTTGATTATGTAGTGAAAAGTGAAACCGCTTTTGTGCGACTTCAAAAAATTATTTCTTCCATTTTTGAACTTAAACAAATGAAAAAAGAATTGAATTGGTATATGGAAAGAATGTAGGAAGGTTTATTAAAATTTAAATAAAATATTAAAATTAACTCATTGGGTGTAATTATTAAAAACGTCAGTTCGAGTATTTTTTGTGCAGTAAAACGGAACAAAAAATGTATTGAGAACCGTTTTTAATGAAATTTTTGTTGAGTCGTAAAATGATTTTTACCTAAATTATCTATTGGTATTTCAATTTATATTTAAATATTATAAAAATTTATATAATTTCTATTTAATTATAATTATTTTAAGTAAATAAGTTTATAATGATTATTTATAAATATATATTTTTTGTTTAAAAATATATAAATATCATAATATAATTAATGAATTTTATTAATTTTTATATAAAATATAAGAATTACCAAGAAGCTAATTACACAACCATTTTATTGCAATTTCAATATTTCATGTTTCTGTAAAAAAGAAAAAAATTACAATTATGTCTGTAAAAAACTTCCATATAAAAGGTGGCATAAGGCTTATATAGTTTGGCAGGAGCTTATTCTATTTTGGCACAAGCCATAACTACTTTTGCACAAGGCTTATTTATTTTGTCCGAAGTCTTTTCCAATTGAGCCAATGCCTTGTTCGATTTGGACAAAGGTTGTTTCATTTTCTTGATGGTAAAATAATAAAATAAGAGCAGTTTTGGCTTCGCCAAAACTGCTCTTATTTTATTATTTGTTTAGTATTGCTTACTTTTTAGCTATCTTTTTATTCTTTTTGTTTTTTCGGAAATTTTGCCATCCTTTTTTTGGGGTAACTACTAAACTTACTCCATAAAACTCATTATTAAAATACATAGTACCCTTTTTATTTGGCGAATTATTTAAGTTATAAATAGCATATCTTGCACTACCATAATCAGGAGCAATTAAGCCCGTTGTATAAGCGCTTAATTCATATAAAGCATGTTTGGTTTTATAATTAAAACCTAAAGACAGTTCTGCAGAAAAATTAATATTTTGCGATGATTCTATATCCGCTGTAAATATGTCTTGATAATTGTTTTCATCATAAACAGCTATTCCAAATTTATTAACATCATAGTTTGTACCAGTAATGAGATTTAAGTTTATACTAGTACCAAATACAGCATTAATTTTTGGATTTATTTTAAGGTAATATTCTGTTTTAAAAGGTATAGAAATTACAAATTGGTTTACTATATCATTATCGATTAAATAATATTCGTCTGTACCACTCAATAACTCAGATTTATAAATATTCAAATCGAATTTGGCTATAAATTCTCTGGCAATAACACCGGTTTTAAAATTGAAATTTTTACTTTGCGCAAAATTATAATAAAACCCAAACTGATACGAAAAATCTTTTTTGAAAACTGGTGAAGGGTACGTAGAGCCATCATCATTCCCTCCACTACTTTTTTGTAAAAATGAAGGTTGCAACACAAAACTTAATTTACCGTATTGTTTCTGGTATATATTTTCAGCTTCTTGAGCGTTTAAATTGTTTAAAAATAAAAATATGAAAAAAACACCTGTAAGTTTATAAAATTTAGTTGTTTGGCATATCATAATAATCTTTGTTTACAATTAAAGAACCCTGTTGGTGGTAACTATAAATTTTATCATCTACAACATTCCAACTGTCAGTTTCATTTCTAAGACTTGGTATGTTTACTAATTCAGGACATTTTCTTTTTACACTTACTCTTCTTCTTTTCTTGGATTTAGTTACTAATAATTCTTGTTCTTTTGAACATTCAACATAAATAATACCTGATGTGCTTAGGTTAATTCCATTAATAGAAGCAGTTATGTTCGTGCGTCTTCTTTTCCATTTTCTGTTTTTTAATTTATAACCTTTAGTAGTTGCTTTAATTTTGCTAGGACTAATATCACCCATAATGGCTCCATTTAAAGATTTTCTAATTTTTGAAATTCTTTTAAACCTATTTACTGTTCCATATTCCGTTTTAATTTCTTTCACTTCTTTTTTACAAATCAGCGTCTGAAGGTTTGGGTGAATTAATTACTAAATTAGGGTTTCCTACAGGAACTTCTCCATTGTTTATGGCTTGCAATAATTCTAAATCCATATTGTTTATTTGGTAAAAATTACCTAAATCATCAATAAATTTGTAAATAACGTAACCTTTTTTTCTGTCACCAATAATTACTTCGTGACCTTCATTTAATAAAGTTCTTTCCGTTTCATCATCAATGAAATCATCATCAGGGTCCATTTCCTACAAAAGGGCCAGTTTCGCTTTGAGTGTCAAGCCATGCGTCTTCTGCTACATTAATTTTTTGTCTTAAAGAACAAAATGCCAAATCTTCTTCAAACTGTCTTAAAATATTATCTTCATCAAAACCTGCACTTTCGCATAAAGCATCATATTGTTCATCAGAAATATTAGCTGGAATATTTGCATCAAAAGCGTTACAATAGTTTTCTGTTAATTCATCTAATTTTTCAATTGTTAGATGATATTCTTCCCAACTTGGAAAAATTAAAATATTGTTTTCACATTCTGTGTTTAAACCATTATTTACATTAATGGATTCTATGTAATTAAACATACTACTTTGTCTCATTGTTTCTTGAGAACTTGATTTATTTACTTGTGTTATTTCATCTTGTGTTAATTCTGCTTTATCACAAGAATTAAATGAAAGTGTAAGCAAAAATGCAATTTTTAATACATTCTTCTTCATAATTTATAGTTGGCTTCCCTTTATATTAATTCGGACTACCAAAAGGACGATAACTTTAGGTACAATTTTTAGAGTTAATTTGTACCGCCCCGCTGACAAATGTAATTTTTTTTTGCTAACTTTTTGTATTTCTTTGAATGAAATCTATTGTATCTTCAAATGAGTCGTCTCTTTAGCACATTTTAAATATTTTGTCAACTTTTAATACTAATATGTTATTACAAACATAAACAAATTTTTTTTAAAGTTATAATATATCATAACTTTTTGTATTTTAATATTCGGAATATCGCTTTGTGAATAGCAAATTAAAAAATAGCGATAAAGAATATTTAGTTTTATTGGGAAACCACATAAGGCAAATTAGGCTATCTAAAAAAATAAGTCAGACAGAAATTGCTTATCGTTGTGAATTTGATAAAAGCAATTATAATACCATTGAGGCAGGAAAAAGAAATCCTACAATAACAACTTTATTAAAAATTGCTTCTGCCTTAGAAATTTCATTAGAAGAACTTTTAATTTTTAATATTGATCAAGAATAAATTTATTGATATTGCTTGCAATCTTCCGCCTTTGTTTTAATATCTTCCGCCTTTCTGTTGCTTTGTTCCGCTAATTAGTTGCAATATTCCACCTTTATTTTATTTTATTCCGCATATTAGTTATAACGTTCCGCCAGCGGAACGCTTCAACTAACTGACGGAATGGCTTAACTAAGTTGCGGAATATTGTAACTAACTGACGGAATGTCATTTTTAATACAAAATGTAAAAAAATGTTAAACTTTTTTTGAATATAAAAATTGGTAATTTTAAGCAAAAATTAAAGCTATACCATGAAAAATGTCAATTAGAAATGGTTGACATTTTTTGTATAAAACAATAAAAACATCTGAATTATATAAGTAAATATAATAGTTATATAACTTTTTCTATTCTGTTTTATATAACTTTATTATTCAAAGGAGAAACAAATTTTAATACAAATAAACATGCTTAACGTTAGAAAAGAGGGAATTATTTTAGAAAAAACAACTTTAGATTTTGAAAATGAAGGCGTGCTAAATCCTGCCGCTATCAAAGAAGGAAATTTTGTTCATTTATTTTATAGAGCTGTACATGTAGGAAATCATTCTAGTATTGGACATTGTTTATTAAATGGTCCTTTAAAAATTGAAGACCGTAAGTACAAACCAATTTTAGTTCCTGAATTTGATTACGAATCTCATGGTATGGAAGACCCTCGAATAGTAAAAATAGAAGATGTGTATTATTTAACGTATACCGCTTTTGATGGCGTAAATGCATTAGGTTGTTTGGCAACTTCTACAGATTTAGTGCATTTTGAAAAAAAGGGGATTATTGTTCCACAAATAACTTATGAAGAATTTAATAAGTTATCCAAAACCAATCCTTCCATGGATTCTAAATATTTCAGATACAACCAACACAATGGAATAGTAGAAAAAGATGGAATTGAAATGCTAGTTTGGGATAAAAATGTAATTTTTTTTCCAAGAAAAATAAATAATAAATTTTATTTCATGCACCGCATTCGGCCAGAAATAGAAATTGTGGTTGCAATAGATAATTTAGCAGATTTAACCATTGAGTTTTGGAAAAATTATTTTCTACATTTTTCAGATTTTGTATTGCTTTCTCCAAAATATGATCATGAGATAAGCTACATCGGCGGTGGTTGTCCACCAATCGAAACAGAATTTGGTTGGCTTCTAATTTATCATGGAGTTAAAGATAGTTTAAATGGTTATGTGTATTCTGCCTGTGTAGCACTTTTAGATTTAGAAAATCCTCAAATTGAAATTTCCAGATTACCCTTTCCATTATTTAAACCTGAATATGTTTGGGAATTAAAAGGAGAAGTGAATAATGTTTGTTTTCCAACAGGTGCGGTGGTTTTTGAAGATTTATTATACATCTATTATGGTGCGGCCGATGAACGAATTGCTTGCGCTTCTGTTTCATTAAGTGAATTACTCAAAGAATTATTAAAATATAAAGTTATATAATATGAAAAATAGTTATCTAAGTACGAATCAAAAAAATGAATTTTTGTCGGATTCTTATCTTTCAAAAAAAGATAAAACTTTGCCAGAAATTTTAATTATCACATCCTATCCGCCGCGAGAATGTGGTATTGCCACCTATTCTCAAGATTTAATTTTTGCTCTAAATAACAAATTTACCAAATCATTTGATTTAACTATTTGTGCTTTAGAATTGGAAACAGAGAAGTATAATTATGCTAACGAGGTGCACTATGTTTTAGAAACCGATAATCAAAAATCATATCTAAATTTAGCTAAAAACATTAACCAAAATTTAAATATTTCAATGGTTTTAATTCAGCACGAATTTGGGCTTTTTAAAAGCAATGAAACCGATTTTCTTCAACTTTTGCAAACCATAAACAAACCAATCATTGTAGTTTTTCATACGGTTTTACCAAATCCTAACAAAGCATTGCAAGAAACAATTCAAAACATTAATTATTGTGCCAATTCGTTTATTGTAATGACCAATAATTCTTCCAAAATATTACAAGAAGAATACCAAATTGATACCAATAAAATTTCAGTAATTCCACACGGAACGCATTTGGTAGAACATTCTAGCAAAAAAGATTTAAAAGAAAAATATGCGGTTCATGGCAAAAAAATAATTTCCACTTTCGGACTTTTAAGTTCCGGAAAATGTATTGAAACATCTATAAATGCCTTACGAACAATTGTAAAAAAAAATCCAGAAGTTTTATTTTTAATTATCGGAAAAACGCATCCAACTGTAATAAAACACGATGGAGAAAAATATCGTGAAAACTTGAAAGCCAGAATTGATGCGTTGCAATTAAATAATAATGTGAAATTTATCAATCAATATTTACCATTGCACGAACTGTTAGAATATTTACAATTAACAGATATTTATTTATTCACTTCAAAAGACAGAAATCAGGCGGTTTCTGGTACTTTTTCGTATGCTATTAGTTGTGGTTGTCCTATTATTTCAACGCCAATTCCGCATGCTGTGGAAGTTTTAAATGATGGTACTGGAATAATTATAGATTTTGAAAACGCCCAACAATTAGCCGAACAAGTTAATACATTACTTGATGATGAGCAATTACGCAAAAGTATTTCGTTAAACGGAATTCACAAATTAGCACCAACGGCTTGGGAAAATACAGCCATTTTACATGCCATTTTATTTGAAAAAATCAGCAATAACGAATTGGAATTACATTATAAAATTCCGTCAATAAATTTAAATCATTTTAAAAATTTGACTACAGATTTTGCTATGATTCAGTTTTCAATAATTAACCAACCTGATATAAACTCAGGTTATACTTTAGATGATAATGCCCGAGCTTTAGTAGCTATTTGTCAGCATTTTGAACTTAAAAAAAACAAAAACGATTTAGAATATATTACGAAATATTACAACTTTATAAAATATTGTTTGCAACCAGAAAACTACTTTTTAAACTATGTAAACGAACAAAAAGAATTTACCCAGCAAAACTCTGAAAACCTAGCAGATTCTAACGGTAGAGCTATTTGGGCATTGGGATATTTAATATCTAATAGTGCAATTTTACCTGCAGAATTAATTGAAAACGCTAAAGAAACCATGCAATTGGCATTGGTAAACGTGTGCAAAATTCATTCGCCAAGAGCTATGGCGTTTATTATTAAAGGAATTTATTATAGTAATTTAAAATTTCCTTCGGAAGATAATATTTTGATTTTAAAGCATTTGTCTGATAAATTAGTGCAAATGTACAAGCACGAAAATGACGAAAACTGGCATTGGTATGAAAGTTATTTAACGTATGGAAACAGCATTTTACCAGAAGCCATGTTGTGTGCTTTTTTAGTCACAGGAAACGAAAAATATAAAAAAATTGCAAAAGTTTCATTTGATTTTTTACTTTCTAAAATTTTTGTAAATGATGTAATTAAAGTAGTTTCTAACAAAGGTTGGTTGCAAAATAATAAAAACTCGATTAATGAGCAAATAGGTGGAGAACAGCCAATTGACGTTTCTTATTCTATAATTGCTTTAAGTAAATTTTATGATGTTTTTAAAGAAGAAAATTATTTACAAAAAATGGAAACTGCCTTCAACTGGTTTTTAGGAAAAAATCATTTGCATCAAATTGTTTATAATCCGTGCACTGGTGGTTGTTATGATGGTTTGGAAGATACATATATCAATTTAAACCAAGGTGCCGAATCTACAGTAAGTTATTTAATGGCAAGGTTAACCATTGAAAAATATTTAATAAAACTAAAAAAAGTTTCAAAATCAATAAAGGTAAATTATTCAAAAAAAACAAGTAAAAATCAAATTGTTGAAATATAATACATCCAATTATGGCAACTAAAAAGCAACACACCTTCGCACCAAAAAAAAGCGATAAGAAAAAAAATGAAACAGCAAATTCTAAAGAAAATTCGGCAAAACATAAACAAACAATTAGAAAAAAAATGAATGAATTTGGAGATAACGATTCACTTTAAAACTAAAAATAATGACAAATCAAACACAAAATCTTTTTATAGTGGAAAACAATGCTGAAAGTGCTTTAAAATTACATCAATTTTTAAATACTCGTTTCGGAACGGTTTTCAATATTTTCACTTTTACAGATTCCGTTACTGCTTTATCAAAAGTAGATGAAAACACAAGTGTTGTGGTTTTAGATTACGACTATTTTGGAGAAGAAGGCAAAAAAATTGTCGATTTTATTAAAAATATCAACAAAAATACTAAAGTAATTATACTATCCAATAACGAAGAAATTTCTTATGAAATTGAGTTACACAGAAAAGAAGGCAACAATTATTTGCTAAAAGAAAAAGGTGTAAAAAAGAAATTAAGCACAGCACTTTTTGAGGTGGTTACTTACCCCGCCAACTATTTGCAAGAAAAATATAGCGTCAGTCAGTTTTTTGTATATCTGGTGTTTTTGTTTTTTGTGGTTGGCATTTTGGTTTTCATTGGCATGACGGCAATCTAATAATTATAGAACTTTTAAACCGAATTATATAACATAATAAAGCAACAAATAAGCCAATTTTATATCTCAATAAATCCATTAAAAAAATGAACTTAAATAGTGTTTTGAAAGATAAAATTGAAAAAAAATTCAAAGAAAATTTCATTACAAATAACATTGTAATTACTGTTTTAGATGATGAAGTAACTTTAAAAGGAATTGTTGATTCTTACGAAATGAAAGATAAAATAGAACAAATTATACTCAACTTTTCTGAAGTACAAGCTGTAAACAACGAATTAGCCATATTTAACGAAAATTAAAAAAATTATGACACTAAAAATTGGATTATCTGAAGAGAGTTTAGAAAAAAGCATCAATTTATTAGCTATTGTTTTGTCTGATGAAATGACACTTTACATAAAAACCAGAAAATTTCATTGGAATGTTGCAGGGCAAAGCTTCATGGAATTGCACAAGCTATTTGAATCGCAATATTCAGAATTAGAACAACTTATTGATAGCGTAGCCGAACGAATTGGCAAACTTGGTGGCAAAACCATTGGCACCATGCACGAGTTTTCGTTGCTTACGCGAATTGTGGAACATCCGAACAAATATCCTGTTCAAAGCACCATGCTAACAGAATTAGTAAACGATCATAAAACCATAATTTACGAATTGCGTAAAGACATTGACATTTGTAACAACGAATGTCACGATGCTGGAACAGCCGATTTGTTAACTGGAATTTTGCAACAACACGAAACCTTTGCTTGGATATTGCAAAGATATTTAAACTAAACAATAATTATTAAAATTAGAAATTATGAACTACGAAAATTATTATTACGGAATGAACATTATTTGGTGGGCAATTTGGATTGTTTTATTGTTTTGGATTTTTGCCATTCCATACGATATTCCTGGACAAAGACACAAAAAAGATTCGGCTTTTGAAATTTTAAAAAAACGATATGCAGACGGAAGCATTACGGAAGCAGAGTTTACCGACAAGAAAAAAGTTTTGGAAAAAAAACTTAATGAATCTTAAACAATCTAAAAAAAAGCATGATACGAACTGCAAGTGCCCATTGGGAAGGAAATTTAAAAGAAGGAAACGGAACATTAACCACACAAAGTGGCGTGTTAACTAATACCAATTTTAGCTATAAAACGCGTTTTGAAGTTGGTACAAACGGCACCAATCCTGAAGAATTATTAGCCGTCGCACACGCAGGTTGTTTTACCATGGCAGTTTGTGCCAAACTCAACGCAAAAGGAATTAAACCAAATAAATTAGATACGGAAGCCACACTTACTATGAATGATTTAGAAATTGTGAGCATTCATTTAAAAATTTCTGGTGCGGTTCCAGGTATTAGTGCCGAAGAATTTGCAACCATTACTAAAGATGCTGAACAAAATTGTTTTGTTTCTAAAATATTAAATATTCCAATATCCTCAGAGGTGCATTTTGAATTTTAATCAGAATGTATATGAATTTCTATCTAAAAAACATATTGATTGATATTGGAAATATAACTTTATTTACAGGAAAATTTTTTAAAGAAATTTTTAAACCACCATTTCAAATTAACGAGTTCATAAGACAATGCTATGCCATTGGTTATAAATCTCTACCATTAGTTTCTATAACAGGTTTCATTATGGGATTGGTTTTAACCATACAAACTCGACCAACAATGACCAAATTTGGTGCAGAAAGTTGGTTGCCAAGTATGGTTTCTTTATCACTAATAAGAGAAATTGCTCCAGTAATTACCGCCCTAATTTGTGCTGGAAAAATTGCTTCTGGAATTGGTGCCGAACTAGGTTCTATGAAAGTAACCGAACAAATTGATGCCATGGAAGTTTCGGCAATAAACCCGTATAAATATTTGGTGGTTACTCGAATTTTAGCCACTACTTTAATGCTACCTATTTTGGTGATATTTGCCGATTTTGTTGGAATTTTTGGCGGTTATATTGGTTATAACGTTCATGGGAGCATAAGTTTGTTTCGCTATTTTGCAGATGTCATCGAACATCTAGAATTTTTAGATATAATGCCTGCCGTAATTAAAACGTTTTTCTTCGGATTTTTTATTGGTTTAATTGGGTGCTACAAAGGATTTAATGCCTCAAACGGAACCGCAAGTGTTGGTATTGCAGCAAATGAAGCTGTGGTTGCTGCATCTCTCTCTATTTTTATTTTAGATATGTTGGCGGTTCAAATAACCGATTTATTCTTTTAGAAATTATGGATAAAGTGGTAATCATTTCAATAAAAAACTTATACAAATCATTTGGCGAAAATGAAGTATTAAAAGGAGTGAATTTATCTGTAAATAAAGGGGAAGATTTGGTTATTTTAGGTCGTTCTGGTTCAGGAAAATCAATTACGATTAAATGTATTGTTGGATTGGTAGAAGCTGATAAAGGAGAAATTATGGTTTTTGATACAGATATTACGAAACTAAAAAATAACGAACTCAATCCAATTAGAGCTCGAATTGGATTTATGTTTCAAAACGGTGCCTTATACGATTCCATGTCTGTCAGACAAAATTTGGCTTTTACCTTAAAACATCACACGCTAGAAAATACGGAAGAAGAAATTGAAAATAAAATTATGGAAGCTTTAACCAGTGTTGGTTTAGAAGAGGCTATTGATAAAATGCCGTCTGAATTATCTGGCGGAATGAGAAAAAGAATTGCCTTGGCAAGAACTTTAATCATTAAACCTGAAATTATTTTATATGACGAGCCAACATCTGGTTTAGACACCATAACTTCAAGAGAAATTAGTGAATTAATTCTTTCTGTTCAAAAAAAATATAAAACCACATCAATTATTATTACACATGATATGTCCTGTGCTAAATTAACAGGAAATCGAATTATGATTTTAAAAGATGGCGTAATTCATGCAGAAGGATCCTATTCAGATTTGGAAAATAGTACAGATGAATGGGTGCGTTCTTTTTTCAATTAATTTAAAAAATAAAAAATGTCAAAGAGCACAAATTATACATGGAAATTAGGCTTGTTTGTCATTTTAGGCTTGGCATTGTTTATAGTATCCATTTATTTTATTGGAAGCAACAAAAATTTATTCAGTTCCACATTTCAACTAAAATCGCACTTTAAAAACGTTAGCGGTTTAAAAGAAGGAAATAATGTTCGTTTTTCTGGAATTAATATTGGAACCGTAAAAGATATTGAGTTTATTTCAGATTCGGCAGTGGTGGTGAATTTAATTATTAAAGAAGAAGTTCAAAAATATATAAAAACAGATGCTATTGCCAGTATTGGTTCCGACGGATTAATGGGCGATAAAGTAGTAACTATTTCGCTAGGAACTTCCTCCAACAAACCAGTAAAAAACAAAGGAACAATTGCTTCTGCAAAAGCAGTAGAACTAGAAGATTTAATGAAAGGTTTACGAAAAAGTGTAGATAATGCCGAAATTATTACGTTGCAACTTTCAGAATTTAGTTTAAAAATTAATAAAGGAAAAGGAGCATTAAACAAGGTGTTAACGGATGAAGAATTTGCCAAAAGTATTGAAAAAATGCTACAAAATTTAAAATTAAGTTCAGATGAATTTCTTGTTTTTACCACAAATATGAACGATAAAAACGGAACGCTATCCAGATTAATGACTAATCCAAAATATGCCAATTCCATTGAAAAAACATTAGATAATTTAGAAAAAAGTTCTAATGAGTTTGAAACTTTTACCAAAAAATTAAATTCTGATAAAGGCATTTTATCCAAATTAGTTACTAATGAACGTTTGGCTACATCATTAGATTCTTCACTGATAAATATTGAAAAAGTTTCTAAAAATTTAATAGAAATTGAAGAAGCAGCAAAGCACAATTTCTTACTTAGAGGCTATTTTAAGAAAAAACAAAAAACGTTAGAAAAACAAAAAAAATCAGAAAATTAAACCTATGAATTATACAACAATTTATATCAATTCTACAACATTTTTGGTTTGTAGTTGTTGTAAATTTATAAAAATAAAGAAGGGTAAGTCTTAAAATTTCAATATTTTAAAAGTAAATAAAACTGTATAATAATATGGGTTGTTATCAAAAACCAACAATGTATTATCTTGACAAATGCGTTTGCAATTTTTAATATTTTGTTTTTCGACTTTCTCCTTTTTTTATTTAAGTATTTACTATAAAAGGCAATAAAACACATGAAAACAGAAGCAGAACTTAATGAAAATATTGTAAAAATAACAATGACCATTCGAAATAAATTTCCTGAATTAATGAAGTTTTTAAATGAAATGCCTGTAACGATTCCGAATTTGGAAAATCCTGAAATTAATAACCAAATCCTTCAAGATTATTACGATTCTTTAGAAAATTTACTTCGAAAATATGCACCTAATCACAGTAGTTTAATTAATAACTTTTAAAAATTTAACTCATGGAAATGTTAAAAAAAATAGCTGTATATATGGATCATTTTACAGCTAATATAATTGAATATGAAAACAAGGCAGAGGCTGTTAAAACTATAAAATCAGAATTTAACCATTTTGAAAAAGAAAAAATTTTACAAAAAGGAGAAAGTCATTTGCATAATAAAGAACAAAATATGCAACAGCAGTTTTACTTAAAACTTAGAGATGAATTACTAGGATATAATTCTGTTTTACTTTTTGGATCAACCAATGCAAAAACCGAATTATTAAATATCTTGCAAGTAGATACAAAGTTTTCAAATGTAGCATTTACTTTAAAAAACACAGATAAACTTTCAAACAAACAACAAATTGCATTTGTAAACGAATGTTTTTATATCAATTAAAATGAAAGAAATATATTTTAATGTGGAACGTAGTTTTGAAAAAATGGTTTCATTAGCAACCAAAATTTTAGGCAACTCAATCACGTTTATTTTAGCTTGTGTTTTAGTTTTATTTTGGTGGATTTCTACCCTGTTAGGATCAAATGATTTACATCAAAACATTGGCGATTTTATTTTCGGAACCACATTTTTAAGTTTATTCATTATTCAAAAATCATTCAATAGATATTCGGCATTAATACATTTAAAAATGAACGAATTAATTTCTTCTAACAAAACGGCTAATAATTCAGTTATGAATACCAATCAAAAAACCGAACAAGAAATTAGAGAATTATCAAAAGAATATATTGAAGTTTTAGAAGAAAATGAAAACGAATTAAACAAAGCAATGAAAGAAATTAACATTGAAAATCAGGTTTAAAAATATAGGAATATTACAAATAGTACTTGAAATTTTGTAACACGCTATGGCTTGTAAAACGCCACCTTTACATAAATAAAAATAACAATAAATTTTATTATGAAAAAAATCATTTTACTTGCTAGTATGATAATCGGATTATCATTTGGTGCACAAGCACAAAACATTTCAAAAAACGCATTGGGTTTACGTTTAGGCGACAATGACGGATTTGGTGGAGAAATTTCTTACCAAAGAAAATTAGCCAAAAACAACAGGTTAGAATTAGATTTAGGTTGGAGAAACAACAACAATGTAGATGCTATAAAATTAGTAGGTTTATACCAATGGCTTTGGAATATTGATGGAGGTTTTAACTGGTATGCAGGTGCGGGTGCGGGTGTAGGAACTTGGAGTTATGACAACAACAAAATTAACAACAACAATACCGATAGCGGAGTTTTTGCCTTAATTGCTGGAGATTTAGGTATAGAATATAATTTTGATGTACCCATTCAACTTTCATTAGATTTCAGACCAGAAATATATTTTAATTCCGACAATTTTAGAGATGATAATTTTGGTCCAGATATCGCTTTAGGAATTAGATACAAGTTTTAATTAAAAACAAGATTATACACACATTATTAATTTAATATTTATAAACATGAACACAACAGAGTTAAAAGGAGATTGGGAAGTACAAAAAGGGAAACTCAAACAAAAATTTGCACAATTAACAGATAATGATTTATTATTTGTGGAAGGTAAAAAAGATGAAATGTTAGGAAAACTTCAAATTACCTTAGGTAAATCTAAAGAAGAATTGCAAAAATTAATTGAAAAGTTATAACCATCAAAGCATTACAAACAACACAGCTCGAGCACGGACGTCACCGTACGCGCGCTCTCTTGGCTCCTATACGCTCTCACGCACGGTCGTCTGTTACAGCGTCCTTTCACTCCTTATATTATACCAATTCAGTTTATTATATTAACATTGAGTCTGTGCCGCATACGAAATAAATAACTACGATTCCAACCTGTGACTTTTATTAACCCACTGTAACGAACCATCCGCAACCAAATTGGTGACCCCGACGTGCCGACCCTAACCGCATTTCACAACTACAGGTTAAAATTATTACACTTCGGAAGGACGTGATGGTCCAAAACATGTTTGAAAAAAGTGTAAAAAGCGTGGTGAAATAACAATATTTTTTTAAAATTATTTAAACTACGCATGCAGATTTTTAAGTTTGAGTTTTTGCAGTGCTCATTGAAATATAATTCACGATTGCTTGGGTTTTTGACGAGAAAACTTTGATGTTCATTAAAACTTACCATAAACATCACAACTTTCTGTGTATGAAGCGAGATCCTCTTTGGACTCTTCGATCAGCTTTCTCCTTTCCATGATCATGGTGTCTGTGTATCCGTGAAGAGTTTCTAATGATTTACTCAGAATTCCATAATTTTTAGTCAATCTGAATATGGAATCAATTCTCGTTAACGGATTTCGAATTCTGCCATTGACAAGGTTACATGCGCTGAAATAAAATGTTTACCTAGTTGTAGTTTAAAATATACCTAATCGATTGATTTAGATTAGAGATTAATCTGTAATCTATTGAACATATTTATTCCAAATATATATGCGTCTTACTTTTTAACTGCATTTACATAAAATGATTCCGAATCATTCTGGGCGTTGATAGAAACTCCCATCGCAGTTTCTACAAACAATAAATACAATATATTATAACGCTTTAATTTTGCTTGCTGATTTTGACTATTCATATACCGAATTATATTTTCACTCAAGCAGAAACTCTAATGGCGGTATCTGTTTTCAAAAAAGAGCTAGATCTGAATCCGATCGGAACCAGATAAACAAGTGGAATGAAACTGAACATAAGTTATGAAAAGAAAAAAAAACATGTATAAAATATTTAATATTTTTATAATATAACACCAGAAGATGGCAGCGAGCTGCCGAAACCGGTCGAAGACAAAAATCAATAAGTAGATTTTACACTAAAAATAAACTTAGAAAAATTCTTAATAAATTTTTTATTTTTATTTTCATTATTTACAATGAACTTCTACCAAGAAATTTCAATTAACAACATAAATAATTTTATAAAATATTTCTTTTACAATGAACTTTTACCAAAAATTTCAATAACGATTACTATTTTTTTTTAATAATATTGCAGTGACTGTTTAAGAGTAAGAAAAACGTTTTAAAAAGCGGATTATAAGAGATAACGCGTTTTTTTAAATTAATTTCATTCATAACTCACCACAAATAATATCCAGGGCGCACAGAGCAATGTAAGGGTAGATATCAAAGGGCATATGGTCGGCATGCAGTTTATTAAGTTTTTCCACAAAAATTGTGCTTTGAGCATCAAACACATTAACGAAATTTTCCAAAATTTTGAAGTGGAAAGCCGGAGTTAACACTCTCCTGTGCTTTTTCCATTTTTCTCCTAAAAAATAAAATATCTTAGTACTCTTATTTACATAATTCATACGAGTAGATAATAAACTTTTGACATATTTGCTATTATACGAGTATTAGTGTTTCTTTTCAAATACCAAAATATGGTGATGAAGACTTTAATTCCACTTCATTTAATATTGAATGTAATAAAAACAGTATATAATGTATTTCAAATAATCACAAAAAGTCAGTTGTTTATTCTCTTTTTTTGTTTAATTTTAGAGCAAATTCTTGTTATCTTTACTAATTTAGCACCAATATAGCTGTGGTAAATATTATTTGTAAAAAAATGTTATTATTAACAATAACGAATTATCTATCGAATTATTTAAATATCGGTAGGCCGAGACTGCGGTGGTTGGATGGTGTCGTGGCAGACTGTCGGGTCCTGGAGCAGCAAGACTGGGAGGTGGCGACCAGAGACAGGACGGGATGGAGATGTTTCTTGGAGGAGGCTAAGATCCACCAAGGGTTGTACCGCCAGAGAAGGAGAAGAAGATCACGAATTAACACTTGTTATTGATCAAATATTCAAATTCATATCATTCAACTAATCGTGAGACCGATGTGACATGCCTGTAGATATAAGTACAAAATATTTTTACATATAATTACCATACGTAACTACAATATTTAACATAACATATTGAATTTTAGAAAATCAGATTTTTAACGTTTTTATTATATAAAAAGAATTTTGTGTCTGAAAATATCCGGTTCTTATCTATTCATTCAACATAAATTTATCCCAAAGTTACTATAAGAAAAAAAACAATTTGAAATGTGTCTATAAAATTGTATTAGATAGTCCTTCTTCTTCTTCTTCTTCTTCTTCTTCACTTTTGGAAGAATCAGGAGTCTGTTATTTCAGGTGGGTCCTCTTGAGACGCTGAACTCCACATTTCTCTCCACCGTTTCGGGGGCCTTCCTGGTCGGCGTTGCGTTGTTCGTTTGCCGTTCCATGGAGAGCTATGTATGGTATCCTATTTGAGCTCATTCTTTCTACATGTAGATGCTAGTATCGCCGTCTTTGACGTCCCCATCTGACCACATCTTCGACCTCGCAGATTAGATAGTTACGTATGGTAATTACAATATTTCGTACTTATTACAGTACACCACCATACTGACGATCTCCCAGAGATAAACATAGATGAAATTGAGATGGCCCTGAAAAACAACAAGGCACCAGGAGAAGATGGAATCACCACAGAACTTCTAAAAGCCGGAGGACTCCCAATTCTATGCGCACTACAAAAAATGTTTAATTCCGTACTGCGTAAGGAATGCACACCGAAAGCGTGGAGCGAAAGTATCGTGGTCCTCTTTTTCAAAAAAGGAGACAAGACTTTGTTAAAAAACTACAGGCCGATCTCACTCCTAAGCCACGTTTATAAGTTGTTCTCAAGGGTCATAACAAACCGTCTTTCCCGCAGATTTGACGATTTTCAGCCTCCGGAGCAGGCTGGGTTCAGAGCAAACTTCAGCACCATAGACCACATCCATACAGTTAGGCAGATTATCCAGAAAACAGAAGAATATAATCGACCCCTATGCCTTGCCTTTGTGGACTATGAGAAGGCCTTCGACTCTGTCGAGACCTGGGCTGTTATGGAGTCAACAAACCAAGGTGACTGCAGCGAAACCAGATTGATTGGAATTACGTACAGGTGTTGAAATGCCTCTATAATAACGCCACAATGTCCGTTCAAATCCAAAACCAGAAGACCAAACCGATTGAGCTGCAACGGGGAGTCAGACAAGGGGATGTGATATCTCCGAAGCTGTTCACTTGTGCTTTGAAAGATATATTTAAAACTTTGGACTGGTCTGAACGTGGCCTCAACATAAATGGCGAATACATATCTCACCTTCGTTTTGCGGATGACATTGTTATTCTGGCGGAATCTGCTGGGCATCTAGAAGGCATGCTAGATGAACTGAACCCTGCATCCAGACGAGTGGGTCTCGGGATGAATTTGGACAAGACGAAAGTCATGTATAATGAACATATTATCCCGGGATCAGTAACCGTCGATGGGTCGGCTCTCGAAGTGGTACAAGAATACCCATATCTTGGCCAAATCATACAATTAGGACGAAACAATTTCGAGAAAGAAGCCAACCGAAGAATTCAGTTGGGTTGGGCAGCCTTTGGGAAATTACGTCATGTTTTCACTTCCAAAATACCACAATGCCTCAAGACTAAAGTCTTCAACCAGTGCGTTTTGCCAGTCATAACATACGGAGCCGAGACGTGGACATTGACAAAAGGTCTAGTCTACAGATTCAAGGTTGCCCAGCGTGCCATGGAAAGAGCCATGCTTGGAATAACCTTGAGGGATAGATTTAGAAACGAATTTATTCGACAACAAACCAAGGTGACTGAGGTGGCTCTACGGATAGGCGGGCTGAAGTGGCGGTGGGCTGGCCATATCTGTCGGAGAACCGACAGCCGATGGGGAAGACGGGTTCTGGAGTGGAGACCGCGTACAGGATTCCGTAGAGTTGGACGTCCCCCTGCCCGCTGGACCGACGATCTGAAGAGGATTGCTGGACATGGATGGATGGGAGCGGCAATGGATAGGGGGCGGTGGAGGGCTTTGGGAGAGGCCTACATTCAGCAGTGGATGACAGACGGCTGATGATGATGATGATGATTACAGTAGACCTGGTAATACGTCAAACGTTATAAATGGCGGTGTCAGATTATCAAATTTGTCCAACAATAGTTGACGTCGAATATGCATCTTCTTCTTCTGATTAAGAAAAACTGCTAGAAAACAGACGTTTTATTTCGTAATAATTACATGCATATAATGTTTAATAATAACAAAACACGATTTTCAGCTTAATCGAAGTCCTTGCATCGTATCAACTTGATGAATTACCTAACTTAAATTTGAATTTCGAAGGAATTGAGAGCACCACACGGTATTTACCTGTGCTGATAAGCAGACCTTCACCAAGCCATGGCTTCATAAAATCGTAATCCGCAGATTTTTCAATAAACTCTTGACCCGATAAAACAACCTGAAATTGTTGAAGTGCACTGAAATAAATTGGCATTGAATACAAATTTTCAGATAACAAATACAAAAAAAAGATGTGTTATTAGTAACGATTATTTAAAACACGTTGTGGATAATATGAGTACCTAGTGAAAAATATAGGCATATATAAGTTTATATATTTATTTTGATTAAGACAAATGAAAAGTAAGAATGGAGAATAACTGGTAAAGAAAATATACGTTTAAAATGTGAATGAAACAACAAATTAAGGATGACCTAGGAAAACGTGGCACGATCAAACCAATCAAAAATTGAATCTCGGTCTATTATATCTGCCAAATAGTTTGTGGTGGTTTCTATAGAGTTAGAATAATTAATTGATGATTTAAAACTCATACCTCTACATCAATAGGGTCTGAAATAACAATTCGCAAATCTCTTCCAAGAAAAATTCGAAATCTTGTTCCATATAAATCCCACCATTTTGATAGTGTTTTAAGATAATCTGAAAATGCGTGGAAAGATATTTTAATATACACACACTTTGTTTAAAATCGTAAGTAGGTACCTGTACAAATAATACAATAATTTAACTCGAAGATTGTATTGAAACATTCATTTTGTGTCGTAATAAAATATATAACTTAATATACTTTAGCATGGAGCGCATCATTTGTGGTGGGGTATTATTAAAAATATTTTTAAAACACATTTCTACTGGTTTTTAACCAACTTTCTTCTTTTTCTTCTTAAAGTGCCTTGTCAGGTCCCACCGACGTTGGCGATCATTCTGGTAAACTCTTGCCTATCCTGCGCTGTCCGAAATAGCTCCTCCACAGTTATTTTTATTTTTATTAAATCAAACCAACCGGTTTCGGTCCCGCCGGAGCGTCGTCATGGTTACAAACTAAATGGATCTGAACCCATTTAGTTTGTTTTGTAACCCCGACTAAGCTCTGGCGGGAACGAAATCGGTTGGTTTGATAAAACAAAACAAAAATGTGATTAAAAAACAAGTAGAAAAATATTTATTGTTTCTTGAACAACGATGTAAAATTCTATAATAAATAATTAATACGAATGAAAACGTCAGTTTTCTAGAAGTTTTATTATATTTTATGGGAATAACATGTTTCGCCCTTCTAAGGCATTACCAAATGTGACATTATAACATAATATCAAATGTGACATTTTAACATTTGATAATGCCTTAGGAGGCCAAAACATGTAATTCACATAAAATATAATAAAACTCTTAGAAAACTGACGTTTTCAATCGTATTGTTTAAGTAGAAAAGTGTTCTTAAAATATAATAATTTAAATAATTTAATATCAAAAATATATTATACTTCATTCACTATCTCTCTAGAAATTATACTATATTATTGTCAAATGAGAATACGTAGTTAAAAATAATCTAAGAAACTATTCGACGATTAGGTTTACCTGCACACGCACGATTGAATGATTGTAATGTAAAATGTGTTATGCCTATATTGTGATTTATGATTTAAAATAAAGGGCTCAAGTATCTTGGTATAATCTACTTGTGCATTTGAAAACAAAGCTGCATTAATCAAATAGTTCACAAAATGTTCAGATTACGAGGTGCAGTTTTACATACATATTTATTCATATAATACATGTGTCAAACTTCGTTGAAAATAAGCATCTGGATGAATGTCATTCAGTTAACAGATATATTCCTTCCAAAGGTTAACTAACAACCAATCACTGTTGTAAGTATTTTTTTGAATCATTACATACATTAGAGAAAGAAGAATGTTTACGCAGATATCTTATTATATGAAATGGGAGAAATTCTAACATACCTGCAGGCGAACCAAAGGCGAGCTCGAACCCGCCCCCAATAAAGGGGTATACCCGCGGCCCGGGCAGATAGTCGAGCTGGCTCCTATTTTGCTTGTCTTTAACCCACAAGTAAACACATACTACAAATAACAAAAACCATACAATCATTTTAAACAATTATTTTAAAACTTATTACTCGTAATACGAATACATAAGAAATACGGCCAAGATATTCAAAAGACGCATAAACACTGTTTTTGGATGCTGCCAAATGCATGTATACTAAGAATAGAGAGATAACAGGAGTCGGAGCAGGTCAGAGATAATTATTTCGTACGCTTCTGAATCTTATAGTATACAGTACGTAATATAATACAATTTATAACTTTAAAAGAAATATAATTATTTAAAACTAATGCACTATGTTCGATAACGAGAAAAAAAATTCATTTGGGTTGGGCGGCCTTTGGAAAATTACGTCATGTTCTCACCACTAAAATACTACAATGCCTCAAGACTAAAGTCTTCAAACCGTGCGTCTTGCCAGTCATGGCGTATGGAGCCGAGACATGGACACTGACAAAAGGTCTAGTCTACAGATTCAAGGTCGCCCAACGCGCCCAACTGATTCTGAAATAATTGCAAAAATCAGTTTTGCTTCATACAAAAAAAAAACAATAACATTTTTTTTCTTGGAAATTAGCAGTTATATCAAGAAAAGTTCAGATGTAAAAGTGGTTTGGAATCACACAAAGGACCTAATTTTAATCAGGGCAAAATTCGGAGTTCGACCCCAAAGTCCACGTTTTTGCCAAATGGATCCAGTGTGCGCAGGGGCGAAAAGAGAATGATGGAGTGCCGCATCGATTAAAGTGTGGCAGTCCAATCTTACTGCCTACCTTTTCGGGGAGACGGCGTGATGGTTAGTTAGTTAGTTATTAGCATTTAATAAAAATATTATATTGAAATAAAAAAGAGTCCCCTGAGAATGGGGTGATATAATTTGTTGTTTATTACAGAAAAAAATAAACGAAGAATATTTAATTTCTATCTTCGCAGAAGACAATCAAATAAATTGACTAAATACATCATTAGATGTGTACAAGATATAAACGAGGGCATTGTTCACATTTTGTATGATGAATATACAAGTATAGATGAATCGATAGAAGAGGCGATGAATTTAAAAACACCCGAATAACTTTTGAAATATTTTTTGGGTTTTCAATTCACAATCAAATGTAAATAATTTAGAACAATTAATACGCTGCTTTAATAGAAACAAATATTGGAATATACTGTTATCAATTTGTAAACTTTTTGGTGAAGGGAAACGTTTTGTTTAATGAACTTGTAGACATAAAAGTTATAAATCTTGTTGTAATACTCTAAACCTGATAAAACTTAATGGAGCATATCGGCAGGACCAAACATATCGGTGTAGTTTTTCTGGATTTAAAAAAGTTTTTGAAAAAAAACCGACCATAAATAATACTTACAAAATTGGTCATACCTAAGAAAAAACTTCTAAAATAATAAAAAAAAACTTCAAAAATGATTCATGGAATATTTAAGCAACAATTATTATCAACTGATCAAAGTCAGGTATATTTCTATTAACATGTACATTAGGGTGTCCCTTATAAGGGCAAAAAATTTTTTTTTTGACTATTGTAACGCATACCCCCTAATTGTGTTTAATAGTCTATTAGTTACCCAAATACAGAATTTCAACTTTCTACGTTAATTCTAACCCGTGCCGACTTGCCCTCAAAGTTTTAGAAAATAGCTGCTTTAAACTAACTATCTAACTTAGTAGTTTAACTTAGTGTCTCTTAAATGTAGTTGTAGATGATCACTGAAAAAAACCCATTATGTTATATAAATATTGATGTAAACAAATATTTATATAATGCTTCTCTTGTAATTATCAAAAAAGATCCAAATTTATATTTGATTACTTGAATATTTCATCTTCAAAGTCTCTTTTTTTACAGTCTGGGTAAATTTTTCTATGTTCTTGCACACAACATAATATGAACTGCTTATGTGCTTCGTCTGCGGTAGTTAAACCATGAAAGTCTGTCATTAGATTAACAGCTGTTTCAGCTGTGTCATTCACTGCTTTTGAGCTAGTGACCTTATTTTTAGCTTCCACAAACTCCGCGCTGTCATTCTATGAAGATACAATTTCTTGAAGGAAACTACTATCAAGTTTCGGTAGTGAAAATAAATCTTTACTCTTGACAGAAACAAAATCACTCAAAGATTTCCATAAAACAAGATAAAAAATACTTATAGTACCTATAAACGAAACAAATAAGTTCTAAATTTAATACCAGATTAAACACTACTTACGTACCATATAGAGAGCCAGACATCTGTTCCTTCTATGGAACATATCTCTTTCCCGAATCACCAAAACTTTATTTTTGTAAGTTTTCTACAATGTTTCCTTTAGTCTGCTCATCAACGTTGTCATCAAAAATTAAAAGGACGGCTATTTCCTCTGACAAGTACTACAAATGTTGACTGAACTTGTTTAAAGCCGCTTTGGAAATGTTCAACTTCTTCGTAATCTTTTAAGGTCTTTAAAAAACTAAAAATCTTGATTTTGAGCTTTTATCGCCAAACCATATTCAAGCCAGGGCTTCACATAAACTGCCACAATAAATAAACAAACTCTCGTAAAGCTTATTTGTTCTTAGCGCATATTTTAAACTGGGACTGCATCAAACGTATGTTTAAGGAGTAAATAGCTCTTGCCATCCATCGTGCTTGATGCAT